>CM069242.1:14162232-14762232 GCA_035582765.1 Acer negundo
CCAAAACTTCTTTTCATGATCTATTGAGAGATAATTTATCAAGTATCCATTGTTTTTTTTTTTTTTTTTAAAGACCCAGATTGAAAGCTTTATTTTATGATCTGTTAGAGATAATTTCTCAAAATTTATCAATTGTTTTTTTTTTTTTAAGAGCAATAGCGGCTATAGTGAAATAAAACCTAACTGATTTCTTCTTCAAGACTTGTTGCCATTCTCGTAGAGTGAGATGGGTTGGGTAACTCGATTCTTGGCAGCAGTGGCTTTTAATCGGATTGATATTCTCGCCGAAGACATTTGGATCAAAATCAGAGTGTGCTGTGCAATATGTTTGCATCAGTTTGGTAATCCATAGAGCAAGATGTTTCCAAATTATTTTTCAATGGTGGGAGTGTGTTGTTCAATATGGTTTCTGTTGTCTGCTTTTGCTTTCGATCTCACCAATTTGTTTATCTTCACTCCTATGACCATCGAAATGATAAAGCAAAGGCATAAAGTGGAGAGAGGAGAAAATCGAGGATGAGAGAAGAATAGTAATTAGTAAAGCAGTAATGATACACATCTCATCTAAAATCCCATTTTTTTCATCTTACTACCATATGGTATGTGAGGTGTCAAATTGTGAGAGGATACATAGGGTAGGTGAGATAAATCATCATTAATGTGTATCCACTCACAATTTGACACCTCACATACCACATATAATGGAATGAAAAATATAGGGTTTTAGGTGGGATGTTTAGCATTATTGTTAGTAAAGAGAAGAGTTTTTTTAGATGGATGCTTTTATATAAGGGAATTATAGTAATAATGCAAAAATTAGGTTATAAACAATTAAAATTTAAAAGTAAGCTATAAACGATTACTCAATATTTTAAATGGTTATAAATGAACTTTTCCCAAAAAAAAATGTAGTGTTCGAAAATTTTCAAATTTTTTTTACCAGTAGATTTCATTGAAGTTATCATCCACAAAAAAAATTATAATTAACAAACATGGATTCATAGAAAGATCTCATTTCATTGAAGTTATCATCCACAAAAAATAAATAAATAAATAAATAAATTATAATTAACAAACATGGATTCATAGAAAGATCTCATTTTACCACTAAGATATTTTAAAAGCATACAAGATAGACCTATCAAAGCATGCACATACTAGTGTCTGCTTAGATTACATGCATCAGTCTTGTTTACACTCCTACTGATCAAGAGAGTGAACTTTATTATTGATCGGACAAATTAAATACCGGATTTTAGCTCCCATTTCCTTTTCCTTTGATCGTTTTCTAGGTAAAATCCGGAATTTAATGTTTCTTTTGTAGCAATTTCAGGTATTTAGGTTTTTATATCCCAATGGAGCTTAAGGTGTGGATTAGAGGCTGAAAATCAAGCAAAAGTGGTGATTTTGGAAATTTTCCCAATGTGTGTGGCGAGCAATCATGGCAACTAGCATTGGTCACCTCATTCAGTCGCCTCATGGGCTGCTAGGATTTCAAAATTTCAAGGTGACTAGCCAAGGCGAGTGAACCCTCTCACGCCACAAAAGTTCAGCGTGCCTAGCGACTAGCTATGGCGAGTGGAACAATCACCACAACCTCCGCCTCAACTTCAGCCAGATTCCCAGCACGTGTGGCGACCAGTTATGGCGAGTGATTCACTCGCCTCACATCAAATCAGGGACAAAACCGTCTTTTCACGTCCAGCTCATGGTCTACCTATTTAAATGCATCTTTGGCTGATTCCAGAATAAGAGAACACACCCAGCAGCATTTCTCTCCCATATATCATCCTCTCACACACCAAAATCACCCAAGTTCCCACCTTTTACATTCTTCCATCATCCGTCCCCACATATTCTTTCTCATGTCATTTCCATCCATCTTTGGAAGTTTTGGAAGCATTAAGAACAAGGATTCTCAAGAGGAAGCTCTCATGACATATGGGTTTTTCTACACTCTTTTGTTTTCTGCTTATCTTTTTCCATTGATGTGTGAAAGAGAGAGAGAGAGAGAGAGATAGTTTCTTAGCCAAAGAGGGATGATGTAACCATATTGGACTACTCAATGTGATCAATTAGTCTATTTTTCTAATTCAATTCGATTTTAGTTTCAATTATTGGATTAATTGCTCTAATTTCTCTATTTATGTTTTATTGTGGACACAAGAGACATGGATGTGAGAATTAGTTTATTTAAGGTGTTGAGCTTAGGTGTGGGTGGTCATTCCATCTAATGCTCTCACAAGCTTAGTAATTGGGAAGGTTGGTTTATGCATGGCCATGCTAGACCAAATTGGCTTAGACTTTTAAAGTTAAATAGAGGGATTAACCATTGCTTGATACATGACCTTGTGCAAGTAATGGGAAAGACCTAGAACTTAATGGATTTATTTTAAAACAAGCCCTAAAATTGGATTGAAATGTTTAATGAGATTAAGTGAGAACATTGAGTGTTCTAAAAAGGTTGCATCGATCCCCTAGTGCTTTCCTCCATACTACTACTTGTGTGTGTATTTGTTGTGCTAGCCTAGATTTTAGTCTCAAGTTTGCATTTTTATTTCTCAAGTTTTCATTTTTTGTTTTAATTGTATCTTTAATCATTAGCAAGAAACCAAAACATTTTCCAAACTCAAAGCATTATGCAATTTAATTTTTCACGCACTTAGGTAGAGTTTTCCTAGGCCATTTGAATTACCGATCCCAATGAACGAACTTAAATGTAAATTGAAAGTAAACATTTTTACTGCATCAACTATTATCAAAAACTGCACAAACTATGTATCAAGTTATCAACATTTTGGTGCCTAGAACCAGACAGACTGCCACTCGCAGCACTGTGGTGTATGATTTAAACCAAGTAAATCTATCTAGTTGGTAGTTGTGTGCACTTATGAGTGTTGTTAGATGTTTGTGGTTTGTAGTTGTGTGCAATTATTAGTGGTAGCTGTGTGCTCTTATGAGTGTCGGGATTTCCATCCTATATATAATGGTTGAACTAATTTCATTTTAGATAACTCAATTAATACAAAGAACTTAGTTTCTACAAATTGGTTGTTGTTCACATTTGGTATCATAGCATAGCAAATACAACTGAACACTCATTTGGCCATATGAATTTTGGAAGTCTGAAACAACTAGCATCTAGGAAGATGGTTTCAGGATTACCTTCCATTAATTCCCCAGATAAAGTTTGCAAGACCTGTGTCTTGGGAAAGAAGCACAGAGACCCGTTTCCCATAAGAAAGGCATGGATAGCCAATAAACCTTTGAAGCTAGTGCATTCATATTTATGTTCAGTGGAGATTCCATTGAAAGGGAATTCCAGGTATTTTAACACCTTTATTGATGACTTTAATAGGAAAGCTTGGGTGTATTTCTTGCAGCAAAAGTCAGATGCTTATGATGTCTTTAAAAAATTTAAGGCGAATGTTGAGAAGCAGTGTGGAAGATCTATCAAGACTTTGAGAACGGACAGAGGCAAGGAATATATTGTCTACGATGGTTTCTTGTAGAAACATGGCATTAATCATCAGATGACAGCTGATCGTGCCATAAAAGTACCTATTTTATGCACTTATTTCCTATTACTTTGTGCTTGTTTCTCGGGTAAAACCATGTATTTAATGGATTAAATAAGTATTTCAGGTAAATAGGAAAGTTTAGGGGTATTTTGGTAATTCTACCAAAATCAGGGGGTCAAAGTTCAAATATGGAACATATATTGAAGATTCTGTGAATAGGGGAAAAATCAGAGGACTAATTGTAATTCGCCAGCCTAAGAAAGCATAGCAGCTGCCATGTCATTATTTAAACGGTGGGTTTTTAGCTGCTTGTTCCCGCGTCATGATGACGTCAGCCTTCTTCAACCTGTTGATGGGTCGAGCCACAACCCACATGACCTGGACCCGACCCAGTTCATACCCGACACTATAGAGCTTATTTTTGACGGTTTTTTCGACCAAATCCGGCCCAGATCGCTACCAATACTCCTTTCGATCACGATGGACCCATTTTGGGCCTCCTATGCACGTGATTCTCTTTCCTCCAAGAGCTTCAAGCTTCCATGGCCATCCAACCTTCAATCTACACCCGGGCTTAACACGTGATTCGGAAGTCGAAACTGCTTACGAAACTCCGCGGTTTCATGATAGAACATCATTCCGCCCGGACCGAGGGTAGGCGAACTCGCGGAATGACTTCTGCTCTGACCCGTGACTTCACCGGAGAGAATGAACCCGCGAGCAAGGGTTTCCAAATCGGCGAGTTGGTCGTTTCGGAGGAGAAACTTATCCATTCAAGTCCAAATCTTGTCTAACCATTCCCGATATAAATATACATCTTTTATAACCTTAAAAACAATCCATAATATCCTAAATAGCTTACAATAACTTAGAATAGCTTAGAATCTCACCAAGAACACCCAAACCTTACTTAGCTTGTAACTAGAGTTTAGGATGATTTTCCAGCCACCAATCTCCACCGAAAGCATCTCCACATTGATTCTAAGCTTGGGAAAGCAAGAGGAGTTGAGCTAGCTTGAAGACTACACCAATATCATTGGGTTATCTCTTTTGTCTCTCTTATTTCCTTAGTTTGTTGTTAATGTGTAATTAAACATTTATGTTAAGGATTTGGTGTATTCATGTATTATTATCTATGAGACTAGTTGGACATATTATTTGATTTGAGCTTTAATAGACATATGTTTGTTAATTGATTAACCAATTGTTAACTTGCAAAATAGGATTTACTTTATTAATGCAAACCTTGCTTAATTATGTTTAACCTATAATTGATGTGCTTAATTGTTATCAACTAGTAATTGGGTATTTTGCATGATTCATAATTTTCCTAACATATCTCATTATCACTCTTGCATGACCATTGCATTAGTTGGTAATTAGTATAGCTAGTTAGTGTAATTTAGTTAATTGTAATTGGTAAGCTTAGTTGATTAGATTAGTTAATTGCCTAAGGGAATGACACCCTTTAGTATTGTAGTTGAATTTAGTGTAACTTAGTTGTAGTTGGACCTAGTGTAATCTTAGTGAATTAGTTAGTTAATTTGCTTGTGGCAATCTCGCTTTACTTTTCTTGTGTGTATTTAGTGTAAATATATTGTAAATATATTGTATATATATCTAAGACCTGGAACAAATTTAAAGTACCACACCTCCTTGTGGGAAAGAAACTGTACTTACTGCTACGCGATCATAACGATCCGTGAACTTGCGGATAAACAAGCACGCTCACATATGTCATATTTTAAGGAACCGTTCCGAGCGTGTCAACAGCCAGATACACTCCTCAGTAAAATAGAGTAACTGAGAGAAAGAATATAACAGTCATGGATATGGTCAGGTGTATGTTGCACTTGAAGAATTTACCCAAAAGTTTTTGGGGTGATGTAGTTACTTGTGCATTCTATCTATTGAACAAGACTAACGAGTCTTGCCAGCTCGTTTGCAGGATTGTGTTCTCAGTAATGACGATAACCTAACTGATGAAGATTTGGTGAATTTTTCACTATTTGTAGATTGTGATCCTATCACATATGAAGATGATGTTAAAAATGATTACGGATAAAAGCAATGGATGAGGAGATAGGTGCCATTGAGAAGAACAACACATGGAAGCTTACTGATTTGCCTCGTGGCAAGCAACCCATTGGTGTTAAATGGGTGTACAAGACAAAATACAAGTCAAAGGTGGAGCGTTATAAAGCACATTTGGTTGCCAAAGGCTACAAGCAGAAACCAGGGATTGATTATTTTGAGGTTTTTGCACCTGTTGTCAAACTTGACACCGTTTGCTTGATTATGTCTCTTGTCGCAAAGAATCGCTGAAGGATTTTCCAAATGGATGTGAAATCTGTTAGGATTATGCTCAATAGCAAGAGTGTAATGTTGTAATTGACAATCTTTTTCATATTAATAAAGTGATTTCTGGTTTAACAAATCGTATAGCATTTATAGTTTAATATTATAATTGTCAAAGTAAATAATCATAAGGTCTAAAGACTATAGGAAAAAAAGAATTGTTTGTACATCTGGATATGTATGTGGTAGACACAATTCTTTAGTTAGTCTTGAATAATGTTCACAACTTAAGTTAAAGGTTGGGCACCTTTATCTTGTTAAAGTTGTAGGATTCTTTTGCTAGCATTTGAGTGGGATCAAATGAGATATGATGAGTCTAAAGTCATCGGAGTGTCTTCGAGCAAAAGGATCTAGTGCACTGGGTGCATTGAACTGGATCACAATGAAAAGCTTTATCTAGAACCGTCAATAGATAATAGTCTTTTCATTATCGGGACAATCGGAGAGTCTATCTTAATCCTGAGATAAATGATGGACTTATGGTTGCAAGTGATATCATTTGAGTTATCAATGAGTACGATTATATCGCATAGTCTATCCTCGATAGTTTGGTGATATTCATTTGTTAATCGATAGAGGACTTCATTTATAGATATGGACATCGTGGCTCCATTTAATTAAATGAGAGTATAATATCATCATATGGATGTTTTGAGGTAATTGGATATTAAATCTCAACGTTGAGTTTTCGATAGTGTCTATTGAAAACATGGCTTCTGGACAAGTCAAAATATCCAAGTTCAAAACGTGGTCATATGGGTAAATATGGTAACTTGGAGAGTTATAGGCGGTCTATGAACTCTTGGCGATTACTGATATTAATCACGAGGATACACTATCTCCAATATGATTGTCTAGGGTATGAATGAGGAGCATCTTCCTTTTCTATCTTTATTTAAGAGTTCAGTTTTAGCTTTTTAGTGGAATGAGTTAAAATTAATGGATCGGACCTAAGTGAATCATTTGTTAATTGTGATTAGGTTATGTCTATTGAAGCTTAAATTTAGATGACCCGCCAAGATCCTCAATCCACACGGACTTGCATGGATCACTTGATATATTCTACCGGACCAATTTAAGGGTCCATCTAGAATTACATTTAATATATTAAGAATATAATTTGCACATTATTTAAGTAATGGGCTGCTCAATTATATTAATATATTAATGAAAGACATGTGGGCTTGTTTCTTTTAGTAAGAATGGGTCTGGTTCACATGCGGGGGGCTTTTTATTTAAAGTCCAATGGATTAAATGAAATAAGAAAATAATATTTTGGCCCATTTACTCTAAGTGGGGCAGCAGGGGTTAGTTTAACCTAATATATTATTTTGTTTCATTGTTTTAATTAAATAAGAATTAATTAATTTATTAATTAATTGTTTAATTAAAGAAACAAATCTTTTCTAATCAGGAAATATATTTCCTAAAAGTAAAATTAAAAGACTTGTTTGATAAGGAAATAAATAATTAGTTTTATTTATTTAATCAAATAAGAAGTCTTTTTTATTTAGTCAAAATAAAAGAATAAATATCTATGAGTTGGATTAGGGTTTGATGTCTTAAAAACTAGATGGAAATTAGGGTGCAACATAAGCCTATGGTGGGCATGTGATTTCGGCAACCCTAGTTATTTCTAGGTTAGGATTTCGGCAACCCTAATAATAAAAAGAAAAGAAGAAGCAAACTTAGGCCACCTATATATTGACAAGTATAGAATTCGGCCACGATGATATGGGTTCATGATACAAATTTCTTCTTCTTCTCAATTCATAGAAAGCTTTTTATTCTACTAAAACAAAAAGGAGTGTTAGATTATTCTTTGATAGTATACTATTTGCTTATTCATCAATAAGCTTGTGTATACGATATCGATCTAGGTTCACGCGAGTTTCGATCATTAGATTGAGAACTCAAAAGTGACCGGAATAATCCTAGTCATTCTTTTGATTGTTTTTGTGACTAACAAAGAAAAGAAAGTTTGTTTTGTCCTTTCACAGGTTTGCAATTCAAAGAAAAGGGAGACCACGCTCCTAGGTGATCCACGTTCCTGCTAGGATTGAAGATCTTACGGATTACCATCGACGTAAGTCAATCGGATCACGCGACAAAAGATCTTGCAGATTACCATCGACGTAAGTCAATCGGATCACGCGACAAAAGGTATTCTACTTTTTGTTATTGTATATGTATGTTTAATTAATTAAAGGGTTTAAGGTTCATAAAGGAAAATTTTTTAAAAGTCACTAAATCTAATTTTTAGTATCGCTTCCACTACGTGTACTTCTTCGGATATTTTTCCCAACAAAATTGGCATCTTGAATGGTGAGATATAGGAAGAAGTCTACATTCACACGCTGATAGGTTTTGTGAAAATGGGGCAAGAAAAAAAGGTCTACAAGATGAAGAAGGCCTTATATGGGTTGAAGCAAGCACTTAGGGCGAGGTATACATGCATTGACACATACTTTATTCAACATGAGTTTCAGAGATGTCCCTACAAACACACTCTGTACATCAAGACGAATCCACAGAGAGATATTCTCATTGTGTGTTTGTATGTTGATGATTTGATTATTACCGGCAATAACTGTGATACAATTACAGAGTTCAAGAAAGCAATAATTGGTCATTTTGAGATGATATATTTAGGGATGATGTCTTACTTCCTCGGCATTGAGGTGAGTCAAATGGATGATGGCATATTCTTATGTCAAAAGAAGTATGCCGGTGATGTGTTGAAGAAATTCAAGATAGAGGGATGTAAGTCGATTCTTACTCTTGTTGAAGAGAGATTGAAGTTAGTGAAAGATGCGTCTAGTGAGTTGGTTGATGCTACCATCTTTCAGAAGCTAGTAGGAAGTTTGAGATACTTAACTTTTACGAGACCTAACATTGCATATGGAGTTGGCTTATTAGTAGGTTTATGGATTCTCCGAGGCAATCTCACTTGCAAGCTAACAAGCGTATTTTGCGATATGTGAAAGGTACATTAGATAATGGTATCTTTTACTCTTCTGCTGATAAGATTGAACTTGTAGGATATACAGATAGTGACTGTCCATGTGATATAAATGAGAGGAAAAGTACTTTCGGATATGCATTCCATCTGGGTTCCAAAGTATTTTCTTGGCCTTCGAAAAAGCAACAGGTGGTTGCTTTATCAACTACGGAAGCTAACTATATTGTAGTTGCTAGTGGCTCTACACAGGCTGTGTGGTTGCGTCATATGCTTTGTGACTTGAAACATCAGCATGAGGCTCTTACAGTGATCTACTGCGAAAACAAGTCCACCATTTCACTAACAAAGAATCCAATTTTTCATGGTATGAGTAAGCACATTGACATCAAGTTTCATTTCATTTGAAACTTGGTGAAGTACAATGAGATCGTGATTAAGTACTGCAGTTCTAAGGAACAGGTTACAGACATATTCACGAAGTCGCTCAAAGTCAATTCATTTCTAAAACTGAAGAAAACTTTAGGCATGATGAGTTATGACAAAATTTGGTTTTAGGGGATCTATATAGGATTTAAACCATGTAAATCTATCTAGTTGGTAGTTGTGTGAACTTACGAGTGTTGTGTGCACTTATGAGTGGTAGTTGTTTGCTCTTATGAGTGTCGAGATTTCCAACCTATATATAAAGGTTGAGCCAATTTCATTTTATATAACTCAATTAATACAAAGAACTTGGTTTCTACAAATTGATTGTTGTTCACATGTGGGAGGTGACATAGGGAGATAACGGTCTGAGCTCTATCCACCATCTACATTTGCTCTTGGCCCCGCGTTTGGCGACCAAGGGCGAAATTAGAGGGAAGGAGGCATGGCTCCCCCAACCAATGAAAATGCACCATGGTTTAATAATAGAAAAATTATGATATATTAATATGTAGATCATGATATTAGCTTGATTCATCCTTTTTTTTAAAAAAAAACCAAAAAAAAAACCAAAAAAAACAAAACATCAGCCTGGGATATCACCCAGAACCAACTTCTCCACGCACACACTCCAACCAAAACATGTCTTCATCAATGGACAAAACCATTTTCGCAAGACTATGAGCAACTAAATTGGCCCGCCTCGAAACAAAAAGAATAGGGGGTTAGAGCAGGTAGACATAACATCCATGATTTCATAGATAACAGTGCCAATATCCGCATCTGGAGGACGACCAGTACAAATCAAATTAACAACATCCAAAGCATCTAACTCGTAAACTGGATACCACGGAGAATAGCTAAAGCTTCAGCGATTTGTGGAGAGAAAGGCCTTGACAATTTCGGAACACTGGAACCCATCACCAAACCTTGCGCATTAATAAATTAATTAATATCTTTCCTATTTTATTACCCATGATTGTAGGATATAAAATCAATTTCTTTTCCTTTCATGATTTTAATTTCCAATCAAAAAATAATAATGATAATAAATGCAAAGAAAAAGAATGGAAATACAATTGATTTACACATTAAATAAAATTTTAAGTTGTGGGTTAAAAGACCAAATAGGCAACTCTCACTACCAATAAAAGGACAATCTTATTCTAAATAGTCTAATGAGTTAGTTTGTACTCGGTGGAACTTCTGATAACAAACAACAATTATTACTCGTGAGTGTGTGCGTGCTTGAGTCAAGAAAAGAACACCACAACTAGCAATTTAAATCTTCACTTTAAAAAAAATACAATTACAAGTGACAAATGACTTAAAAACATAAGTTACAAAACACTAAGGGAACATTATTTGTGTCCCTAGATACTGTTGTGCATATGCAAATAAATTGATCAATGAATATCAAATTACAAGGTAACAAATGATTTAACATAAATTGCAAAACACAAAGGGAACAGTTTGTGTCTCTAGATACATTTACCTGGGATCTTGGATACTGTCATATAATTATCTATTTTTTAGTTATAAATCTCTTAGGCTTTGACAGCCCAATTAAGCCCAAGTTAAAAAAAAGATGGGAATCCAGATACTTGGGTTGTTAGACAACCCTTCATCTTCTTTTTTCTTTAAAATCTCCAACAATTCTCGAATTCATCAGTAAAACATTATTGTAAAATCTTGAATTCTAAAGAATAACATGTGACAACAACCAAAATCTTTTTAAAAGAAGCTAAAGTTTATAATTCGAAGATTGCTCAAACACAGTTAAATTCTCCGGCTCTTAACACTCAAGTTGAGAAAACAAACACCACCAAATTACTTTAATATCTCCATGCAACGATCTCAAGTATTAAATAAGCAATTTTAAAGGGAAAAAAAATGAAAATTCAATTCAATTACATGTTACATGCCCTAAATTGCACCCACCTCTCCTAAGGTTTGAGTTCAAATTTAGAAACAGAAATAAAACCGATATTGTTTCTTTCAAAGAGAGAATCTGGATTTTGGACTAAATAATTAAAACCACACCAAGTAACAAAAGTTGTTTTTTTCTTTGTCATTTTTGGTTCGAATCGAACCGTGGTCACCTCTAATAGAGAGTCACTTTCTAGTGTGCATGATTATTATAAGTCACAAGAAATATGGGTTAAGAACAATGCTCAACCAAAAGGTCGGGGATGGATCTCAATTCTGGATGACGTTAAGAAAATTGGAAGATTGAGATGCTAAAAAGAAGAGAATTTAGGGAATGTCTGATAAGAATATAAACAACTTATTCCATCCAAACGGTCAAATACACACAAACGAAGGCAGTGAATGAAGTAAAGTATATGGGTTTGTAGTTTTATGGTAAAAAAAAAAAATTATGTAATAATGTATGTGAATAAACATCCACACACACGTGCGGAGGCAAGAAGTAAAGTAAGGTATGCAATGTTTGAAGTTTTATGGTAAACACAAAAACATACACACATGCAAAAGCAGGAAGTGAAGTGGAGTAAGGTATGTAGGATTTGGAGTTTCAAAAGATATGTAATAATTATTCCTAACGCATACTTAGATGTGGACAAAAAATGACTATGAAGATAAATACAACACATATATTTTTTTATACATAATACCATAGTTTATTTAGTTATGACGTTTTTTTTTTTTTATTTAGGCAGTGTCGACCAGCCCGACCCTAAAGGGGTGCTTTGAGTGTAACCGCCCTGGGTTCCATTTTTTTTTATTTATTAAAGTCAGCATATATTATTGGGTTTTGAGAGCTTAGAGAAAATAGAATTGTAATAAATGACCCAATTCTTTTTTTTATTATTTTAAATTATATGTATAGAATATATTTATAAAAATGGGCACAATTCATTTTTGTTTTAAATTATATGTATAGAATATATTTATTAAATGGGCCCAATTCATTTTTTATATAATATTTATATAATATATTTAAAAAATTTGTGACCGTGAAGGAAGGGCCCAATTATTATTTTTAATTATATGTATGGGATATTTTAAAAAAAAATCAGATTTCCGAATAAAGGGGACAAATTTTGTTCAAAAGGGGCCCATTTCAGATTTCTGTCCCCGGGCCTCAAATACTTCAAGACCGACCATGTATTTAGGGGAACCATTTATTGATTGACAAGTAAATAATCTGCATGACTATTACACGTCATAAGAAATATGAGTTAAAAACAATGTTGAACCAAATGGTCGGTGAGGGATCCTAATTCCAGATGACGATGAGAAATTGGAGAATTGAGATGTTTAAAATAAGGGACTAATTGCACAAACGTCCCCTGAGTTTAGGTATAATTGTATGTATATGGAATTTTTTACCCATAATTGCACAAACATCTCATGTAATTAGTTGACTTCGTTAAATCTAACCATTGACCACAATTTTAATCAAAAAATGACTAAAGTGCCGCTAGTTGCCTATTTTATAATTAATTATATATATACTTAAAAAAATAGTTATATATATACTTAAAAAAATAATTATATATATACTTAAAAATAATAATTATATATAATACTTAATTTATTTATTTTTTAAAAAATGGATTATAAAAATGTAAAAAAATGGATTAAAAATGGATTATAAAAATTATTAAATAAATTAATTAAGTATTGTATATAATTATTATTTTAAGTATATATATAAATTGTCAAAAAAAAAGTATATATATATAATTAATAATAAAATAGGTAAATAGGGGCACTTTAGTCATTTTTTGGTTAAAATTGTGGTCAATGGTTAGATTTAACGAAGTCAACTAATTACAGGGGATGTTTGTGTAATTATGGGTCTACATGCAATTATACCTAAACTCAGGGGATGTTTGTGCAATTAGTCCTTAAAATAAGTGAATTGAGAAGTTGTCCTATAAGTAAGGGTGGGCATTGGGAAAATGGGGATGAATATAGGTTCTCTCATCCCTATCCTCATTTCCCAAACGTTTCCCCATTTTCCCAAATTTCCCCAACCACCGCCTCCCCCCCCCGGCGGAAATTTCCCCATTTTTTCTTAAAAATTTTCTCCCAAGCGGGGATGAGGAAGCGAGGATTTGGGTATGTGAGGAGAAATTACCATCTCTACCTATAAGTATATAAACACATTAATCTGTCCAAACTTTTAAACACACACATACGATGGTGATAAGCAGAGTTGAGTATATAGGGTTTGTAGTCTTATGGTAAACATAAAATTCTTTGGAACAATGTTTGTGAATAAACACTCACACACACATGCGGAGGCAGGAAGTTGAGTAAGGTATGCGGTGTTTGGAGTTTTATGGTAAACACAAAAACACACACATGCGAAGATGGAAAGTGGAGTAAGGTATGTAGGGTTTGAAGTTTTATGGTAAACATAAAACTTTCTAGACAATGTCTTGAATAAATTCATACACACAAAACACACACACGAAGACAGGAAAAGGAGTCAGGCCCGACCCTCGGGGGAGCCCAATGAGGTAGCCACTTAGGGCACCTGATCTTTAGGGGCTCCCTAATTAAAAAAAAAAAAAAAAAAAGATTTTAAATATAACTCATGCATGATTTTAAACTAACAAACTCATGAATGAGTTTTAAATAGGCCCATCAAACATATTATTTTTTAAAACTAACAAACTCATAAATGAGTTTAAAATAAGCCCGCTGAAAATATCTTTTTTAAGAAAGACCCACAAATTATAAAACTCAATTATCATTCTCAAGTTCCTACACCAAGTTAAACGTGGGCTGAATCATATTCTTAATACTAATATATCTAAAACGGGAATACAACTGTACAACACTACTCATATCATTTATCAGACAACCAGAAGCAAACATCGAACAAAAATCAAAAAATCAAAAATCAAATTAGGGTTCTTCAGAACTCTCTTAAATCTTGCTACGAAAATTCATAATCCAGATACAAAATCTCAACTTGAAATCTCAGGAGCCCATAAAGTCATTTTCTATAGTTAGCTTTGGACCCCGAAAATCTCAAGGCCAGCCTTGAATGGAGTAAAGTATGTATGGTTTTACTTCATCACGTCATTGCAAATATTTCGATAGTATAGTTTCTTGTTTACTACACCCGTATAGCTATTGGAGCAATGGTTATTGCATTTGTTACAGGTGCATGGGCAATGCCAGAGCCCTTGTTATGGCTTGCCATTGTCTCCAATTTAGGGGTAGGCAAAAAACCATTGAATCAAACTAAACCAGTGAATCGAACCGATCCAATCGATTTTTTTTCGGTTTTCATAGGTTGACCGGCTCAGTTCAATTTTTTTTTCCAAAACCAAATTTATTGAAAACCGAATCGGAAACCAATGTATAAAAAAAAAACCCTAAAATTTTAAGCATTCATTCTTCAACCCCTTTACACATTCAAAACACAAACTCGTTCTAGGCATTCTTCCGCTTTTGCTCCAACGATTCCACAGGCCAAACCCTTCTCTGCACCTTTTCCTTCTAGGTACGTCTTCTTCTAGATTCAATAGCAACAAATAATGTTCATGTCATTTTAAATTTTCTGCCGATTAGTTCTTTCTATTGTTTGTGTATTTTTAACTCCTAAACAGTTTGTAGAAATACTGGAAATTAAATCAATTAACCAAATTCTTTATTGTCAACAAATAATGTTTATTTTTACTGTCATTTTTAATCAAATCAATTAATCATCCCCAACTTTCAAAAAAAAAAAAAAAAATTTAATCATCCCCAAGACCTTAACATGAAAAAACAGAGGAAAACTGGGGATGATGGTTTGAAAGAAAATCTGTCAGAAAATAAAGGAATCAAAATTATTCCCGTGAATATCTGGATGTTTTTTTGAAAATAGAAATCAATTAATACAAATGCATTCAGATGCCACTTACAATTTTGAAAATGCTCTCATATATTTTCATAACCTCTTCGATTCATATTTTCATAACCTCTGATTTTGATTTTGTTAGGTTTTGCTTCTACGAGAATTGACCACCCTTGTTCCCATCCATTTCAACTACTTGTTTTGTCTCCAAACTCCTCAGCGAAGCCAGCACCTGACAATATCGATTTTAGTGTGTTTTTTGTAATGAAGTCAAATTCGGCCCAATAGGCCCAAATATGAAAATATATATATATTTATATATATATATATATATATATATATATATATAAAAGCTCAGTAATTTAACTCATTAGACCCAAAACTGAAAAAACCGAACCGATCCAATTCGGTTGGTTTTTTTATTGGTTGATATTTTAAATTTTAATAGATCGGTGCACTTTTTCAAAAACCGACCTTTATCGGTTTTTTATCGGCTCTACTGAAAAATAAACCGATCCATTAAACACCCACCTCTAGTCCCCATACTCATTGGCTTGGCCTCTTCCATCTCTATGTTTTGTGTATATGCTAAGGTAAAATTCCGTAGACTGAAAATAAAATGGGTCTTTTTGATCCTGAAACGAAAGTAAAGATTTAACTATAGTAGATTTATTCTTTTGGCGGAATTTATTTGAACTTTTGAATGGTTTCTTTTATCCAAAATTTACTTGAAGCGCTTAGCATGTAGAAGACTAGGTAGCATTATGATGTTTTTGAAATTCCATCTCCAGTCTCCAAAGGGAAGCTTTTATCTTTTTGTTCCATGCTTTTGCACCCTAATGAAATGTTTTTTAGCTGAGTTTGAACATGATAATCTCGACGAAAAATGATCAGATCAACTGGCTTTAAAGCTTAGAATAGGAGAGTAGAATAAAATACTTCTGTAAAAAAAAAAAAAAAAAAACTCTTTTAGTGGAAAGCAAAGAGCAGACAATTGATTCATGCCTGATAAACTTTATAATCAGAATTCTTTACACATAATGTACTTCACTTACCAATCAATCCAACTTTCAATAATATTATCACAGCACTAACTCATATTACAAGCATCTATACACTACTGTAATATATAGCAAGGCACGAGTTTTTAACACTCTCTTGCAATCACAAGTTGATATTTAGCATGTAAAATTCATCAACCGAAAAATTTAAATTATAGATGCAAAAGGAGAAGATGAAATTGCAATACCTCCACTGCAAAGTAGTAAACTACCTGACTCTAATCTGTTCTTGAGGAAAACCCGATCAAACAACAAGCTTTGTGGTGAGGCTTGCAAACTATAATCATCCAAATCATAATGGTTTGATGTTATAATTTTTGGGTCGATATTTACTTTATCCGCATCTTTCTCAAAATTCTTGACATACTTCATTATGTCTTGTTGGAAATCAAAGTTTTCACTTGGTTTGCAGTCAAAAGAAAACCTCCGACCCCATACTTTGTCAGCACTGAATAGTCTGACTTGATCTTGAGTGTGCTCCTTGCTACAGCTACTTGCAGTTAGTTCCAAAGCATCTTGACTATGTGTGAACCAACAATCCTGTAGATGTGACACATATGATGATATAAAACTAAGACCAAACTTTAAGATGTATATAATTCTATGTGAAGAACTGTGATTGTTCAAGTACTTTAATTTTAGTACCTTTTTTATATTTAACATATTATTGGGGACTTGTACAACCTAAGCTTTCATGTGCAATGTTAAATTAATGGATCTAAATCCTCTCCTCACCTTAATTGTCTTCACCTCCATAATCTATTGACACGTGTCTAATATAGCAAATCAATGGTCTAAATTATTTCTATTAATTTTTATGTTTTTAATCTACCAAAAGATAGAATCAATCAAGACCATTGATTTAGGCGAGGACAAGGTGACAACAAGATGAGGTGAGGAGGGGATCCAAATCCTAAATTAATATGTTATCTGAGTTGGTTTGAACAAAAGGTGTACTGAACAAATCCTTCCACATGGTTGGATTTATATTTACATCTACATTTCTGCATGTGTACCTATGCTCAATTGAATTGACAAATGACAAGTACACCAACCTTTCAGGTGAGATGGTGTATTAGAATTTGAAAATGCTATTATTGTGCCCTCACCTATACAAGCTTAAGTATTTAGGAGAACAAACCACAAGTTGCAGGATCTCATTTCCGGGGTCCGTTAGCTATGAAGGCAATATAAAAACATAAGAAAGCATTTTTGTTATCATCCTCAAAGCATGGGATACTAACCAACACATCATACTAAATCTTTGCAAGTCGATAATTCCTTCAAGTAATAGTTTAGGAGATGGTCTCAACTCATTTTTCTTTTCATGCACATGCAGGGAATAAAAGGAGTGCCCACAAGGATAAATATTTAAAGTTCTTCGTTTTATTGATATATCCATCTAAAATGCTCTGTAAACCTAAATGAATTAGTAGAATAATTTAAATGCCAAAAACTATCTAGAAGGAGATGAACCTGTTTATCATTAAGGCAATTGTCAGGGGAATAGGAGGCTGACACGCTTGAACTTGCATGGGGTAAAGATACGCTAGCAACAGCTGGAGTGGCAACTCCCAGTGAGCTAAGCAGTGGATCCTCTGGTGATGAGAAGTCAGAGCTATCAAATGTTGATAAGGATACACACTCATCAAAATAAGACATGGCTTCGTCAGTTAACCGTTTTGACATCTTTCTTCTTTCAATGCTAGACTGTTATTGTATTCAATAAAACTCATTTGAGAAGAATACAAATAAAAAAACAAAAGTCAAAGAACCTTTTAATATGCAATATACGTACAAACTGCATGTCCTGCCCATTGGCTGTGCACATAAATGTAAATTAGAAATTAATAAAAAATATTGGATTCGTCAAATAATATTGGTGGAAAACATTATCATTCTACTATTACGAATATCCACAACAGACTCATTTTCAAGACCTTTAAGTCAAAATCCAACAAAGAAGGGGCGGTAAGGGCAGTAGGGATGATAGAACATAAACATTATGCAATTTGTATGACAATATACATAATGAAGAAGTACAAAATAAATGAACAGAAACACATGCTGAACAACTTGTATTGAATAGATAGAGTGAAAAAGCATAAAATATTTTGACTGAAAAACAAAAAAGGCCTACTTTTCTTCCTGGGCGGGACTTCTGCACATTAGGGGTGTTTGGATCTGGAAGTACTTCTTTCAGGATTCTACTTAGCTCTAGCCCACGGTGTTCCTCGACATTAAGGTCTGCTCTAAGTCTTGCAGCCCGTTCCTGGGACTGCATGTTAAAAATAGTATCTTTGGTAAGAAGTAATGAGAGAGAGAAATTACAAGAAACATATTTAAAGTTCCCCTAACATTTCATGTCACAAAAAAATAAAAATCCAGATGTCTTTGTTATACTTAAATATCTTAACATTTACCTATAGGTACCAATAAATAATTATAACCACAATTATTAAAATCTATATAGACTAGAGAGACGGCGGTTTATTCACTTCAAGTTAAGTAGTTTACTTATCCGAAATAAGAGCTTGCCTGTTGCCTCACAAATCTGAGCACCATTTGCACCAAAACCCCAAATAAAGTCATCATCTTGATCAAAACGATACTCATCCAGTTTTTATAGGGAAGATAATATTACTGAAATTTTTACTATTTAAGACTTTAATTGGCAACCTCTCCTTGTCATTTTAATGCGCTCTTCATTCTTCCCTTACAGACATTCATGATTGAGGTTAAGATTACTATTACCACTTGCTAAAGCAACCCCTGTTTTGTCATTCTTTTCGTTGTATAATGACAATCAATCTCCATCAATTGCTTGAATCTGTCATTTCTGCCTCATATTTAAATTTCATATGTTAAAGCTTTCATCAACTCTGGCCTAAATGTTGATGATCGCAGGAATCACCATGTCTATCACAACCTTGTTCAGTCATTTAATGGGTTGGAAAAGCTCGAGATGGTAAATAGCAATGCTTAAGGGGTTGAACTTTTGTAACTCTATATGAGCACAATTTCCTTCTAAATTTTCAATCCAATGAAGTTGTTCACACTGTTAACATAAGGAATGCAGTTATAATCTATAAAAAAATTAAAAATAAATAAAAAAGGTTGTAGCAGTCAATAAAGGGGAGAAAGAGAAGATGGGATGAGCACATTATGGACGGGGTAATACATTATGTTAGCATGACAACGCAACTAATTTCATACATATCCACAGATAGGCTTACAATGAGGTTACCTGCTCTAGCTTTTTAGCATATTCTCTTCTGATGTCCAACACTAATTCAACCGCGGCTGGGCTTACCAAGTCAGGAGAGATATCAGTTACACTAGCCGTTGCAATAGCAGTGGTATTACTCCTCCCCATAGCCTGAACTTGTAGAAACCAAAGAACAAGTTATGGACTTAAAATAAAGCAGAACAGTATAATAAACTGAACTGAATGATTGTTATGAGAGCAGTAAATAAATATAACTGATCGGCTCCAGCTGTGTACTCTTTTGTTAACTGATAAGGCACACGAGTTAGGAAAAGGTTTAAGCAAAAGCTCCAAAAAACGAGAAACTAGAACACCTATGTAAATGCATATATGTACGTATGTATGATATTAGAACAACCACGTGTCCCTAAAAGAATGATTTGGAATTAAAATACACTACACGTCATAATTGAGGTGTGCCCAATTCCTGTTCCCTAAATAAAACCGCAGATCAATTTTCAAGCTATCAATCCACAATAGAGATAATTAGTACCTTACAGAATATATCAGGTCTAACTCTAGATGGAAACCATTATACAGAGTAACAGGTAAATCAATCTGTACATTATCACACAGTCGAAGGAGAAAGACCAAATATATATCACAAACTTTCAGATCTAAAAAGAAAAATTTAACACCTTTTGATTCTAGCCAAGACTACAGGTACACATAAACAAACATATTTTGACAATTCTGCTCAACTTCCTGAGTCACTCCAAATATCTGATTGCATATATAAAATTGATTTCCCCTTCTAATTGGAAAAACATGTATAGAAATTATCATGAACATTTAAAAAAAAAAATGATGTCTATCAAGAAATATATGATTCGGAGTGTGAATCCCAACATTCATCTAACTCTAGAACAAATGCCAAAGGAAAATGTAGAATTTCTTCATTGAATATTGCATAGCTTATGAAATACACTTCTGATAAGAATCCACTCTAATATAAAATGAAGATACTAGTTAATCAATCATGTTTGCAAAACTAATCATACACAAGAATTAATCAAAAGTTGATACCCTTGAAGCCGTATGAACTTACACTTTGTAGGTCATTTTCGATGTCAGAGATAGCACGCCTGACTTCAGAGCGAACAGTTTCATATATACTTCTCCCAGAAGCATCACTCTCTAGATTATCCCCTTGAAATGTCTGAAAAATGAAACGAAAACAAAAGATATATTTCAACTACAAATTTACGATTACCATCTAACAAATAACTATATTGCATCTTTAATAACATGAAGTAACCACTCAAAAACTTGCAACAAAGAAACCAAAAGTCCATACAATTTTTCTCAAACCTCACCTTCACCTGTTCACAAACTGCTTTAATAGTTTTCTCTTCAGCTTCTGCAGACGAACCTGTTATCGTGCAAGACTAAAAAGAGAACAAAAACACAAAACACAATATCATTAAAATGAACCCAAAAAAAAAAAGTTTTCTTTTCCACAATATCACGAAATGTGTATTTGATTTCAGATACCAAATTCGCAGCAGAACCATTTATAGATTTCCTGTCTTCTTGCTCAACTTCACTCTGCTAAAAAGCAAAGAAATACTGTAACTACCAATCACACATTAATCAGATTTCTCATAATTTCGTATATATACAGTGCAAAAAAAAAAAAAACAAAAATCAAACCTCACAATTGACAGATTGACCTCTTGAAACCGGACATCGGGAAACGGATCGACCACGGCGGCCGGTGTCGACCCTAGACAAGCTTCTTCCGATTCCCGAAACTGGTGCGTTTCTGGACACGGAACGGCCTCTTCTACTAGTATCCTCTTCTACACTGGAAGCTTTCAACTTTGTTGTTGATTCGTGCAACTTTGTTGTTGTTTCGTGCATTGAGTCATTGGTGGTGGAAAAAAGAGGGTTGTCTCTTTTGATCAAGAAGTCGTTCGACGAAATGTCTAAATGAGTTCTCGAGAAGGCACTGACACTTCTTGATCTTCGAGGAGGAGGGGCTCTCGATTTTGATGAATCATGCTTGCTTTCTTTATCAGATGTTGTCGTTGTAGTGGAGGAATAGTTCAATGGAGTAGTACCTCTTCTGGAAGAAGACTTGAATGCTGAAACGGCCATTTTTGACACACAGAGTTGGATTTGAAGCGTGGAATTTGTGTTTAGATTGTGGTGATGCAAGAAAAACAAAGATTTGGAGGCTGGATTAGGAACCCAGTGTAGCACTAGCACACAATGATATGGAAATTAAATTTTTTTTTTTTTTTTTGCCTTCAAAATCCTCAAAATCATCATTTCAAAAAAAAAAAAGAAAAAAATTCTCGAAATCATCATTTTGTCTCCATCTACGCCTTTGTCAAATCCGTAGATGTGCTTAGTTTCTGTAACTATTTTAAGGGTGAATTACAGAAATATCCCTTAACTTTACCATTATTTTAACAAGGAAACAAATGTCATTTTTGGTAATTCTAAAAAGGTTTAATATTAAAAACATCCCCTCACCTTTGAACTATTATTGGATGTCTAGATAAAAATACTTTTATTTCAGAAACACCCCTTATGGACCAATAAACAATACTTTATTTGGTAAGATTCATATGGTATAATGTTCAATTAATATAATTGAAGCTTAAATACGAACATTATAGACTTTTTAACATCAAAAATCAATCAATTGAATCATTGTTTGTTAGTCCACATGGGATATTTCTGAAATAAAAGCATTTTAGCAAGACATCCAATAATAGTTCAAAGGTGAGAGGAGGTCTTTAATATTAACCCTTCTAAAAAAATAAAATAAAAAGGCTTTTAGCTAGAGCATAATGCAGTAATGCATTTTCACAAGATGAAAGCAATGCATCTAGAGGTGGCCATGGTTTCGGTTAAACCGACGGTTTTGCCCGCGGTTTAACCGAAACCGTACTTCCAAAAACCGCCAAAAATCGGCGGTTTTAACCGAGGTTAAACCGCCGGTTTTTTTATGAAAAAAAATTAAAATATCGACTAATTAGAAGCTGACACGTGGCATTTTTTTTTGAATTTTTTTTGAAAAACCGAAACCGAACCCAAAACAGTCGGTTTTTAAACCGAAACCGTAAAACCGCCGGTTAGAAACCGTGTACCAAACCTGTTTTCCGGTTACGGTTTCGGTTTTGGATGGCCACGGAACCGAAACCGCCGGTTTCAAACCGAAACCGAACCGAAACCGAACCGTAGCCACCACTAAATGCATCAGAATCAATAACAATATGTATGACACACGAGATTTAATTGGACTATTTTTAAGAAATTAAATAATATAAAATTGATTAAGATCTTATTTGGCATATTTAAATAAATTAAAAAAAAATAGAATTATATTAAATATTTTAAAATAAATTTAATTTAATTTAATTAAAAACATTGAATTGAAAACTTTAAACCATTATATATAATATAAAATTATTTAATATAACCTTTGAATAAAATAAACTGTTTAAATTTTTAATAAAATATATTAAATTAACTTTTTAAAATAGATTACATGAATTTAATTTTCATGTGTAGAAAGTTTAATAAAATAGGTGAAATTGAGAAGGAAAAAAAAAAAGTATTTGTTCCTAGTAGATAGCGAGACCCAATGTGTTCGAAGTAAAAATAAAATTTGTTTGTAATCGAAAAAGAAGATCATGATCATACGTGTTTATATAATAATTATTATTTTTGAATTGTTTTTATTCTATATTACATACATAATTGTTTAATATGGGTATAGATATAAAATTACTTATTTTCAGACATTTTTAATAATAATTGTATAATAATAATTATTTTTGGAATGCTATCTATCTTTCCCATTTGCCTTTCTCACTCATTGCTTGACACGTATACACTTTTTCATTTAATAAAAAACTCTCACTTTTGCTACAAAGCTTGTTTACATTTTTACCCATTGTGTCTACTTCTATCTTTTTATTAATAAGGGTAAAGACGTAAACAAACTTTGTAACAAAAAGTGAGAGTTTTTTATTAAATGATAAGGTGTATATGTGTCAAGCAATGAGTGAGAAAGGCAAATGGAAAAGGTAGATAGCATTCCCCTCTATTCAAACAATGTCTGGCTATTTATGCCTTACACTAGAGATAAATCATTCGTCCACTATAACTGGAAAACAGGAACCAACAAAGCAAGTAAAGCAACAAAAGTGGAACATAAGCTAAACTAATGCAACGGTGGTGCGTTTTAAGAGGCATTCACTTATTGACCTTAACTATTCAAAACAACTAACTTTAACATAATCCAAGTCGGTCCAACTGTGCAAGCATGCATGAATACGTGTGGTACCAACGTACATAACATTCCTCCCCTCATGCAATGTCCTTGTCCGCAAGGACGAAGTCGGGATAGGTTTTTTGAGAAACGCCAATAATTCTCCCAGGTCACATCTTCAACAGAAGCCGCAGCCTATTTGACTAAGATTTTAGTATTCGAACGGTAAAGTCCCTTATGGACAACACGGCTATCCAATATACACTCGGGTTGGGGAAGTATGACAGATTTGTCCGAAATTGGTGGAATTGTTAGAGAGATGGCAATGACCGACCCAAGTTGTTTTTTTAGAAGACTCACATGAAAAACGTTGTGAATTTGGGACCCGATTGGTAAGTCCAATCTATAAGCAACTGGACCAACCTTGGTGGATTTTAAAAGGACCGAAGAATCTCGGAGCCAACTTCATAGAACTACGAAAGGCCACAGACTTTTGTCTATAGGGCTGCAGCTAAAGGTAGACGTACTCACCTATATCAAAAACAAGTTCTCGCCGTTGTTTGTCTGCTTGAGACTTCATCCAATCACGGGCGATTGTCAAGTGGCGACATAAATCGCATATAATCTCTTCACGAGTGCATAAGAACTCATCCACAGCTTGGACTTGAGTTGTTCCTAGAATATAAGAAAGTAAAGTGGGTGGGGAACCCCGTACATAACTTCAATAGGAGAGACTTGATTGGATGAATAGAATGAAGTCTTATAGCTGTATTCAGCCCAAGAAAGCCAGCCAAAATATTTTTTTGGCTACTCAATCGTAAAAAAACGTAGTTACTGCTCCAAAGTCCGATTAACCCTTTCCGTTTTTCCATCGGTATGCGGATGATAGCCTGTACTCATCTGTAGAACCGTACCATGTAATTGAAACGTCTTCCAAAACAAGCTTAAAAAGACCTTGCCGCAATCAATAACAATCGAAGTGAGCATTCTATAGAGTCGTACCACATGATCAATGAAAGCTTTGGCTATTGTCAATGATGTGAATGGGTGTTTAAGTGGAAAAAAGTTTGCATATTTCGACAAGCGGTCAATGATTACCATAATGACACTTTTTCCTTGAGATAGCGGCAATCCCTTCACAAAATCCATGGAGATGTCAGTCCATACCCTTTTCGGTATCAGAAGTGGCTGCAAGAGGCCCGCTAGAGCCAAGCAATCCGTCTTGCATCTTTGGCAAATATCACAACTTATGATGAATTCCTTAACTTTAGTTCTCATATGAGGCCAATAAAAACTGTTGTGAATGTAACTTGATGTCTTGTGATATGGAAAGTTCGCCCCCCCCACCCCCCTCCCCTCAATAGCTGAATCATGCAAAGTCGTCAAAATAGCAGGTATCATACTTAAATTATGACTCAAAAGTATACGACCATGCTTAAAATAAATTCCATCTCGAATTGAATATAGTGGTTGAAGTTGCAGTGGAATGAAATTCAATAATTGCTTGTAAAAAGAATCGTTCCCCACTTCATGTTTGAGGGTAGTC
The DNA here is from genome assembly GCA_035582765.1 of Acer negundo. Taxonomy (NCBI): domain Eukaryota; kingdom Viridiplantae; phylum Streptophyta; class Magnoliopsida; order Sapindales; family Sapindaceae; genus Acer; species Acer negundo. Next base: position 14,187,424 of record CM069242.1, read on the forward strand.
TACCAATCACCAACTGGTAACAAGAGAGACAAAAATCCGAACTCAACAATGTGAGAAAAAGCATCAGCACCATGATTCTCCTTTCCCTTCTTATATTGAACAATATAGCCGTACCCTAAGATCTTTAGTACCCATTAAGCTTGGGCGGGAGTTGTTATACATTTTTCCAAAAGATACTTCAAACACTGCTGATCGATGCAAACCACAAAGGGTCTTCCAATCAGGTATGGTCACCATTTCCGTATTGCCTTCACAATTGCAAACATTTCCTTCTCATATGTGGACAAGGACAATGTTGTCGGTTTAAGAGCTTCAATGAAGAAAGCTATAGGCTAGTCTTGCCGTGATAGAATAGTACCAATGCCTACTTCACAAGCATCACATTCGACAACAAATTGTTGGGTGAAATGTAATCTAAGGACCAGAGCCGACGTCAAAGCCTGTTTCAATTGTGAGAATACAGCGGTTGTATTTGGTGTCCAACAAAACCCTTCTTTGGAAAGCAATCGGTTCAAAGAAGCTGCAATTCCTCCAAACCCTTTAATAAATTTATAATAGTAACCCGCTAGACCAAGGAAGTCGCGTACGCCTCTTGTTGTTAATGGAATCAGCCACTCGAAAACTGAACGTATTTTATCAGGATCAACCGCTAAACTTGCAAAAGATATTAGATGGCACATATATGCTAACTGTAACACTCCAAAACAACATTTAGATAGTTTGGCAAATTGTTGATTATCTTGTAGAATTTTCAAAATTATTTGAAGGTGATAGAGGTAGTCGGTCTAGTATTGACTATACACCAAGATGTCATAAAAAAAATAATAAATAAATAAACAATAACCGATTTCTATAAATAGGGTCTCAGCAAATCGTTTATCAAGCTCTGGAAGGTGGACAGAGGATTCATTAAGCCAAACAGCATAACAACAAATTCATAGTGTCCATCGTGAGTACGAAACGCGGTATTAGGAATATCAGTGCCATAGACTTGAATTTGGTGGTACCCTGAACACAAGTCGAGTTTGGAAAAAACATTAGCACCATGCAATTCATTAAGGAGCTCATCAATGACCGGTATCAGATACTTATCTTTAATTATGATATTGTTGAGAGCCTTGTAGTTGACACAAAAGCGCCACCCACCATCATTTTTTTTTTTTTTTTTACCAACAAGATTGGGAAGAGAAGAAGTTGCCACTAAGTCGAATGACACCTCAGTCTAGAAATTATTTAACTAACTTTTCAATTTCAGTTTTTTGATAATGTTGGTATCGGTATGGCCGTACACTAAACGGGGCTTGATTAGGTTGTAGGGAAATTTGCTGGTCATGGGTTCATTTTGGTGATAATGTGGTAGGGGTTATGAAAACTTGCTGAAATTTTGTAAGAATATGTTTGAGGTTGGTTGGTGTGTCGGGGCTTGGTGTTTGCTCACTGTTGGCTCAGTGTATGATGTTATTTGAAGGAGTAATGCTTGTCCATCCAAATGATAGAGTTCTTTGTCAGTAATGGCCGAAAGTGTTGGACTTCCCAAACCTTGGAAAGAACATGTCTTACCATCCACTTGAAATGACATATTAAGCTTATGATAATCAGTTTCTATCGGTCCGAGAGTGGCGAGCCATTGGACTCCTAGAACTGTTTGACATACAGCCACATGGAGAATGTAAAAGCCCGTTTGAACTGGATGGTCTTGGATGAGAAGAGTGAGCCTCAGGCACCTCCCTTCGTAGTCGATCTTATCCCTGTTACCAACCATAACTTGTAATTATTTATCTCGAGTTACTGACAATCCAAGTCTTGTTATTACTGACTAATCAATGAGGTTGTGAGTACTCTCACCATTAATAAGGATTGTCACAACTTGATTCTTCAATTTTCCCACGATGGATAGTACCGGCAATAGCATGAAAAGATATTTTTAGAAGAGTTTCGGCCATGGTGGGTTTGTTAGGCAGTTCATCAGTCTGCATTGGATCGTATGCCGGACGGTCCTCTAGCATAAACAATTGTGGTTGTTGGCAACGATGCCCCGGAAGGAACTTTTCGTCTCAATAATAGCAAAGGCCCTTCTCGCGACGTTCACGAGCTTCTTGACTAATTATTCTGCTGATAGGAACAGTAGAGTTAAGGATATCTATACCTGTCTTTAGTGAAAGTGGAGGACCTAACAATCCAACTGAATTGTGTGGGGATGATCGTGGCACTGTTGTAGCTGTTTAGGATCGGAAGGAACCACCAAACTTCTTTTGTAACTGGTTCCTTTCTTAGATGATTCGGGCCACTCCGATTGCATATGTTAAGCTTCAAGGTTGTTTGATTTTGACGTCCAGCCGTAGTTCATCATAAAGACCTGTAATAAAACTGCCAACTAAAAAAATTTATAGCAAACCGTCTATCCAATGTGATAGCTTTTCGAAGGACTCTTGGTAGGAGGCAATGGTTGAAGTTTGTCTAAGACATATCAGAGCTTCTGATGTGTCCTTATAATCGGTAGGACCAAATTGAAGCAATAGAGCTTTAGTGAATTCATTCCAAGAAAGAGGTCTGCGTAACTTCGTTACCTACTTATGCCATTGTAGGGCGATGCCTTTCAAATGGAAATACGCTAACTGGACCTGTTGGTTAGGCACAATATTTTTGAAATCAAAATAGTGTCTGCCTTATATATCCAGTCAGTCGGATCGTTTCTGTTAAATTTGGGAAGGATAATTTGAGGTGGTAATTGATGCGATCGAGAGTTGGGTTGGTTCTTAGTGTTTCGAGTTGGGTGTTGTTCTGGTTGGTTGAAACGAAAGGGTTAATGTCTTTTTCAAAGGTGGGTCGGTTTTGTTGTAATGCATGGCTTGCAATTTGGTGAGGATTTGGTCGAATCTTGATTCGTGGCTGGCGAGGATCTCGTTGACTTCATTACGGAATTCAGCATTCGATTTTGCCCTAGTGTCTATGAATGAACCAGGCTTTGATACCAATTTGTTAAGTAATTAATTTATCTTAGAGAAGTTAGAGATTTTAGAAGAAGGGAGAACAATAGAAGAGGATAAATGGGATTATAATTCATGATACTTTTATTCAAACAATGTCTGGCTATTTATGCCTTACATTAGAGACGAATCATTCGTCCACTATAACTGGAAAACAGGAACCAACAAAGCAAAGTAAAGCAACAAAAGTGGAACAGAAGCTAAACTAATGTAACGGTGGTGCGTTTTAAGAGTTATTCACTTATTGACCTTAACTATTCAAAACAACTAACTTAGACATAGTACAAGTCAGTCCAAGTGTGCAAGCATGCATGAATGCGTGTGGTACCAACGTATATAAACAGTAGGCAAATCTTTTTTTTTTTTTTGAATAATCATTAGCCAAATCTTAAAACATAACATCAACTCATAAAATACAACTAGTTTTTGAATTATTATAAGAACTATTACAATAGGACTACCGAAACCTATAGAGATCAAATAATATATGTACAGTCTAAATATCTAGTTGCTAAACAAGTAACTACCAATTTCACTTATGGGGTATTAAAAATGTTTCAAATGTTTAATGGTCTATAATAGCAAGCAATAAATAAGAACGATCTTTAGATCGAGAGCGTGATGTGAAATGGTGGAAGCCATGATTTCGATGACCTAAGAAAATCAAGAGACCCTAATCTATTATGTTAGATTTCGACTATTTATTCAACTTAGCCCGAGAATTAGAATTAGAAATAATTGGTAGATGGACGAGCTTGGGGTTTGGTCAAATGATTTATAGATCAACAGCTCAAATCCTATCAATATCGAAAACTTAAAAAAAAAAAAAAAAACAAAGATTTAAAAATAATTTGCGGTGGATCAATGAGTAAAACAGGTTTTTATGCAAATAGTGCCATTCAATCCAATCTAATGGATTTTTAAAATGTAGATCCAATTAGATCGTATCATACCCTAAAATTCAATCATATCAAATGAATTGGATCATATTGAATCATGCGTACCCCTATAATAACTTGTTATACTCATGTATTGAGAAATTGCGTTCTAAATATATATGGAAATTCTCTAACTTGGAATTCCGCACGTACAAATTTGTATATGATGAAATTTCCGCACCTATGTATAAACAGAAATAAAGAAAAAGTAGACAAAAAAACTAATTACAATTTTTATTTGTTTAAAGGGCATGAACAAGAACATGAACACTAAAGAATTCGTTTATTGTATTATATTTCCCACGTACTTCGCCAGTCGCCACTAGACTTTTATTTGTGTGGGATGCCCACGTGGTAGATTCTTCTCCGTCCATCTACACATCACACAAAATTAATCTACAGTTCCTACTCACCCAACCAATTACAGTAGACAACTCAGCACCACCATATTACACACAAAAAAAATAAAAAAAAAAATTCTTGATTCGACGAGATATCTGTAACTAAAATAGTGGCAGAAGTTTCCTTGAGAGGCAATCATGGAATTTAACGATACTTGAAATCACACAAAATGATTTCCCATTCTTGACGGCAGCTAGGTGGGGTCCCCATGTGAAAAATTGAAACCCTAATTTTTACAGAAAACTCAACTAGTCACATCTCACACCCAAAAATAACCTTTTTACACTGGTTTTCACCTGCATTTATTTAATGATTTTAATATTTTATTAGTACACAATAATATGCTTAACATAAGTATAAGTAGATGCATGTGTTAATGTCCCGGATTTGAGTAGATACTATCGAAGAATAAAGAAAGAGAGAATCAGAATTAGAATCGTGGGTTTACCTTGTATTGAAGTATTCTGTTTTGTGATGAAGAAGTGTGAGGGTTGGTTTCACAGGCATGTGTTGAAATGGGAATCTTGTCCAACTGCTTCAAGCATCTGGCAAGCCACTTGAAGCAATTTTCCTGTCATTCAAAGATCACCAGAAAGCAACCTGTTAACTTCTGGTGGTTCAATGAAAGCCACTCTCCACCATCACAAAAATACTCACCAAGTAACAACCAACAACAAATATTATTCATTTCTCATAACAACTCATACCCTACCTTACTATATATGTATATATAAAATTATGGTATGTTTGGAAGTGCTTTTAATATTACCAAAACTATTTTTTAATTATTTAAGAACCTTCCTATATCAATTGTGCAATATTCGACAACAATAAACACGAGTGTTTTTACCACCTTCCAATATGGCTGGATGGTAAAGGATGGTCATTCGGCGTGACAAAACAAAAATACTGATAGAAATGTTTTTGGAGATCGGAAAAGCATCCAAAATGCTTATTCAGAAAGTACTTATTAGGTACTTATTTAATGTATTCCAACAAATCACAAATGATAAAATATTCATAATAAGAACAAAAAAAAAAAAAAACAAACCATGCCCATAAATGTTATATTAATATCTATAATTTAAAGAAATTAATAGTAATAATAAAAGAAATTACATAAAAGAAAAGAAAAGACATCCAGAAGCTGTCGTTTTTGGTTAAGCTGGAAGTAAGTAGGAAGAGAGCGAGTCAAGATGCCTAAAACAACTTTTTATTCTTTTCTTTTTGTGCCCATTTTCATGTTTAGTCCACCTCACCGACACTTCATTTGTAGGCAGTTTTTGACTTGGCCGACAGTTTATAATACATGAAAGTTCTCAAATTAAGTTTACAACTCATAGTTGCCCTATGTCAACCTCTCTACCTAAAAAAAATAAATAAATAATGGAGCATTTGGGTACAAACAATAGCATAAAATCATAAAACCCCCAGATGCCAGTCTTTTTGTATATAGTCATGTATAATAAAATTATCTTTTGCTTTAACATAAAAAAAAAAGAAGAAAAAAAAAAAAAAAAAAAAAACCTACTCTTTTTATATCAAACAGGTAAATAAGTAATCTAGATTATTAATTACTAGCTTTATTTGGAAAAACGCAAAGAAGACTTTATACGACGAGATAAGACTGATTTGCTAAGTGATGGAGCCCCACATCCGTGTCACATTAATAAGTTTATGGGTAGGAGTCATTGCATAATTCAGGCTGTATAATGTAATATTCAGAGCTTTCAGCCCAAGGCTCAAAAAATCAACAAACTTTAGCTTTTAGGGATTATTCATTATTGTGGTGGAAGGAAAAGCATTAAGCATCCGAAGCCAAACTAACCAATTTAATATGACAATCTACGAATAAATGAAAACTATTATGGAGTCATGGAGACATGGACCAACCAAAAAGAAATAAAAAAATGAAAACAACAAAAATAGAACAGAGAAAATGACAAATATGTCCTCTGACCAACTTTGACCCACCGACACACACTTTTACTAACCCCTCACCAAAACCCAGCCGCAACGCCGCCCAGCATTTCCCTCACCCACGGTAAATCGCCCGATATTCATATTATATATATATATCAAGCAATAATTAACTAAACCGGAATATCGGCCGATATTCCAATTTCATAAAATCAAGCAATAAGTAACTAGACTGTGATAAAAATTATAAAAAATTAAAATAAACCATACATACCTCTTCTGGGCTTTGCTGCAACTTTAATGGTTTTTTTAGTTTGTAATTTCCCGGTGGTTGTTGTAGTATCGGTCTCCTCCGCCGGGAACAAAACCCCATCAATCCCCTGAACCGAAATTCGGCCGTCGGTATAAATATCGGGATCGAACAAATAGGCAGAGGTATCAGATTGACCGAATTTGACGGAGCCATCAGCTTCCTGTGCGACCAGTTTGTGCGGCAAACGCAGCGTATCGTATGAAATTTTAGCGAATCTTCTAACGGCATTGTACATACTCTCCTCCGTTTGATACTCTGGAATTATATGGTAGTATATGATCTGTTCCGGTGCGCCTGGTTCACTCAATTGGTCCGTCGTCAGCTTCGCCATAGCCTCGTCGTTTGGTGCCAAAACAGTCAACACGTAACCCTCCGATACGAGTCTCCCCATTTCGGTTGCTAGAGATGTCAGATTCACTAATATATCGGCCATTTCGTTGTATCCTCCGTAATGTAACAGAGTTTGTATGAAATCTTTGACTTGTTTCTCTCCGTTGAAATGGTGACGTGGCCCTCCCGGACCTGGTGCCGGAGCCGGAGCTAGTGACGGACCAGGCGCCATCGCGTCGTATATTGGTAGAACCGGTGGTGAACCAGGTTTGACTGGCGGTGCTGGCTTTTTCAACCGATTAGTTCTCGGATCCACCTCCGGTGCTCCTTCTGGTTTGACGGCGGAGATTGATCGGAGACTCCTTCGGTTGTTGAAGTCTTGTTGTACGGATCGAGGAATAAGTAACCGTTCAATGCCGTGAATGACTCCATCTGGACGGTCGACGGCGTTCGGGTGAATAACCTTAGCTTTGCTTATGAATTTGTCGCCAGAATCGATACAGGTCGTTAAATGGAGAGGATCAGTGGAGAGAGAGCGGTGACGAGTCGACTCAGTGGAAGTGACAGGCCATTGGTGGAGACCAATCCTTTTAGGTACAATGTGGTGAAGCAAAAGCGTTTGTAGAGACTTCAAATTACGAGGTTCGAGTAAGAAACGCTTGAAATCAGGATCGAGATCTCGTTCAAGAGCTTCATTTCTAGGAGCGAAAATGGTGATATTGTGGTTACCAACTGCATCTTCAAGTGTCTGTAATAGAAGTGCCTTTTCGACGAGCTCAGCGAGTTCAGTGTAGTGAGAATCGAGAAGGGCAACGAGGACTGAGTTGGAATTGATTTGTGTTGTTGTTGATGTTGATGAGGCGGTGTCTTGTAATGTTGTAGCAGAAAAAGAAGAAATGAAGAGAAATGATACAAGTGAAAAGAAGAAGAATAAGCTCTTCAACTTCAACATGGTGACCATCAATGGTTGATTTTCTTTGCTGTAGGAAATTGAAGAATGAGATGCTATAAAAACCACACCTTTATTCGCTTTATTTGCTTCTAAGCCCACACTTTCTTTTATTTTATTTTTATTTTAATTAATTATATATATATATATATATATATTTATATTTGTTGTCTTGATTTAACAATGGTAGATTAGTAGCGTCGGTTGGGGGCAAAAGTCTAAAAGAGAAAAGAAAAAATGGTGAATCCGACACGTGCGAGTTGCGTCTCACATTTACCTCCCTTTCCAGCTTTTTTATCACGAGATCGATTTTACTACTTTTTTTATTTATTTTTTATTTTTTTTATTTTTTTTTATTTTTTTGGTGAAACTTCAACGTTGGCAGATTTTTTTTATTTTTTATTTTATTTTATGAAAGTGATTAAAATAATTTAATTTTCAACCTTTTATTTTACTTTTAATTTTTAATTTTTTGGTGAGACTTAAACGTTAACAGAGATTTTTTTTATTTTTATATATAAATAATTAAAGTATATGTAATTTTCTATTTTTTTAATCATATGATATGACTAGTTAAAATCAAAATTAATTAAATAAAAGTGGAAATTCTTCATTTACAGAAGAATTTTCAAATTCACCAACTTACAGGAAAATTTGTATTCTGATTCTAACTCTGACATCATTTGTCATTTTTTTTTTAATCTATCAAAATTCATAAATAAATAAATAAAAATAATATCATATTATCATACTTCAAATAATCTTTCAAATTAACATTAAATTTTTTTTGCTTAGTTTTGTGGTCTTCATTCCAATAGATTTGGTTTCAATCTTAAAACAAAAATTGCTACTCAAACATTTTTCCTCAATATCATTCATAAAAAACATATATCACTTTTTTTTTTTTTTTCCTCAGTATGTTAGGCATCCACCGTAAAATAGCTTTGACGATAATATCATCTTCATCCCTTTCTTTTTTTTTTTTTTTCAATATCGCTTGTAAAAATGTTTGAAATAGTGATTTGTTCCTCAATGCAGTAATTGCATTGAATAAAAACATGACAAATTTTTCAAAGGTTTAAATAAATATTTCAGTACATATCTTGTCTACCTATTAACTTGTGTATAGACTTAGGTGAAAGCACAACTTCTCCACTTCACTTGTTTGTGTAGTGGTTGATTGTCTCTAAAAATGTTGCATATGAGTACACTTTTGTATTACACAAAATGATTTATTCTTTCCTGTTCTCTGCTTTATGTTTTATCTGAATTAAACATAAAGCGGATAAAATGGGGAATGAGTTTTATCGTTTATCTTTTGATAAATAAATATTTAAAAAATTATAAAAATAAAAAAATAAAAAAAAATAAAAAAACCCTCTTTACAACAAGGAAAAATTATAGGGGAATTTCATTTTTATAATTACACGAATAATTATTCTTGGCTAAGTGTCTTTTTTAATACTAAGTGCTTATTTGGTTGACCTTTCTTCTGCCTCAAAAGATCTACAAACATCTATTTAAGTTTATAAAAATTGTTTGGTTAAGCTTTTGAGATTGTCTATTTTAAATTGAGTAGAAGCTAGCAGAGTTTAAATTTCTATTAGACAAAAACTTATAGAGAGGTGCTTCTCATATAGACCTTCAATGGAGACATCCATTGGATGTTTGTTCGTTCGACCTCGACCTTCTATGGAGGTCGATGAAGAAGATAAAAAAATTAATTGAAAATTTTCATTTTTACCCAATAAATCTCGAAAATTGTAATTATACCTAATAAGTCTAAAAAATTGTAAAATAAGTCTTTGAAATATGAAACAAGTATCGGAAACACCAATATAAATCTCGAAAACGCTAAAATAAGTCACAGGGGAAAAAAAACGCAAGACTTATTTTTGTGAGTGTGTTTTAAGGGTATTTTTACCAGATCCATACTTTAGGTGCTATTAAAACTTAAATTATTAAGTTTATGATAGTCTTAAAACTCACTCTTTAAATATTACTATTTAATTTTCAAGCCTAATGCAGATCCTTCCGAGTTAAATTCCATGCAAAATCTAGATTTCCAAACCAAATTAGTGGCATCCATTTTAAACCAAAATTAATATTCAAAGAATTTTAGTGCATTGTAAGAAAAACAAAAGCATATTTAGGGGGGTGTATTGGATTGGAATTTTAATAGACAATTTTTAGGTGCAAAGATTTTATGGATTTGCAAGACTTTATAAACTATTAGGATTATATGGATTAAACTTTTAGGATTCTTAAAGAATCTTTGGACTTTATTCAAAAACTATTAGGATTATCTAAACTTTGTTTCCAGACTTTTTAGACTTTATTTCAAGATAGTTTATGTTTTTGTTGTTACAATGTTACAATTGCTTTCAAGACAGTATTTGAACTAGTTTCAACAAACTCAAATACTTCTCAGCTTACTCCTCTTTGTCTCTTCCTCTACTTCTCACTATTACCACTTTTTTATGAACTCTCATAGGCAATTCATCAAACATATAAACAACAATTCTTGCCATTCATCTTATTCATAGAAAAAAAAAATGATTTCAAAACATAAAAAATGATTAAATCTCTACAATTGGGTTTCCTACAAAATAATAAAAATTTTGTTTTTTCAAAATCGAAATTGAATCTTTACTCTATTTACAAAAGGGTTTTCTACAAAATCACAAAAAATAAAAAAAATAAAAAAATAAAAAAAAAGATTTGCAAGTCACCCACACCAATCTTCCCAACCAGTCCACCACCCACTCTCTGATCATCATCTTCCCCACCCAATTTCAATTTTCTAATTATAAAAAAGCTAAAAAAAGGTAACAGACGAAAGCCAACAATCCTCCATGCCCATGCCATGCCCATTGTTTTGACGCTAATCAATCCTCGGATGCTAACAAATTCAGATAAAACTAATTTCTGCCCACAATCACAATGAAACCCCCACCATCCACTCTCTGATTACCATCTTCCCCACCCATTTAGTTTTCTAATTAAAAAGCAATAGGCCAAAGCCAACAAAGAGAAAAGAAAAGAACTTAGATCTTCACCAATTTTTTTTTTTTTCCATGTTTTGGAGATGAGATTTTCAAAAGCATGCTTCAGCATGACTAGATCTAGGAGAATTTTTAAACTTTTTTTTAGGTTATGGTAGATTTGTGATGAAGATCGATGGGTATAAAAGTTGAGGAAGCTGGAAATTTTTATGGTTAACATCCGATGAGTGCTGAAAGTTGCAGAGCATATTTGAGAAGTAGGAAAGTTTGGAAAGTATTGTGGGTAAGAGCAAGACAATTCTGAGGTCCAGCTATTTATACAAATCATTGAAAAAGTATGGATAATCCATTTTGTTATGAAATCCTACAAATCTTAATTCTAATCCAATACCACTAGACTTTTAAAAAATCTTAAAAGTCTGGATCCAATACCTTAAGACTTTTAAAAAATCTTAAAAGTCTAGATCCAATACCTCAAGACTTTTAAAAAATCTTAAAAGTCTCAATTGTCTAATAAAATCATGAACCAATACACCCCCCTTAATATATATCAAATGGCTTCAACTAATATTAGTTTCAAGTTTCAACCAAATCAGTTCAATGATTTTAATAAAATAAGACTGTCGTGCAAATTACCAAGTTTCATTTTTATTATTACTTCAAGTTGTTAGGATCAAGATAATAGAAATAATTAAATAAACAATTACGACAAGATGAGGTAGATTCGACAGTAAACCTTTTATGGATAAGGTTGTAAGTTCGAATCTTTTCTCTAAAAAAAACACTAAATTTATGTAATAGTGTAATAATACTTCAAACAAAAAAATAAATAAACATTTACAACGTCTAAAAGTATAAACTCTATGGCATCTTTTGGTGCACGGGATTGAATTGGACTATTTTATAGGATTATATAGGACTGGATTGAGCTGGATTAAATTAGTACCATCATCTGTTTGGTGTTACAGAAGATTGGACTAAACCTAATCCTATCCAATGTTTGGAATAAGTTAAGATTGGATTGAACAAAATTATATTAATTTATAAATTTAAATAGGTAAAAAATAAATAGATAAATAAACTATTCTTTGATATAAACAAATTATTTAAATAAACTTTTTTATTAAAATAAAAATATATTAAAATGATTTAAGTAAAATATAAATTATAAGAAACTCACATTATGTATGATAATATTTGATATTGAACATCAAATAATGCAAGATGTCTCTTTTTTTTTTAAATCATATTCTTAATAAAATAGATCCAAATCAGCGAGAAGTAGATCCAAATCTCAATGTGCTGTTAAATACAAAACAAAAACTATACCATTTTATTTATTAAAAAAACTTTGGAGTCTATTGTTTTTTCCACTTAAAATTTAATGGGTCTGAATTATAATTATTAAGTTGTTTTTTTTTTTTTTTTAAGAGGTCAAACAATTTAAAAATACAAAAAAATAAAAAATAAAAAAATAAAAAAATAAACTTAAAATAAAAAGTAAAAAAAAAACCCGACTTTTCACTTAATTGAAAATCACTTGATTGCATTAAATGTAATCCAAAATCTTTTATTCCGATATTATCCCCCACATATAACATATTTCAAATTTCATCATAATTATGTTATAGAAACCTTTATTTTAATATATTGTTTATATTAAATAGCTTTAAAAATAAAAAAAGAACTCCAATCACTTCTCATATTGGCGTTTAATATCAATACTATATTATAATACTAAGGTGATGTATTTACAAATTATTTTTTTAGAGTGTTGTGTGAGTTTTCCTGCTACCCCTTTTGTTTTTTAAAGGAAAAAACACATTTTCTTTTTTTAGTAAAAATGAAGTTTGTTTATAATCCAAAAAGAAAATCAGGATCATATGTGTTAATATATAATTATTATTTTTGGTTTTTTTATTCGATATTATATGTATAATTGTTTAAAATGAGTATAAATATAAAATTACTTATTTTCAGATAATTTTACTTTTAAAAAACAAACGTGTTGATAGTACATTTAGATGTGAAGAAAAAAAAAATGTCATTATAGTAAAGATTTCAGTCCCTATTCAGTCTTTAGAAATATTCAAGACCGTTCAGTATTCAGACAAAAAAATAAACGACCTATATATCATTTAATCTTCAACCAAAAACAACTGGAATCTTATCTTAAATTAAAAAAATAATAATAAATAAATTATCTTCATATTCTCTGCGTTCCTCTCATCTGTAACTCCTCAAAGAATCTAATGAAAGAATCAGTAAATAAAATGGCAAATCCATCACATATTTTCCCGATATCGTTTTGGACATGGATGATTTGTCTCAAAATTCCAGCTACCAAATACAAAACAAAAACCCCATTTCATGAAACCCACAAATCAAATTGCCTACAAAGAACATTTTTTGTTTGATTTTGAGAAGAACATTTGTGATTTGAATTGCAAAGCTTACAGAGAGAGAGATAGGAGGGTGGTGAAGATGAGGAGTGAGAGGGAGAGAGAGAGAGAGCTAGATGGATGATCCAGAAGACCTACTTCGACGTCTTCCTCCAGATCGACGACGAAGCGAGGTAACTTCGTTGGCTTCCTCCAGATTGATGCTCGATGACATTTAAATAAGTGATGGAAGAAAGAGAAACAACTTTAGTCTCTGGAGAATCGAATATTTACAAACCCAACACCATATTCTTTATAAAAAAATTAAAAAAAAAAGTTTGCCACACCACTTAGGGATGGTAAAATAACCCGCGGTGACTCGTACTCATTGGATGGGTATGGATTTCAATTTAATGGGGATGGGACGGGGATGAGAATAGATAATAAAACCGCAATGGATATTGGACGGGAATGGGTTTTATAATCCCCACCCCACCCCACCCCACCCCACCCCTCTTAAGATATAATATTTATTTATTTTATTATTTAGTTCAATGTTTATGTTTTAAAATTATATAATTTATTTATTTAGTTTAGAGATTTATATTTATGAGATGATTTTCAATAGTTTTTTGAAATTACTTTATACATTATATCATATTCATTAAGATTTATATTTATTAAAATAATACATATATATCCGAATGAATACATTTTTTAACAAGATTTTAATAAATAATTTATAAATCGGTTAAATGAGGCAAGTTGGGTGGGAATGGGGAAAACATACCTTGCTCCGCTCTACCCCGCTCCATCTATTGAGGGGTTTGGATATGCTTGGGTATTAACCCCAAGATACTGACCCATCAATGGGGTGTACACGTGACATTTTTTCTTTCACTTTTTACATTTATCTCATTGCATTTATCCAAAATGGGTCACATGCCAACCTCATTGGTCTGGTCAGTACCTAAAATTTGTTCGAGGGGTTTTATGAGGAAATGAGTTTTCAAAAAATAAATGGAGTGGGATGCGGGTATGACCACCCGTCCTATTGCCATCCCTACACCACCTCAATAGTCAAGTTAGATAATTGCATTGGAGAGGTTTATCAATTTTCTCCAGATACATAATAGCATTAGATATGCTATAAACCCATAAGAGGGAGGGATTTATTTTATCCCGCTGCGGTAGGCTATTTTAGAGAGAGGATATTTGTATGCCCCAATCCCATTTAGAGACACCAAGCACGGTATTAGGACTATAAACCCAAATCTCATCCAATCCCACAAATAGTCTTAGCTGCCAAACGGTGCCAATAACTAAGGGGTCGTCCTGTAAGCTGTTTTCAGTTGTTGTTTTTCGAAAAGAAAAACGAAAATGAAAACGAAAACGAAAACAGTGTTTTGGCTTTAGTTTTGAAATTCGAAAACGCATCTGATAGCATATACTGGAATTCGTATTTTAAAAATAAAAACGGAAAAATCGCGTCTGATAGACTAACCGAAAACTATCAAAAATTAAAATATAAATATTTACATTTTCTTTAATATTATAACAATTATAACAAATTAATTAAATAATTAACTAAAAAAAATTGTTTTGTAATTTTTAAATTAAAGAAAAGTTATCAGTTGAAATGGAAGAAGAAGAAGAAGAAGACCAGATCGGCGGCGGCGAGTGGTGATCAGCGGTGAGAGGCGACGCATAGTCGATTGACGATGAGCGGAGGAGGAAGAGGAAGAAGAATAAGAAGAGCAGGAAGAAGAAAAAAACGGCGGTGATCGGCGGCAACGAGCAAAGGAGGAGGAAGAGGAAGAGGAAGAAGACGACGACGATGGCGTAGCGAGCGACGATCGGCGGAAGGCAGCGGCGAGCGACGACCGACGGCAGGTAGTGACGATCGGTGGTGAGGAGGAGGAGAAAGAAGAAGATGAAGCCGATGATGACCTAGTTCAAGAGAAAAAAAAAGATTTTTTTTTTTTTTGTTAATTAATTTGGAAAACAAAAACAAATTTAAGAAAAGCAAGTTTTTTTTTTTTTTTTTTTTTTTTTTGTTTTTCAAAATTTTTACTTTTAAAATTGGTTTTGTTTTTTTATTTTGTTTTTATATTTTGAAAATAAAATGAAAAACGGTTACTAAACGCGAATTCAAAATCATTTTTGAAAAACAAAAACAAAAACAAAAACAGTCTGAAAGGGGCCTAACTTTTTGTTCACCGGCCAAAAAGCACAATGAGTTTTTTATTTTTATTTTTATTTTTATTTTTATTTTAAAGAACATGAGAATATGAGATATTTCCAAAAAAAATAAAATACGAAAGATAGAAGGCTCGTGTTTATGTAGTTGGGAGGTGTAGTGAACTAGTGATCAGAAATTTGCAGATTAGGCCCAACGTTTGAAGCCCTTCATTAATTTAATTAGGCCCAACTTTTGATGTCCATTTATTAGTTTAATTGCCGCATGTCTAACATACATTTAAAAGATCAACATACATAATACGTTAGAGCAACATGGATCTTAATTGAAAATTTTATTTTATTATTTATTTTTTTCTCTCTTTCTTATTGTTGAAGTAATTAATTAAAAGTGTTAGAGCAACTCAAAAAGCCACTTTATTTTTTCTCTTCAAATGTCTATTTGTTTACTTAGGGGGCAATTTAAAGAGTGAAAAAGAAAGAGTCATTCCAAAAGACTCTTCAATTAAAAATAGATTTATATTATTTTAATAAAGTCAGATATAACTGTTTGAAATCTTTTAGATAAAGATGTTTGAAATCAGAAAAAGCTGTTCAAATACAGTTGATAATAATAATGATGTGATATAAAAAATAATAAAATATAAATTGAAGAGAGAGAAGTCACTCCGTATTATTGATGAAAAAAAAAAACAAAATCTCAGTTGAAGAATCTCATTTAATGAGTCTATGGAAATTGGAACCACATATGCTGATGTGGCTCATTTGATGTTGGAGTTACTCTTAGTGGTACGAACTAAGGAGTATGTTTAGGTATTTCGGAAAATTGCAATACCTTTTTGTATACAGAGCTAACATGAGTGGATGTGTTTATAATAAGTTAATAGCATCCCAAATATAAATAATTAATCTATACCGTCTACACTCAAATGAAACCATGAAGATGCATTGTTTATTTTATTTATTTTTTCATGGGTTTGTCTAGATTGTTGTTAACATCAATGTTATAATCAATTTACGGTTTTTAGATTTCAATTAAAAGGTGTATAAAAATTAAAGATTTGAAGTTAAAAAAAAATTAAAACAAAATAAACCAACTCTCTCTTACATAACTGTCTAGTAACATTAACTTATTCAAACCCTTGTTTTATATTTGAATAGAAGGGTAAAATAGTAATTTTATTAAAAATGTTAATAAAAGTTAACATAAAAAGAATTTGGTCGACAAGACAAAGTTGATATAGAGGTTTGCCCATAATATATATGGGTGTGGGTTCTAGTATGTTACATCTCAAAATCCTGAATTATTGTAATATTTTTAAAAATAAAAATTAAAAAGAATTTGGTCATTAATGGAAATTAGAGGGTGGGATATGGATTTTGACAAAATATAGAAAACTACAGCAAAGTTTGTAAAAATAATATCCTTAAGGGTGCGTTTGGCAAAGAAATGAGATATGACAGGGTGGGAAAGAACATGATATGACAATTGTTCCATATTGTGTTTGGAATGTTTAGGATAGTACTGTTAACTCTATTGTTATGTGTTTGGTATAGATGGGACATGATGTTCAAATGATCAGAGTGCCCCTCGTATGTATATATATATATAAATAATATAATAAAATATAATTATATATGAAATAATTTTAAAAATATTATTATATTTAATATATATATTATAAGTTTATTATATTTTGAAGATTTAATAGTAAAAAGGTTTTTCTGATATTTGTACCATACATTTCCATGCATTTGAGACTTGTCCCATGCATGGGACAAATCTGGCCTAGGATTTTGGAGAGACAGAATTTGGTGATTTTTATCCTATCTTATCCCGTTCTATCCCATGCTAAAGTCGCGCTAAACGTGAGATAAAAAGGAACTCTCCCTCGTTATCTTATCTCGTACCAAACGCACCCTCAAGAGAGTAGTAACGTCCGCAAAATCTACCGTACACGGTACAATAATACTAAAAATACCCAAACTGTCCCTCTCACGGTCTCACCCAAGTAAAACTAAAACCCCTCCTCCTCTTCTTTAGTCCGTTACTTCGACACGCAGACCCAATCGTCTCTCTTTTTCATTTCACACTCTTCACTCTTCAATTCGAGACTTGTTGTTCTTGTTGTTATTTAGATTGAGTTTGATCGAACGCCCAACCATTCATTCCATGACTCTGATGACTCCTCCGCCGTTGGATGTAAGTATCTCCATTCACTTCAATTTTTTCAATCGATGCTGCCGTTTCAATCAATTTATTTCTGGTTTTGATAATTATACTCCATTCTTTGCTTCTAGGGTTTCGAATCGATTAGCTTATTCATTTATTTATTTTTAATTTTTGTTTTGTTTTTGTTTTCGATTGTTGCTTTTTATTTATTTAGCGACAGGAGGACGATGAGATGTTGGTTCCAAATACCGAGTTGGTGGTTGAGGGTCCTCAGCCCATGGAAGGTTCATTTCATTTCTCTTTCTGATCATAATTATTACCTTACAATACAATTCGAGAGAGTGAGAGGGACTCACTTTGACTGACCTAACTCTCACTCTGTTTGGCTTAATTGTGTATTCATACTTGTCTATTAAGTAATCGGAGCTTTTTTGTCTGTTTAATTCTTGTAGTAGCACTAGCAGAAAATGCTACCACAGTGGATAATACTCCACAGGCAGTTGATGATCCACTATCAGCAAGGTTCACTTGGACAATTGAGAATTTCTCCAGGCTTAATACCAAGAAGCTTTACTCTGATCTTTTCTTTGTTGGAGGTTACAAATGGTATATATAATGGATCTCATTTCCTTTCTGTCTCTTGTTACTTATATGGGTAATTCATTATTTGCTCTTTGATTGATCACTGAGTTTCTTAATGATTTTCATTACTCAGGAGGATTCTTATTTTTCCAAAGGGGAACAATGTGGATCATTTGTCAATGTACTTAGATGTAGCAGATGCCGCAGCTTTGCCAAATGGGTGGAGCAGATTTGCCCAGTTCAGCTTAGCTGTCATAAATCAAATTCATAGCAAATTTTCAATAAAAAAAGGTGTTTTCTTCACTACCGATATACCTATTATGTAAAGTGTCTTCTTGATATCTTCTTGTGGTAAAATACATTTAGCCTATCTTTTAGTTTCAAAATGGTATAAGAATTAAGAAATTGCAAGTAAAATGTTTTCATCAACTTGGTGGGAAATTTTTTCCATAGAACATAACTTATCATTATCTTATATTTTTTGAATGCTTACATCATCGTAAAACTACAAGTTTTGAATCTTGATTCTTATCATATCCTTGTTATTGATTTCTCATCTTGGTTTCTGTTGTAATTTCATGGAAAAGAATCAATGATTATTATTTCATTCTATTTTTTAGTACATCATTGTCAAAATGTTTACCATAGTCTATACCAAGCATTTATATCTGTATCTTTTGTATTGTACATTACATTGTGTATCTATTATTTCGTGTGTTGGGAAGAGATGGGATTGCCTTTAGAAGCTTGTTAGTAGGTGGTACCAGAATTGTTGGTCAAGTAGGATGTCCACAGTGGAGAATTTATTTTAATTTCCTTTTATTTTACGTTGTTTTGACATTTTTGAGTCCATTAACTTGAAAAGGGAAATACACTAATAGCCATCAAATTAGTATGAGTTAATGAACAAGCACATACCATTATATGGTTACTCTACTATATATTATGATTTATGAGTTCATCATTAGCTGTTTTTTTTTTTTTTAATTTTCTAATTTTTTATTTTCTAATTTTTTTTAAATAAGGTAAAATGAATTCAACTTATATCGTAAATGTCATTATAATGTTGACAAGGTGCAGAAATGCCTTGGTGTTGGGCTAGTTCCCTCTCGACTTTAGTTAGTGATGTTGGAGTTACTATACATGATAAATTAATGTTGTTGATGATTTAGATGCTTGATTTTGCAGACACACACCATCAGTTTATTGCACGTGAGAGTGATTGGGGTTTTACCTCATTTATGCCCCTTGGCGATTTGTATGATCCCAATAGAGGTTTTCTAGTGAATGACACATGCATAGTTGAAGCTGATGTCGCTGTTCGTAGGGTTATTGATTATTTGTCCAACGACTCCAAAAAGGAGACTGGGTATGTTGGACTTAAGAACCAAGGAGCTACTTGCTACATGAATTCTCTCCTTCAAACACTGTATCACATTCCTTACTTCAGAAAGGTTGGTGAATCTACTCTTCAGAACTTGAACTTGTTGTATTCATAAGATTAGCAAGGGAACTATATATCCTGTTTATTGCAGGCTGTGTATCATATGCCGACAACTGAGAACGATATGCCATCAGGAAGCATTCCTTTGGCTTTGCAAAGTTTATTTTATAAGCTCCAGCATACTGATACTAGTGTAGCAACAAAAGAGTTGACCAAGTCTTTTGGATGGGACACCTATGATTCTTTCCTGCAGCATGATGTTCAAGAACTTAATAGGGTTCTCTGTGAAAAGCTTGAAGATAAGATGAAGGTATTGGAGTTTTGCTGCTAAAATAATCTACTGTTGTTTAATGTTTATAAGATTGTCTAAAAGTTCCTCTCTTACTGGCTTAGGGAACTGTTGTGGAGGGTACAATACAACAATTATTTGAAGGACATAACATGAACTATATAGAGTGCATCAATGTGGACTATAAATCGACTAGGAAGGAATCTTTTTATGGTATATCAAGGTTACAGTGGCTTAGTAAATTAGAGCTGATTGATTTTTTTTTTGGTCTGATGGAATTTAATGTATTTATTTGTAGATCTTCAGCTTGATGTCAAAGGTTGTCGGGATGTTTATGCTTCTTTTGACAAATATGTGGAAGTGGAACGCCTTGAGGGTGATAATAAGTATCATGCTGAGCACAATGGATTGCAGGTGAGATGCTTCTAAAATATGGGGACTTGTCGTGTTTTCAAATTTAACCCCTCTGAAATTAAACAATCAGGCTTTACATTGTTAACTATTTGACTAGTTGATTCAAAATTTGTTTTGAGTTTGTGAGGTTTTTGTTGTCGGCTGCATTTGCTGAGAGTTTTTCTTATACATATTCTGGTTTTGAGTAACACTTTCATTGTCCTAGTTCTAGAATTGTGATTAATGGTTATAACTTTCAGAAGGAATAATTGAATGTTGTGTTGTGCCCAGCTTTTTCTGGCTTTTGCTTGAATTTTACCTTTTGAAGTCAGTTTTGGTTAAAATTGTTTCTGGGTCTTTTCAGGATGCTAGGAAGGGTGTCCTGTTCATTGACTTTCCTCCTGTCCTTCAACTTCATTTAAAAAGATTTGAGTATGACTTTATGCGGGATACTATGGTTAAGGTTAGTAGTTGAGTAGATAATTCAATACCTTCTTCATATATTTGTAGAAAGCTGTGTATGTTTTATATGTTCCGTACTTCCATTTCATGTTGATTTTATTATTCTCGGACTGCGATAGGGATACACTCATACACGTACCCAAAATTGTTACAAATTGTTAGCTAGTAAAATTCCTCTACTTTGCCACTGTAGCTGTGCTTGATGGATTTATTCATTTGTTAGGTATACCCTAGGTTTGTTGCAATGTTCTGTAGACAAGGACATGATCATTGGGTGTTGATACAGACATGAGGTGTCTTAACATGTCACGTTATATTCCAGACAGGATGTCTACTCATAGTTGAGCGAATTCAAATGCATGCACATGCAAACATAAAGTTTAAAGTGTTTAAGTGAAGAAACTCTTTTCCGACAAATATCCACGATAATTTTTAAGTTCATAAAAATATCAAATTATTTGGTCAAAGCTAGCTCATCAGCTGAATCACCTACAATTATTGAAACAAATTAATTCATCTGCAACTATTTGCTTGACAAAGGGAAAAAAAAGCGACTATGATTTGCTAATCTATAATTATGTACAAGTGTTTCTGATAAAAGAAAAGCTTTGCATATTCTTTTATTTAAGAAAGAATTCTACATCTGCTATTTTTATTTGTAAAATTGATAAATTTTTTAGTCAAAATTATTCCTTTGAAACGTAATTATTTGAAAGTCAAAATTTCTAAAGCACCATGATGACAATAGAAACTGACGATGAAATCTTAAGTCCTAATTATTTGAGAGTGCTAACATAGTCGGTGAGGACTTAAGTGATCGTGATGAGAGATACTTTGGAGAGTGAGGTTTAGATGGTCGGACCAACAACCAAAACTTCTAGGATGCTTTCAAACATGGAAGCCAAAAATTGTACCAATTGATGTCATCGTTCTTTCATCCCGTATTTCAATTTATATGTTTAGCTAACATTAAGGGAAATGGTTCGTACCTGCATTGATGAATGTATTCTTGCAATGTGCTGAAGGCTATGTACCATTTTTCATTGAAAAGATTCTTTTGTTTCTGTGGTGTTCTATAATTTTCATCCCAAATGTCTCATTTTTGTCAGCATTTATCTTCTCATAAACTTTTTGCATTCCATATCATATTTTGTTTTCTGTATTTCGCCATTGTAGGTTTAATATTGAATTACTTGTATCGTTGATTGCAAACAGATAAATGACCGACATGAGTTCCCATTGCAACTTGATCTTGATAGAGAGAATGGGAAATATTTATCACCTGAAGCTGATAGGAGTGTGCGCAATCTTTACACTCTTCATAGGTATTTTTTGTCTTGCCTTTAATTTACATTTCATTCTGTTACATTTCATATGCCCTTACTAGTTACTACTGCATTTTGCTTTTTAAAAGCCAGATATCCACATTGCTACTCAAGGGGATGACTGATGAGGGAAAAAAACTGTAGAGAAAAAACCAAATAGAGCTTTTTCACCATGAAGTACAAATAAAATTATAGTTTTCCCCCAAAAATATTCTACATATGCATTACTGTTTCTTTATTTTATATATTTTTATTTGGAGTGTACAATGAGTTTATGTTTTGGTTTAGTCGATGGTTGTTTTGTTTCTTCTTACAGTTTTTTTTTTTTTTCTCTTTTGGTTTGGAGGTTTATTGATTCTTCTCCATGGTACTTTTGTTTTCTCTTTTTTGATAAATTGATTACAGTTTTCTCAGGAAGGAGTAGACTTGCTCTAATTCCAACTTTCCAATGGTGTTTTCTAGTAAGAGTACATATTATCTTTCTGTTTAGTGTTTCCTGTGTAAGGTAGCTACTAGCTAGATGTATTACAAAACTAGCAAGGGAATTCTTCTTGTGCCAGCTTGATAGAAGATTCCTCTATTCCATCTTTTGACTTTTCTAAAGTAATTTGGAAGACTAAGGTTCCTACAAAAAGTAAGAATTTTAGCTTGGATCATATGTCATGGGAAATTAAGTACTAATGAAATGATACAAAGGAGAAGACCTGGGATGTGTTCGCATCCTCAGTGGTGTATATGCAAAAGGAATTTTGAGAGCATAGATCATCTTTTTCTCCATTGCCCCATTGCTTACAGCCTATGGTATAAGTTTTTTAAGGCTGTCCATCTTAAGGGTCCCCTGCCTCTTCATTGTTGAGATATTTTAGGTGAATTTTTTGTTCTGTTTTGGGGTGGTAGCGAAGCTAAAATTCTTTGGAGGTGTGCCGTGATGGCTGTCCTTTGGGTTGTTTGGGCGGGAAAGAAAAGAAGAAATTTTGAGAATGAAATAGGAGAAGATATCTGCCTTTTGCGGGATTGGATTCGCTTTTGGGATTCAGTTTCCTCCGTTTTTTAAGAAGTTCCTTTCTTCTTTATCAACTTAATTGTGAAGCTGCTCTAGCTTGATAGGGTCTGAGTTTGCTCTTGCTTAGAGCTTTTTTGGTGGTTTTGTTTAGGCCTTTTTGTCTTTTGGGAGCTGTTTCCATCCTTTTTGTTAAGGACAGCTTACTCTCTCCTCTTGTAAATCTCTTTGTTCAATGCTATTATTTGTGTTAAAAAAAACATTGAATAACAGGAAAAGTTAATTGGTTATTTACACCTTTGCCACTTTTAGACCCGCTTTACTTTTTTAGATTAATCTTTATTATGCTACTAAAGACTAATATTGCTGTTATAAACTTCTTGGTTATTGTCTTATTATTTTGGTGGTTGTTGCTCTATTTGTTTATTTAGCTCCGTGCTTTCGGTTTTACGCTGATTGACTTGTTCTTTTTGTTTTTTTTTTCTGTTCATTATGTCAGCTTTGAGTTCCTATATTTTGATGTTGATGAATGTCAAGATTTTCATTATGGATGAGCTTTCTGTTGTTGCTATGCATTTGGAGATCCTGTTATAGTTTTTTTGGTTATTGACATTATTGTTTGTTTGCTTGCAGTATCATGGTTCACAGTGGTGGAGTGCATGGTGGTCACTACTATGCCTATATCAGGCCTACACTTTCAGATCAGTGGTATGTATAACATCAATATTCCTACTACAATGGTCTCTTAGATAATCAATTGACTATTCAGGGGTGAGCATGGGTCGGTACCATTCGGTTTTGGGCCAAACCAAACCAACACAAAAACATTTCTTGAACCGATTGGGTGTTAAGAACCAAATTAAAATGAACAAAATCAGTTTGGTTCGGTTTGAATCAGTTCATTCAGTTTTTGGGCTTGGGTTGGTTCGGATAACTTGTTTTTAGTTGTTATTTAGCCTATTTTATCTAGTTTGGGCCTTTGGGCTTATGAGCCCTTGTTATTTTATAAAGAACAAATGCAAATTATATGCAACCAACATGGGGTTTGACTTTTGACACACGTAATCTACTTTAGCAAATATTGACACTTACCTCTCTTTTCGTTACCACCACTTTGCTAATGTATGGGAGGGTAGTTTGGTCATTTTAGAAAGATAAGTAAAAATTGAAAAAAAATAATAATACATGATATATATTTTTAAAAAATCTCAAAATGAAGGAGATCATGATCTCCATGGTGGAGATTGAGGAGATCACACCCTCTTTGTGGTAGCGAGGCGCGCTACCACAAAGAGGGTGTCGGTTCGTGACTACGGGGAGGCTCAAGCCTCCCTCTGTTTGTGACCGGGGAGGCTCAAACCTCCCTCCTTTTGTGGCGTCGGAGCCTCCCTTGTTTTGTTAGCGATGGGTAGGTTCACCTGAGCCTCCCTATCTGATTTTATATTTGAATTTTCTTTGTAATTTTTTTTTTTACTTTTTATTATTATTTTATTTTTAAATTTAAATTTAATATTTATTTAGGGGCATTTTGTTATTTTTCTCTGTAATATATTGAGGGCTTATTAGTCTTTTTCATAGTCAAATAAGTCAATTGTTTACTTTAATAGTCAACCACTAATAGCAGGGTAGGTCAATGTCAGTTTTTGCAAAAATTGATTCCATGTGTTAAAAGCCCTACCTCTGGTTGGTTGTGTGTAATTTGTTCTTTTATAAAAGAACCAATAGGAAAAAAAAAAAAAAATCCCTACCTTAGCATTTGTCTGGCTCTCTCATGGGCTCTGAAATTGCTTTCGACGCTTTGAAGTAATTATTTATTTATTTATTCTCTTTTGTAGTTTTTCATTTCTCTTTTCACTTTTAGTTGAGTTCCTTGGTTGACAAATTTAAGATTGGCTTCTTGCTTTTTTCTTCTTGTTTATATTTCTTACTTTTACATGGACTGAAGTCACTGAACTACTTGTGCACTTGAATGGGTTTTTTAATATTTCTTCTCCCCATGACCATGAGACTCATTCCCATTCTTTTGTTACAGAGGATCATCTGTCGCTGCTGTGTTATTTTTGTTATATTCTGAACTCACATTGTCATTGCTCATGTCTAGGTTCAAATTTGATGATGAACGGGTAACAAAAGAAGACATAAAGAGGGTATTGGAAGATCAGTATGGTGGTGAGGAAGAGGTAATGGTGTTATGAGCTTTATTTATCAATTTTATTTTTAATTTTACGTTTATCTTCTTTCTAAATGATTATGTTTTTTCCTGCTTACATGTAACAGTTACCACATACGAATCCTGGGTTCAACAATTCTCCATTCAAATTTACAAAATACTCAAATGCATATATGCTTGTGTATATACGTGAAAGTGATAAGGAAAAAATTATTTGTAATGTGGATGAGAAGGATATTGCCGAACACCTTAGGGTAAGATGTTTGATGGTGTCCAAAAATTATATGAAAATTTGAGGTTTTTCTAATTCCTAAGTTTTGCTCTAAACTATGTGAATTACATTTCAGTTAAGGTTGAATAAGGAACAGGAGGAAAAGGAGCAAAAGAGAAAGGAAAAGGCAGAGGCACATCTGTATACTGTTATAAAGGTTATTGCTTTAAAATCTTCTCTCTCTCTCTCTCTCTCTCTCTCTCTCTCTCTGTGTACACATTGTTTATGGTTGATAAATTCAGTTAATTTATGTCATCAGGTTGCGCGTAATGAGGACCTACTCGAACAGATTGGCAAGGATATATATTTTGATCTTGTAGATCATGAAAAAGTTGTTAGTTTCCGTATTCAGAAGCAGATGTCCTTTAATAATTTCAAGGTATTATATATTGTTTAACAAGTTTTTTATGATTTTCAACTAACAGCTGTAACTTATTTGATTTTATCATAGTATTTGTAGAAATTATGCACACTTGTGGCATTTTTTAAATAGCATCCACACACAATACCTGAGACCAGTAATTGTTTTGATTTGATTTTTCTTTTTTTGTTACATATGACCAGTGGAAAGGGAAAGAAGAGTAATTGAATTTTAATACCTAAAAGTCCCTTGACAGGACAACTGGAACAAAATTAATTGAGGTTATCTTAGAAAAATTTAATTATTTACTTTTTAGTAGGAAAAGAAATGTAATTCTTGGGTTGAGAGGGTGAAATTAAGTTTCCTTTCCACCAATAACTTAATTTCTGACCTATGTGAGGTCCATGTAACTTAATTCCCAAAAGTTTTTAGTTAACGGTATATAATTTCATTTCCCTCATTAGAATTCTTGATTAATAAACATGCCATAATAATAATCAAGAGTAAATGTGTTATTTTTACTAATAATATTCTTGCCATAAGTTACTCAGTTTTGACAAATGGGAGAGAAATTTAATTCTAAATACAGAAGAAAGGTAAATTTTTGAGCCCTGAGCGAGAAAGTTAAGGGTTCATGGTTATTTTCCAAGTTCAATTGGGTTTTATGTCCTTCTCAATTTTAATGGAAATGAAAAAATCCAGCCTGTGAATT
Organism: Acer negundo; assembly: GCA_035582765.1. NCBI lineage: Eukaryota > Viridiplantae > Streptophyta > Magnoliopsida > Sapindales > Sapindaceae > Acer > Acer negundo. The sequence continues at coordinate 14,214,030 of CM069242.1, forward strand.
TTCATTCTGTTAAAGACGCATTGCTTTGGATCTTTAAAATCTGTGGCATCCTGATTGTTAAGTTTCTGTATATATATATTGTTAATTTTTTAGGAGGAAGTCACTAAGGAGTTCGGGATACCCGTGCAATTTCAACGTTTCTGGCTGTGGGCAAAGCGCCAAAATCATACTTATCGTCCAAATCGACCACTGAGTCCTCAAGAGGAAGCACAGTCAGTAAGAATCTTTTGACTTCTAATCTCTTGGTTTGTCACATATTCCACTGATGTATATTTAACTAGTTATAGTAGTGCTGATATGGTGCATGGTTCTGTAAATAGATCTATGACTTGACATACCTTTTGATCTGCCTCGAATGTATTTATGAGAATAGTGTACTCTTTTAATATAAGAGAAAACAATAATGGATTGGTGGTTCTTTCTCATGAGTTCCTTGAGCTTTGTCATTCTGACCATGTGGTGATGAGTATATTTTTTCAGTTTGTTCATTGTCTTGCTTTGAACTAGTTTTCATAAGTAATCAAATGGGTATTTTTAATAAAGTTCATTCATCCTAGACAAGTTTGCACATGGAGCTCAAACAGATTTCTGGCTATTGTATTCTTCCACATTTTTTTTATAGGAAACAAAAAATATTATTCAAAATTGAAGAAAGTACAAGAGCGAACCTGAAGTCCACCAAGACAACAAACTAAACAATTAAAAATACATGGAATCAATAAAAAACAACTGCCTTCCAATGCAATATGATGAAAAATAGATAATTGTCTCTAAATTCTTTAGATGTAGATGCCCTTAGATGAGATAAATAATAAGCTTCATCCCATAAAAAGTTGTCCTCTTTAGCTTCCTTGAATATTCTTCTATTCCTCTCTAACCAAATAACCCACAAACAACAAAAATTCCACAATACCAAAGGACCATTACTTTCTTTCCTCCCTAAAAGCTTTAAGATCTTCCAAAAAGAAAGAGATCACAGACCAAGGAGGAGCCCATTTTAAAAATTCCACAATACCAAAGGACCATAACTTTTCTCCCCTAAAAGCTTTAAGATCTTCCAAAAAGAAAGAGATCACAGATCAAGGAGCATCCCATTTTAAACCCCACCACTGAAAACAAATTACTCCGTAGCTTTGACATTGGAGAAAAAGATGATTCAAATTTTCTTCGGACTTCTTGCACATAACACACCAAGAGGGAAGAAGACAAGAATTATGGTCTCTCGTTTGAATAATATCACAAGTATTTATTTTGCATGAGCTATCAACCATCCTAAAAATTTGATTTTGTTAGGAACCTTTGACTTCCAAATTACATTAGCTTGCTCAAACAATGGATGAGTGATCCATCATTTAGCAACCACTCAAAGAATGACTTGCAAAAAATGATTCCTTTAGAATCCTTAGACCATACCCTCCTATCTTCCCCTTCCATGTTGAAAGAAAAATCATCCAACGGAGAGTAGAGAAGACAATTGCTTAATCTCTCTATCATTCAAGTTTCTGCTAAAATCAAAACACCACCCACTATATCGAGAAGACCCTTCCACATTTTTTTTTTGTCTGTATGCCTTTGTCAATGAGTAGTAGTCATTCCCCTTCCTTAAATCCCTTGCCTGCATCCCTGTTGAAAAGGGGGATTTTTTGTCTTGACACAGGTTTACTTACAACCATATGATATTTCTTGCCTATATGCATAAGCTGATGATTAAGGGTTTAGCTGATTGAGTGGGGCATGGATCTTTTATTTTTATTAATTTTTATAACTTATAATGCATAATAGGTTGGACAACTGAGAGAGGTCTCCAATAAGGCTAATAATGCAGAGCTGAAGTTGTTTCTGGAAGTAGAAATTGGTCAGGTAATGTTTTTCAACCTAATTGTTTCTTATGTTTCTAATGCTTGTTGAATTGATTATTTGTTAATTGGTTTGTTGTCTTTTTTATTTTTTTTATTTGCTCTTGTTGGTATGGAACTCTATCATGGTCATTATTCTTACTAATCTCGAAAATCATCTAGGACTTGCAGCCTGTTCCTCTGCCTGAGAAAACAAAAGAGGAAATTCTTCTATTCTTTAAACTCTATGATCCTTTGAAAGAGGAGCTCCGGTACATCTCTTTCTTGCTTTTGTTTCTTGATCTGTAATTAGGCTTAATTACTTATGCTTGCTTCTATGATGTCAGGTATGCTGGGAGGCTCTTGGTGAAGGGTACTGGTAAGCCAGTGGAAATATTGACAAAACTAAATGAAATGGCTGGCTTTGGTCCTGATGAAGAAATTGATCTTTATGAGGTATTGGTCCAATTCTGACAATCATGTTCTTGCAGCATCATTCTATTACCAACAATTATCATTTATTTCACACATCCTTTTCTATTCCAGGAAATAAAGTTTGAACCTACTGTTATGTGTGAACCCATTGACAAGAAGATTACATTCTCCGCCAGTCAGGTATGCAAAACAACAATGTGCAGGATGTTTTCTGTTGTAAATTGCAACTTAATTGCTGTATTTATAATTAGGTAGGTCAATCGAATGTGTGTAATGCAGCTTTGGATAAAGGACGATCCAATCTCTATGTAAATTTGATTTTAACAACTCAAGAGTTTTTATTGTGCGAGGTCCTTGTGCAAATTGTAAATTTGTAATATCTTTATTGAAACATTTCTTGATTATTTTGAAGATAGTCATCATTAATTTAGGGTATATAAATTTGTAATTTGAAGTATTAATTTAGGAGTTATGAGGACTTCGATATCATGGGAATATAATTTATGCAGTCCCTGCTTTATAGATATTTTAAAACCTAGCGGCATGTCAGTTCAATTATTAGGGGATTTTTTTTCAGTTGATCAAGGTTGAGTTTATTTTGATTTTAGAAATCCTAATTTTATTATGATATGTTATAAGAGGTCTAAAATATGTATTTAACATTTTAACCTCGGATATGATGGTAAGCCAATGAAAATTATGATGTTTTAAGCTGTCTTTTGCATCATGGGCTTTTCTTTTTAAATTTCTTAGTTCTTTCAATCTTTTGACAGCTTGAAGATGGGGACATTATTTGCTTCCAAAAATCTTCTCAATCTGGAAATGATGAACAATGCCGCTATCCAGATGTTCCCTCATTTCTGGATTATGTGCACAACCGTCTGGTATACTTTGAAACTTTTTATGGGGCCTTTAAATTCTTGCTGTAAATGTTTTGGCTCAAGTATTACGAGTCCAGTTTCCTTTCATCCTAGTGCTAGATTGACAGGGGAATGCCAACTCATAATTCTGTTAGAAAACAAGTTAAATTAAACACAGAATGACATTATGTGGTTAACAAATGTTAACTATCCATTTATTACCTATAAATTCTCAACTCAACTCAATGAAGCCCTGACCTGATTGGTTATAACACATTTTATCTGAATCTAGAAAAATAAAATTTGAATTGTATCTTAAAGCGAAAAGTCTGAATGATGAAGTAGGCCAATCTGCCAGTGCAATCAATATGTAATATCCTGTTTTCTGTTGATATATGTCTCAATAATTTGGGTCATACCATACTTTCTGACAGTAGCAAGTTCTCAATTATTTGACTATAATTGCTATTTGATGTTCTGTGACACTGAATTCATGTATGGATTGTAGAAGAGAATGGGTTCGTTTTTTTTATCTTCTTGTCACTATGATTGTTTTTTGATTATCCATGTTTTCTGAGATATGAAAATGAGCTAATCGGTGGATGCTTGAAGTTACTAAGATTTGCTAGTTTTCATTATCGGATCTTATTAAAATTTTCTTTTAACAGTCAATACCCTGATTTTCAATCTGTTAGTGTTTCATGAAGTGCTTCTAGTTAATAAGATATAAAGTAATTAATTTGTATATACTTAAGTGAATTTTCATTTGAATTTTACTAGTGAAGTTTGAAAAGTAACTATAGCAGGGTATGCATTTTTTAATGTTTAATTGATGATCATATTAAACATGTTTCGATATTTGACGTACGATAGGTTGTTCGCTTTCGATCTTTGGATAAGCCAAAGGAGGATGAGTTTTCCCTTGAGTTGTAAGATTTTCCTATAACTAAGTCATGATACAATTATTCTTTACTAGAACCACCAGTTAAATTGAATGCTTATTTTGAATTTATTCACTCATTTCATATGATATGTCTAGGTCAAAGCTTCACAGTTATGATGATGTAGTGGAAAGAGTGTCTCATCATCTTGCCTTGGATGATCCATCCAAAATTAGGCTTACACCTCACAACTGTTACTCTCAGCAACCTAAACCTACACCCATCAAGTACCGAGGGATGGAACACTTGTCTGACATGCTGGCCCACTACAATCAGGTTGTTATTATCTAGTGTGGCTTTGTTTGATACAGTTATTATGACTTCTTTTTATGTTACTTGTGTAACGCAATCACTGAAAGTAATTTGTTTTTACATTCTTTTGGATAGACTTCGGATGTTCTATATTATGAAGTACTGGATATTCCTTTACCAGAACTCCAAGGCCTAAAAACGTTGAAGGTTGCTTTTCATCATGCTAGCAAGGATGATGTGAGTGCAGATTATGAAATTAAATTTTTCGAGTTATTATCTAATTTTAAGTGCATTATGAAGTTTCGTGCCTCTCACAGAATCTTGCTTATCTTCTCAGGTAGTGACTCATACTATTAGATTGCAAAAACAGAGCACTGTAGCAGATGTGATCAACCACCTTAAGACTAAGGTCATGTCATGTTGCAACTTTTGTTTCACCTATCTGTAGAATTCTATTTTTATGTAACTTGCCTTGATCTGTATGCATTTATGAACATATATTTTAGCTCTGGGCTAGAGCATTTCTTTATAGACCTGTAAATTTGGAATTTCGTTGTGTTATCTTCACTTCCCTTTCATATTTATTAGTGTCAAAATATTCAACATTATTTTTCTTTGAGAATAAATTTTATTGGATTATGTGCTTTCATCTAAAGCAGGTCGAGCTGTCTCATCCTAATGCTGAGCTTAGATTGCTTGAAGTTTTCTATCACAAGATTTACAAGGTATAGAATGAATTGTTAAGTCTTCTTTTTTTTTTTGTTTTTTTTTTAATATATTTTTTTATATTTCTAGAGTACATACCATTATATTAGTGGTACAGTTGACTGATTTTACAAACATCCTTAATTAAATCAATTTGCTTATTTTGTTGAAGGTTTAACATGTATGCACACATACATTATTCATGTGTATGCATATAAATCACGTGTCTATGTAATTAGAAACACACTCATCCATAGTCAGGCGCACTTTTATGCATACATGGACACAACTAACACAAGTGTGCATTCTCTTGTCTATGTATGTAATATGTCTGCATATATATCACAAATGTAACCATCTTCTGATTTCTCGATAATGTTCAAAAGTTACTTTTTCATATTAGCACTGAATGGATGTCAACTCTTTCTCAAGAACTAATTTAAATGATTTGTTTACCAACTAAATAAGAATTAAAAAACATCTTAAACATGTTAACTGCTCTGAAGTCTCTTAATAGTTTTCATAATAGAGTTGAATGTAATCCTGTTTCTTTTTTGCTTTTCAACTTTGTAATAGTTTTTCTTTTCATTTCGTTAAGAAGGGTTTGGAAATTTTAAATATTCTGGTATTAAATAAATTGTGAAAGTTTTATCCATTAGTAAGTTTTTTAGTGCAAATATAAGGTATTTGGATTTGCAGCTGCACAATTTTAATAAACTGGAATGTCTGTTTTAGAGAAAAAAAAAAAAATGTGTATGGGTTGCTGCTTCTTGCATGTAGGTTTTGTTGCAGGCTTTTCTCATCATGATTGTAATTCTTTTAACTCAATAACAAATAGATAAGAGTAATTTTGCTTCTATATATTGCAGATATTCCCGCTCCATGAAAAGATTGAAAATATTAATGATCAATACTGGACATTACGCGCAGAGGAGGTGATTTTTCATTTCTTATGCTTCATTCTAGGTTTTAACTCCTGTAACTTTATTGCTGCCTCTAAGTGACTTGATTGATTGTTGGATTGCCATATTTGGATTTGATCTTTGGCTTGATATTGAACCACCATACTTCCAACTGGTATTGAGGTAGTAAAGTTCACCTCCCTTCTTAGCACACCCAATCATATTCTTTGTTACAAAGCCCTTAAAATTGCAATGTGAAGAAGTAAATGCCACTTAACAATTCAAATCTTTGGTGAGTTTACTAATTGACAAAAGATTGTTGGATAGTTCAAGAATGTGCAACACAGAGTTTAAGGACAAAGAGGGGGTAATGAGGACTGTGCCTTGACCAGCTATGGAGGAAAGTGATGCATCAGCAGCTTTAGTTGTTTGCATATCTGAACAAGTGGTCTAAGTAGAAAATAGTTGGGAATGGCTTGTCATGTGGTCTGTAGCACCTGCATTAATAATCCAGGTGCTGGAGAAACAATCTCCAGAGGCCCTAAATGCAAGAAAATTACCTGATTCATTAAGGGAACATGAGTGATGAGTCAGTGACTGATGCAAGGCTTGGTTCTTGTGTCTCAAGCTGTTTATGGATTTTTTTTTTTGAAGTTTCTGACATTTGTCTAGGGTTCAGGTATGAGAGTAAGAATTAATGCTGCAATGGAAACATGAGATATTGAGATAGCAATAAGGCTGTCGTAATTTAGGAGATTAGATGGAGAAAGATGGGGATTGGCAATGACGGCTGAGCCAAAATACAGGCTCAGCAATGAATGCTGAGCTTAAGACAATACTTTGGCAGTGAAGGTCAATGAAAAGAAAATAATAAAATTGAAGTGGTATTTTTCCTTGCTTTGATTCCTTGTTGAATGAGGGATATTCTATTCATTCTTGTGGAGTAAGGTACAGTAAATTTAAAAACATAGTATGACTAACTTGAATGTACAAAATCAGGAGACTTGTATTCGAGGAAAAAGAAAACCTAATTTCTAGGAAAGAATCCTAAACAAAACAATTTTGACAGTTATTCAACCAGTATGAGATTACTATTTACAAACTTTTCTACATTAAAGCAAGGCTGATTTGGCCAGAGTTTGAAGCAGGTACTTCTGTAAGGAATCTGTTCTTGTGTCTAACTTATGCAGGAGAAAAACAATTTCCTCCCCCTTTAGGGTTCAACATACTCATGATTATCTTTCTCCTCATTTGGACTAGAATATGGCATGACTATATTATCCTGACTTGCATAAAAAGTAGTTGCAGGTCTATTTCATGGTTTGTTTGCATTATTTAATTAGTAATGCTACAATGCCTAAAAATATGCCCATATGATGCGGCAAGCTGATTTGTACCTATCACATCATCATCACCATACCATAACCAACATGGTTACTACAATTCTGCATGCCACATCACCTGGGCAATGCCATTATTGTGTTTAAATAGGGCCTTTTTTTTTTTCTTCTTTCTTTTTTCACTTTCTGTGGGAAATTCAACCTGTATTTATTCATCAGATTCCTGAAGACCAGAAAAACTTGGGTCCTCATGATCGCTTGATTCATGTTTATCATTTTATGAGAGACACAGCTCAGAACCAAGTGGTGAGTTCATTGATGTCCTTGATGTTGCTTCTGTTTTATGACTATCGCGTCATTTACAAATAGTAGATGATTATTATCAATGACTTTGGTGAACTGAGGTTTAGTTATTTTTGCTTTTATACCTTAAACAGCAGGTACAGAATTTTGGAGAGCCATTTTTCCTGCTCATTCATGAGGGTGAAACATTAGCGGATGTTAAAGTGCGTATTCAGGAAAAATTGCAGGTTCCAGATGAAGAATTCTCAAAGGTATGCTCTGCAGTCTGCATGCTTGAATCTTGTTGTCATATTTATCACAGGAGGTAGGAAAGCGAAATTTTGTATGTTCTGTCTAGTCATGTTGGCCAACATCACAGAGGAACTTGCTTTTTGCTTTTGTCAATAGCAAATTCACAGCTTTTACATCAAATGGCCTCTTGTAGAAGATGTCACAGACTCACAGCAGCTTTACAGTTTTTTTTATTTGCCCTTTTTTACACAGCATGAGTGTAGTTTAGTATTTAAGCATATTAACTCCTCTCTCTCTTCCTATTTTTTTGTCCTCAGTGGAAGTTTGCATTTTTGTCACTTGGACGACCTGAGTACCTTCAGGACTCTGACATCGTGTCCAGTCGCTTTCAGGTGAGTCTATTCTTCTCTCTTCCACCACCCTCCCCGTACCCTCTTCATTTTTCCTCTCTCACACAGACAGATTGTTTCTTATGATGCTATACATTGTTCAACCATTATTTTTATTATGATTTTAGCGAAGAGATGTCTATGGTGCTTGGGAGCAGTATCTTGGATTGGAACATTCTGACAATGCCCCTAAGAGGTCATATGCTGCTAATCAGGTATCAACTTCTTTGGAATCAATTCATCCAGCTCGCATAGGCTATTGACAAATTCTTTCCCGGGAACTTAAGATTGATTATTATCAGATAGGCTATATTAAACATGCTATAGTTTTTTCATTCTTATCCATTAGAATTACTTCACTGTTTGCGGATTATAATCCTCAAAACAAAAACAATAAAATTGGAATGTGTAAGGCTATAAAATCGATTGTTGTCAGATAGGCTATTATTTTTTTGTCCTTTAGATGAGTGTTAGGCAATTTAGATTTTGGGTTGGAGCTTAGCCTATGTAGATTTTGGATTGGAGCTTAGCCTATTTCTAATGTGGCAAATCTTATTTGTTGTGCTGGATTCTCTATGGTTACCCAAACTCAATTTTGCAGAATCGTCACACATTCGAGAAAGCAGTAAAAATCTACAATTAGGATGAATCAGATGATCAACAACTATTGCACTGGACAATTCTTTTTCCAAGCTGTGAACAGAAAAAGCAGAAGTTGTCAGCCAGTTGTGGCATAAGATATTATCGATTCATTTGCATGCATGATTCTTTCTAAGAGGTAGGGGGGATCAAGAACTCGGTTTCAATCACTTGGAACCTCTCTCGTGTGCCCGTGTTTGGGGTAAAGTAGATGATATTTTAAAGTTGAATTTCATCATAGTTTTTAGTACATAAGATTTTGTCATTTTGGGGGGTTGTATACAGGGTATATAGGTTTCTAATTCAAGTTATTTACTTTTTCATTCTCATCCAATTCTCCCCTTTTAGAATGGTAGAGAGTGGGAAGAATTCTGTATAATGTTTTTGGTTACTTCTCTGGGGCTTCCAGAATTTAGGCAGCAGATGGCCATTTTCTTTCTTTAGCCCCCCCTATTTTGGCTTTGATGAAGAAGAATTTATTGCGACTCTTTTAGGAGCTCTGCAGAAGAAATATATGAATGAAACCAAAATGGTTGCCTTTTGATTAAATTTCAATTTAACAGAAATGAGAGGAAATCCTCCATTCCCTTGTTTTATTTTTTTTTTCATTACACCGGCCATAGGACCTGCTTCGCGGGATTTATGGTTCGTTTGGAAGAGCTCCCCCAGTAGATCTTTTAGAAATAAGTTTTCTACGAATAGAGCTTTTAAAGAAATGTTGTTGGTTGTTTTGTGTACCAATTAAAAAATCCTTTTTTAAATGATATATTATGAGAATATTTATTATTAATAATTTGTTTAAAAGGTACTGAATAATAATTTAATGTGTTGAATTTTTTATATATAAAAATAGTATAAATAATTTTATCTACAGATATCTTTTTACATGTTATTTATTTAATAATATATATATATATATATATCATCTAAAAACACAATTTCAAATGTATTATTATTATTGTTATTATTATTATTATTATTATTTTGAAGTATTATAATTATTATAATAGACTGTCGGACCTGCTACAAGCCGGAAGAAAATTCTACACATAAAGTGTAGTATACTATCATTTGTAATAAAAGTTGATATGTATTTAAAGCGGACTCAAAAATCCAGCAGTGGAAAATAGACCACAGACTCGATGATGTTTGGCTGCCAACCATAAAGAATCCAAGGGAACAGTTCCATAATTCTAAATAAATAAATAAAATTATATAACTTTTTTAAAAATAAATTATAAAAATAAAGAATCCAAGGGAACAGTTCCATAATTCTAAATAAATAAATAAAATTATATAACTTTTTTAAAAATAAATTATAAAAATAAATAATCATATTAAATTAATATAAATTAATATAAATTAAATAATTATATATATATTTTTTACATAATTTTGAAAATTTGATATGTAACTTTTTTCACAGTCTTGACAACCACTTAAGGTTTTGGTAACCATTTTTGTGGCTTCGGTACCCATTTTATGATTGTTTTAAAATTTAGATTTGTAACCACTTTTATAGTTTTCATAACCATTTTTACGGTTTAGTAACCATTTTACGATTTCTTAAAAAAAAAATTTGTTTGAATGAAGTAAACATTTAATACCACCTTTACTGTGAGTTTGGTATTGATTTTGATAAGATAAAATCAACTTATTTTGTAATTTTAGAATAGAAATATGTTTGGTAAAACCTTCCAAAAGTGATTATGTAAGAATCTACCATTTGACAGTGATTTTGAAAAGTAGATGAAGATTACTTCTCAAAAGTGATTATGAAATAATTAATTTTAGAATTTAATGAATCATTTAAAATACTTGAATTACCCTCATTAATTTAACTTAGACAGATTTGTCCGTATATATATATATATATATATATATATTTTTTTTTTTTTTCTAAACTGATATCTTTCAATCCTAATCTCTCCTCAATCAAAAGTTTATTTCTCATTCATAGATAATATATATATATATATATATATATATATTGAGGAGAAATTGCAGAATATATATATACACGTGCAATTTGTCGAAGTTGAGTTTGTGTGCATAATTGTTTTAGGTTTTTTGAGATTGTGTACATAATCGTTTTATGCTTTTTCTAGTGTAGAACGATTTAATATTTTCTAATTAACTGATAATGTTATTTGGATTTTCAATTTAATGTTTACCATTATATTTATTTTACTGGTGTGCATGTTCTTAGGATAAAATATATCTTGGCCACCAAAAAAAAAAGGTCTGATAATTTTAAAATACTTAAATATTTAAATATTTAATTTTATAGTTAAAATAAAATATATTGGTTAAATAGTGATTTGGTTTTTGAATAAAATACAAAATTAAACAGTATAATGTATAATTTTGTCATTATACACCACCGTAACAGTTTGGCAATTTAACGTACAAATATATATACAGTATTTTTAAATCTGATAGAAGTTTAAAAATTACGGCGTCTACTAACTTCACAACTTATTAATCATGCAGCACTTGGTAAGAATTATTGGTGTATATAATAATTAGGAATCTTATTTAGAAAAAAAAATTAAGTTCCTGATTCATGAATTTCACCGTTTACTAAATTTATAGAGAATTAAATTCTGTGGGCCCCATTCACAAATCGGGAATTAAATTCCCGATGAAAATAGAACTTGATTCATGATATATTTACTAAAATATCCTCACTTAAAAAAAAAATTACTCGTCTTCTTCATGATTGTTGACTTTTTTTTATAATTTACATAAATCATGTTGACTTAATTTTCTTTTTTTGAATCTTTTGGGTGTGAGGGAAAACTATCGGATCAATCTCATCTTGTCAATCAATTCCGTGATAGTTCAATAGTTTTGTAATATTATTTTTTAAAAAAAAAGAAAAGAAAAAAAGAAAAAATAGAAAAGAATTGAATAAAAAAAAGAAATTCATTTACACTATACAAACGATGAGATTTTTGTCTTTTTGCTTTTTCTAATTGACCGGTTGAATAGGTATACTCTTTTTTTTTATTTGTTTTTTTTCTTTCTAACTTTTTAACTTTTCTAAAGAAAATTTTAATTTAACAATTAATAGAGACGGTTGGGAGTTGGAACAGTCTAAACACTTTACTAATCCAATTCTAATCCCATTTAATTTCAATCCCATCCATTGGCCATTGCATTCGATGTTGTTGAGAAATTGAATGAGGCAGGTATCGAGGTGTCATTATTTAACAGAAACATAGCATCGGCGTGTACACATTTGTTCTCACAAACACACAATGTGGCTCCTGACCACTATATTCCAGTCGCCTCCATCAATATGGATAACAGGCATGTCGGCGGTGAACGTAATTTCAATGGCAAATGCAACTTACGGTGAGATCTCTGGAAAACACTTGAAATATTCCAAGTTTTGGAATCAAACCACCAACAATTCCAGTCTTATTACCAATACCAAATTTTCCAGCAGATTCGGCATGCTTTTCATTTATACGCCGTCGTTTCTCGCCGGCCTAGCTTCCTTCTGGCTTTTCCCTCACCACAATTTCAGATTTCTCTTGCTCGTATCTGCTCTAACCATTCATTTCTTCAAACGAATCTTCGAGGTAATCCCCTTCTCTCTCTTTCATGCAATAATGATATGATTTAGCTATTGTATTGTACCGGATCTGTATAGTTGCCGGATAGTTACGAACGAGAGATTTATTTTTAATCTTTAAATCCTTGATTTTTGTGAACCTGGCATTGAAATTGAATGATACCGGATCTGTATAGTTGCTGTGTAGTCATACGAGAAATGTTTATTTAATTTGTATTAAAATAGAATAATTTGAACCAAATTAATAATATTAATTGTTATATATGTATGGTACAGGTGATATTCATACACAAGTACAGTGGTAGTATAATGGTGGATTCAGGGATTTTGATCAGTCTAAGTTATTTGATATCTACATCAATCATGATCTATTCTCAATACCTTTCTCAAGAATTAGGAGAGCCTTCAATTGATTTGAAATATTTGGGGATTTTTCTGTTTTTAGTGGGAATAAGTGGTAATTTTTACCACCATTATCTCCTTTCAAAAATGAGAAAAGATGGTGGTGAAAAAGAGTATAAAATCCCCAAAGGTGGTTTATTTGATTTTGTAGTGTGTCCACATTACTTGTTTGAGATATTAGGGTTTGTAGGGATCTCATTCATTTCTCAAAATTTGTATGCACTATCATATGCTACTGGGGTCATTTTGTACTTGACAGGAAGAAGCTATGCAACCAGGAAATGGTACCTTTCCAAGTTTGAAGATTTTCCCAAACATGTTAAGGCTATCTATCCATATCTATTTTAGAAATACAATGATTTTTACTTTAAAATGTATATTGGATCTAATTGTATTGTATTATTATTATTGTACGACTTGTGTTGTGTTCGGTGATATTTCGTATATAATCTTTATTAGTTTTTAATTTATATTGTGTTTGGAGATTTTCCCAAACATGTTTAGTGACATTACTACTCAAAGTTACGATATTATAATCTGTATCGCTCTGCACCAAACTTATTAAGAAAGACCGATGCTATTGACAATCCACTAAATATCTTTAGGTTGAGAATTGTATTTTTATTTTTTAATGCGATATTTTTATTTGAGTATACGAATTCAATTCGTTTCTGGCCCACGATCAGACGTAAAGAATTACAATCGCACAAGTCACAGGTGTATGAACACTTAATGGTGAAGTAGATGTTATAAACATACCTCTTTGACTTTGATAGCTATGAATCGAATGTGAACAATGAATGATCAATAAAAGGTTTTAATGCTTTTTCTTATTTTACTTGTTAGAACTCATTCAAGTAGATCAAGACTAAACACATTTCTATAAAATTATACAAATCGTGTGGTCTGCTTCCTTTGTTATTTCAGTCCCTTTCAAATGTTATCTCATTCTAATTAATCTTTTGTTTGTTACCATAACAGCCTTTAAGTTAGGGCGATTTACAATTTAATCCCTATGTTTTAAAGAATTATCTTCTTTTTTATTTTATTTTATTTTATTTTTTAATGCTCTTGGTTTCTGAGTTTCGTAAATACAAATTTGATCCCTTTGAAATAAGGTGAGTAGGTGACGTAATACGTATATTGACCATTTTACCATTGACTTAAATTAAAGGGTTTAAAAGCAAGATTTTGGCCTCTAACATTGTAATTTTTTTACAATTTAACTTGATTTGCAATCCAATCAAAATCTAACACGTGTCACGGAATTTTAAAAGTAAACAATAAAAATTAAAAAAATGGTTAAATATTAATAAAAAGTTGAATTTATTTTATAAAGAGAATAAAAAATAAAAAATAAAAGAAGTAGATGAACGAGCTTAGGATTTGGACAAATGATTCCCATATTAACGATTCAAATCCTACCAATGGCAAAAACTTTTAAAAAAATACATGATCCAGGATTAATAGATATTGTCAAAAAAATAAGAGAATTTTTTCTTAAAATTTTAATAAAGTTAAGATTCAATTTGATTTTTATTTATTTTTATTATTTATTTATTTATTTATTTTTAAGAGATGGATTTCAACCATTTAAAAAATAAAATAAAATAAAATTGATGAGGTGATTAACGTGAGATTTGGGAAGAGAGGGGAGAGAGAGTTTGGGAAGTGTGTTATATTGGTAATTATTTTTTTAAAAAAGTGGTTATCAACCGTTAAAGTTTCATTTACAATAATTTCTATTGATTCCTAAGGTTACTTTTGATTCTCTCCGGATATAGAATTGTCATGAATCATGGGATTGATAACTACAGTTCACAGCAAAACAAAGATTGACAGAAAGTTAATGCTAAGGTGGTAAACTAAATGGAATAATTTGATTGAGCAATGAAATTTTTAATTAAACTAAATGATTCCATCGTCAGAACAATAAAAAGACATATTATAGTGCACTTTATTTATTTATTTATTTATTACATCAACAACCGCTGGGACTAGCGAGATGATGCCACTTTTATATCTATAAAATTATGCAAAATGTTTCAAAACATAATGTATTTTCAACAATTTCCAAAGGCATGCTTATTGCTTAGTTTGGTCTTCTGATCCTGAACCGCCCAACCAAGTCTGATGAACATGCATCCATGTGAACCCATCTGGTACTGTGGTCTGCCCAACCACCAATAAAGCAGTGAAAATAAGTCACCCGATTCAGGTATGTTTCGGACCATGATCATATCATAAACTATGAGGAAACGACATTTCAAAGAAATATTAAATACCTTCGAGCTCAGTAATACCGTGGTCAGGCAACATTGTCGTCAGTGTTTTCAGGTAAAAGAAACTCCAACTATAAAAAGCAAAAACATCAGACAAATCTCACCAGATGACTCCCACTTATCAAACTTTACAAGCCATGTATCTGAACCGATCTGTGCTGAGGCAACTCGATCAACCCATACTTGATATTTCTTTCCTTGCTTACTTCCATACAAACTTTCCATCACATTTATACATTGGTGCAATGGTCGTTCAATTCCAGATGGATGGACAAAAATACCCAGCGGATTCTGTGGGAAAAGTAAATAGGCAACAAGATACTACCAAGTTACCACTTACCACTTAGTAAATCAATAAGTAGAAAAAAATATTACCATGGTGAAGTCAAGATCCGAAACTACCAGGAGACGTGCAGAATTGGTGAGACGATCCATAATGGTTTTAAAAGCCCCAAACTCTGCAAACACATAACAATTGGATTAATATACTAAAAAACAATCAACTATCAGCTATGCTAAGCAAATAATCAAGAACATAAAGTGAATGGAATCAGAAAAATGACAATCAAGAACGATGAATCAGCAGGCAAACATGTGATAAGTAGCAAAGGAAAGACAAGGAAATAGACAAATTACAAGAAATGGAAGAATTCTTACCTGCACTCATTTTTCCAGAAAGTGGACTCAAAAAAATCGAATACAAGATAGGAATATAGGAATTAACAAGAATTTACGCATAATAAATGAAAGAATGAAGTACCAATTCACTGTGATTGATTCCAACAAAAATGCGAATATCTCAACATACAAAACCCCCTTTTAAATTTTAGAAAATGTTTTGGTAGGTTGCTTACTCAATCATCATACTATTACTGTTACAATCAATTTATCAAGTCAACTTAAAAAACTCAGTATATAGAGATTCATTGTTGTTCATTGAAAGACACCAAAGAAAATGGAGGGGAAAGTAGATGAGATCTCAACATCAGTGATGTAAATTTCATTAACTCTTTTCATGGCTTTATATAATACCACTATTAATATTTAATGGTAGATGGAAAGTTTTATATTATCTGCGGGTTTATACTCTAAAATCCAATGATATCATAGTTTCCATGACATATAAGGAGAGGAGAGGACCTGTGTTGTTCTAAATTAACGAGGGTAGAAGACAATAGCTGCATTTATGTAAATTTTATATCTACTTGTTTGGATGAAATTGTACCATATTGTGTACTGATAAATTGAAAATTTTTTGGTAGGTTACTTGCTCTATTACCACCTCTCCACATCAATTTTGTTCACACTTCTATTTTCAATTTTTTAATTAATCACAATTTCTTCTTCTGAGGGTGAAAACCAGCAGATATCAAAAGCTCCTTATATTCAGGATACTTTGAGAAGATAAAGAACAAGTGCTGGACAAATCCAACTGTGAATGGAGAACTGGTTGGGGTGTACCAGCCAAGCCATGGAAAGACATATTACAATGCATTTACATATCTCTAAAATTATGCAAAAATGCGAAATGTTTCAAAACATAACGCATTTTAAACAATTTCCAATAGGGAAATCAAGTGATAGACCAAATCTTAACTCCATCTCTAATATTCCCATTATTGAGCAACCTCATTGGTCCATACCCATTGCCTAAACAATTGTGAGAAGACAATTTTTCTTTCACTATAACTTCTCAAATATTGATTATACTTAGCAAGTAGCAAGTGACCATGCAAATATTCATTAAAAGTGGACTTGGATAAGAAGCAAATTAGAATGAAATATATACATGTTGTTTAGAATATTTCATATCTAGTATCGAAAAATAAATGCATGCTTAATAGGTAAACTAGAAAACCCATGTAGTTTGGTCTTCGGATCCTGGACCACCCAACCAAGTCTGATGAACATGCATCCATGTGAAACCATCTGGTACTGTGGTCTGCCCAACCCACAATAAAGCAGTGAAAATAAATCACCCAGTTCAGGTATGTTTCAGACCATTATCAGATCGTAAACTATAAGGAAACGACATTTCAAAGAACTAAATACCTTCGAGCTCAGTAAGACTGTGGTCAGGCAACATTGTCGCTCCTCTCCTGCAAGAATTTCATCGGGTGTTTTCAGGTACAAGAAATTCCAACTATAATATTATTAACATTGAAGAAATTCATAAGATGAATTGATATGGGGGCATGCGACATAATATAACCCTAACATAGTAACATTAAACAAGTACCTATTTGCATGGCTATTCAATATTAGAAACAGAAAGCAATACAGATTGCTTTTATTTTTCTTTTATATGAAACTGATGAAAGAAACGAGGTAAACCATTATCACACTATAATTGCAAATTTGAATATAAAGCTAAGCATATGATGGTCCTGGGAAACTAAATTGGAGTTAGCTTCTTGCTATACTCATAACTAGAAGCCAATGTGTCTCTCAAGTCTCAATCACAGCCTAGCAAGGAAATGAGAGTAAATTGACAAAAAAAAAAAAAAAATAGCAAATCAATTATATGTTGTTTGTTTGAAAATGCAAATCAATCATATATTGAGAATGACTATTAAATTGTAAGAAATCTAGAACGGACTTCCCAATTAGCATCAACTCTATCACAAATCTGAAATGCAGTAGCAGAAAGCCCGAAGGATGGGTTTATGAGAAAACATCAATTTAGAACATGAGACAAACCATTGAGAGCAAACTGAATTATAACAACTCCATGTTTACTCCAAAGCAAAAGATAAGTTCGTTACTTCACTTGTATATTTTGGAAATCAGAGAATGAAAACAAGCAAATTAACAATTTAGAATAATAAACTGCAATGTATCGCTGATCAAGATGCTTTTTGTTTTACAAGCACTGGAATAGAAGTTTTCTCCAGCATGTTGAAGCCTATGAAGATGAAAACTGTGAGATTAGTCTACATAATTTTGGTTACATTCATCTAAACCAGAATTAGGGTATCTATATGTGTAGTGTACTAAAATGAAGAAAAGCCTAGGCCATGGACTCACCCCCATATGTAAGTTAAAAGTGAAGAGTACACAAAAACTAATTTGAAAAGGATAGGGTTTCCAAGGGCGTCAGCTATAAAAAGCAACATCAGACAAATCTCACCAGATAACTCCCACTTATCAAACTTTACAAGCCATGTATCTGAACCAATCTGTGCTGAGGCAACTCGATCTACCCATACTCGATATTGCTTTCCTTGCTCACTTCCATACAAACTTGCCATCACATCTACACATTGGTGCAATGGTCGTTCAATTCCCGAGGGATGGACGAAGATGCCCAGTGGATGCTGTGGGAAAAGTAAATAAATATTAAGCAATCAAATGCTTGTATTTAGCCAAAATACAACTTACTTTAAGACGGAAAAAGGATGCACAATTTATATTTACAAGGTAAATGAAGCCTGCTCAAACTTCAATGCACATGACACTTTCGGATGAATAAATATGCTGATCACTTCTTAAGTCCAGAACAAAAAGAAGTTCATGCAAAGGTCCGATATAAGCTGACAGATTGATTAAAGCTTATTAAATTACCATAATCAAGTATGTACCCTAACATGCTTATTCATATTAATTATTTACCATTGATACCCATCCTATTTACTATTAGTGCCTGTCTATTATCGGACTCCTGAATACGAATAATTAATAAAGAAGCAGATAAGAGAATGAGAACCGTACACCACTGACTATCTACGATCATTATTTAATAGCAAATACAATGATGATAGCCGATTTGATTGTTAGTCTCAAGGATTAAATATAACATAAATAGGATAACTGCATTGATAACGGGTCAATGATTTCTTATACGAAAAAATAGAAAAGGAATCTTACAAAAGCCAATCTTAAACTTTGCATAAAGTGCTCTGATTTCTCAATATCAGCACGTCTCCATCTCTCATATAACAAATAGAACTTCACAACTTCATGACCAGTACTGAAAATTTCCACTTTGCATTTTTGAAAGTCTCTAATATCTCTCAGAGACACATTTGGGCCAAGACCAAATATACCAATGGCTTGTATGATTCCTGCTGCACATCTCTCAGTGGCATGAATTATTCGAGGATTGTTCTTCGCGTTTTCTGCATGCCACTGCAACAATTCTTCTAGTGCATTGCTGACCTGCATAGTTAAGATATATGACTATATGAGTTAACTAGGTTGATAACCATGATGACAATGATACATAACAAATAATATAATGTGAAAAATGAGAAGGCTATGAAATACAAACCATCACACCATATACTTTGGGAATGCTAAATAGCTCAGCATCATTTCCAGAGTCACCACAGACAAGAGTATTGAGTGGCACTCTTCCATCAATTTTGAATTTTTTAAGCAAATATGCAAGAGCCTGTCCTTTACCAGCACCTTTTGGTAGTATGTCCAAAGCCACCCCACTACTATATATAATTTTTACATCTAACTGACCAAGAAAAAAAAAAGATCAAAATGATATTCACATAAACGAAAAGCATGAGGCAGTTCAGTTATAGAAACACAAAATATGAGGATCAATTCCTGAACACACTTCAGCACGTATACTATGCTTTGATTTTAAATTATCTATGGCATTTCATTGACGGAAACATCAATGGCTACAACTTACCCCACGTTTCTCCAGGCGTTCTGACAGCGCTTTTATCACTTCAAAGGCATTAGACCTTTCCACGAAGAAGCTGACTTTGTGAGGCCGTTGCTCTGTTTCTTGCTGCAATAACCAATAAAAGTTTCATCAGCTTAGTTGATTGATCGACACATTCTTTCACCATGTAATACTCATATAACACTATCATAATTGCAGGCTTATGATGACCAAACTTGAATGATTTGGGGACGCTTATGGTTCAAAGTTCAAACGCAGGACTCCTATTCTAATACTACGTTAACATTAGCGAACCAAAGTCATTTAGCAACTTAGAATTAGCAAGAACGAATACCTGAGGAGTCAGTTGAGGAAACTTGACAGTTTCTTCCAAAACTATGTCTCTGTCCCACTTGTGATTGAGATATTGCTCCCACACATCATCCGTAACCATTGAATCACCATATGCAATCTCAGTTCCCACAGACATTATGGTTATATCCGGGGTCAATAAGGGCTTCTCATTACGTAACTGCTTGTAAATTGTAGGTGACCTCCCGGTGGAGAAAACTAACAAAGAATCATGACGGTAGTAAGCTTCCCATAGCGCATTAAACCTAAGAAGAGAAAGGTTCTGTGCATCATCATGATCTACCTGAAATGAAAACAAGCTCATCCATTCCAATCAAAATCAAAATCAAAATCAAAATCACAGCAACATACTACCAAGCTCCAGTTAATAAGTAGAAAAATATTACCATGGTGAAGTCAAGATCCGAAACTAGCATGAGACGCGCAGAACCGATGAGACGATCCATAATGGTTCTAAAACCCCCAAACTCTGCAAACACATAACAATTGGATTAAAAGACACGAAAACAATCATCTATCAGCTATGCTAAGCAAATAACCAAGAACAACGAATCAGTAGGCAAACATGTGACAAGTAGCAAAGGAAAGACAAAGAAATCAACAAATTACAAGAAATGGAAGAATTCTCTTTTCCACAAAGTGGACTCCATCAATTAAATAGAATACAAGCTAGGAATATAGGGATTAACAAGAATTTACGCTAATTGATGAAAGAATCAAGTACCAATCCACTGTTATTGATTCCCACGAAAATGCGAAAATCTCAACTTACAAAACCGCCTTTTATATTTTACAAAAATGTTTTGGTAGGTTGCTTGCTCTGTTACCACATAAGAAAATACTCTCCACGACATTTTTTTTCTTTCAATTTTTTCATTAATCACAATTTTAAAAAAGGTTAACTGTAGTCAACTACCCTTAATTTTTCCCTTACTACAAAATATCGCAAAATTTGAAAAATTCGACATCTAACTTGTCAGCTGTCGTTAAAGTCAAACCGTTAACATTAACAATTGACCTGCCAAATCTATTAAATGACAAATTTACCCCTGCCACATCATTCTTCATCTTTAACATTATCAAACTTCATCACCATCTCTAATATCATCATCAACATCATCTTTATTTTCAACATCATTACAAGATGGAGTAATATAAGTGTTGTTGTGTATAATGCTAGATAAAAGATAAACCCGTGATTAATTCCCTTCTCACACAACAATTTCTTCTTAAAACAAAAATAGAATTCAAGATATGAAGTACAATTTCTTCTAAAGAGAGAGTTTTTCCATTTCCCTCTCAAGATATTTTGTTAACCTCATCACATAAATTTCTTAAATCTTAATGTTATATAAGTAACACTATTACATAATTGCTCTATGTTGGGATGGCAGCAGGTCGAGCTTGGGTTGGGTTTGCTAAACTCAAACTTGAACCCAGTAAACATTTTCTTACCTGAACCCGAATAATTTCATGGGTTCGGGTTTTGAGGAAACTCTAACTCGCCCTGTGAACTTATTCGGTTTCAGGTTTCAACTTGCCAACCCAAATAGCAATGTAGGATTTTACTAGTATCAAAACGACGTCATTTTGAGTTTAGAATTCTAATTTGCTCAAAACAACGCTGTTTAGAGAAAAGATATTTAAAACAATCGGGTTCAATTTTGAACTCGATCCAGTTTTCGGTTTGTATTTTTATAACCAAACCCGACTTGCAGCCTGAATAACAAACCCGAACCTGACCCGCACGGTTCAGGTGGGTGCCCACCGGTTAGGGTGAAATTGTCATCCCTAGCTACAAACCTACAAGATGTGCTATAGTAACACTATTTCAATTCCACCACTGCCCAATATGGCTTGGTGTTGATGGCCACCCATTTAGTTTTAAGTGGTTTATTAAAAAAAAAAAACATTGTTTTAGTTCCTAACATTTATGCATTGTATCGCTAATGATCTCTCATCCTCATATCTTTGGGATTGAGTCTTCTTTAGACTCAACCATCATATTTTTATATTAAATTCATTAGTATTTTAATTAAGTGGCTTCTCAGTCTTTTGAGGGCTTCTCAATCTCTCGATAAACCGCCTTCAGTCTCATAGTCATGTCAGTTTCCCAACCTCTCAATCGAGCCATTTTCTGGTGTTCTAAAATCTCTAGGCACTAGACATGTAGTGGCCTGGCGCCTAGGCGGCGTCTAGGTAATTCATCGGCAAAGGCTGGAGGAGTTGGTTGTGGAGGCTGAAGGCGAGAGAAAAGAGAAGAATAAGAAGAAAGTTTTAACGGTTTTTAAATGAACCCCTAAAACAATGTCGTTTTGAGGCCTTTTAATAACCCCAAAACCATGTAGTATTTCGAAAAAAAAAAAAAAACCTAAACAATAATCGCCTAGGCGGTGCCTAGCCCCGACCGCCTAGAATCCCCGACTAGGGTTTATTCGCCACGATCGGCAGCCGCCAAGCGTCTAGGTGGTGCCTAACCCGAGTTTTAGAACACTGTCATTTTCTTAACGGGTTTTTCGATCTCTCTATCAGGCGGATCACCCAATTTCTCGTCCTTTCGTTCAAGTAAGAATTACATTTCTTGATCGGCAATTCAAGCAAGCAACCAATATCCTAAATCCTTTAATGGTCTTAATTTGAATTTTGTTTCCAAGAAAAGCATATTTAAGGAGATGTCAGTTATACATCAAGAATTTGCCTCTAAATTATGGACATTTAATATATATTGGAATATCATTTAATACATAACAAATTAATCCAGACATAACATACTTCATATCTAGAGCCCTACAATGATAAAATAAATTTCCCTTTCGTGCATTTCCTTCAATTAGGAGTTGCACCTAAGACAGACATGTCTAGTCCATTCTTTTGAGCAAAATTTACATTTCTTAATATGTAATTTTTGTTTCATATTTAAGGAGTTAGAAAATTATATACATCATGAATTTAGGAAATCCTTCCTTTCATACCAAGTTAATCCATACACATTGTACTTCATATCTAGACACTATATTACTATATAGGATCAGAATCCTCTCTTTGGTCTTGTTTTTCTTTAGCTTTTTTTAAGTGTAATTAAAACACCAAGTTGTATGACAGATAAAAAAGTAGTCAAATCTTGACCATGTATTTTTTATTTTACTTAAATGTCATTAGATTATGAAAAGTTGAGGAAAAACAAGACAATGAGAGGATCCTGATTCTGCTATATATTACCTTTTTCGATGAGAAAGTTTTACTTTTTACTTTTTTTTTGGTCTTTTTACACTTGCCTTTATTTACTGAGTGTAAACAATTCAATTTGCTCGAAGTTAGTTTGCAATTGACTTTTAATGGTTTGGTAAAACATGCTCATAGATGAGCTTGTGATCTTTCTAAGTCACATTGAAATGTGATGTCACTCAACTCGAGATTTGCACTTTTCATATATGTGCATACATTTATATCTATGTACGTTAATACGGAAATTTTCATATGAGGATGCCCTGATAGAAATATATAAGGACATTGAATGTGAGTTACTCGTTTTACATACTTTGACTTGGTATGTATGCACTTGTCAAATCACTTTTATAAATAAGTGGCTCATATTCAATATACTGATAAAATTATATAAGGATGTCCTGATAGGAACATGACCGGTATGTAATATATCTAAAAGTTTGACGTCTTTCAAACAGATTAAGGGGTCGTTTGTTTTTTTCACTTAAAACTTAATGAGTCTGAATCATAATTATTAAGTTTTTTTGTTTGTTTTTTTTTAAATGGTCAAACAACTTAAAAATACAAAAAAAAAAACTTAAAATAAAAAGTAAAAAATCTTAACTTTTCACTTAATTGTAAATCACTAAATTGCATTAAATGCAATCCAAAATCTTTTCTTCCGATACTATCCTCCATATATAATATATCTCCAATTTCATCATTATTATATATTGTATAGAAATCTTTATTTTAATATATTGTTTATTTTAAATAGCTTTAAAAATAAAAAAGAACCCTGATCACTTCTCATATTTGTGTTTAATATCAATACTTTATTATGATATTATGGTGATGTATTTACATATTATTTTTTTAGAGTGTTTTGTGTGAGTTTGAAGTTTTCTTGCTTCCCCTTTTATTTATTGAAAAAAAAAAAACATTTTCTTTTTTTTACTAAAAATAAAGTTTGTTTGTAATCAAAAAAGAAGATCATGATCATATGTGTACATATATAATTATTATTTTTGGATTGTTTTTACTCTATATTATATGTATAATTGTTTAACATGGGTATAAATGTAAAATTATTTCTTTTCAGACAATTTTATTTTCAAAAAACAAACATGTTGACAATACATTCAGATGTGAGAAGAAAAAAAACAAACATGCCATTCAGATTCAGATTTAAGTCATTATTCAGTCTTCAGTAAAATTCAGAATTATTCAGTCTTCAGTAAAATTCAGAATTATTCAGTCTTCAGACAAAAAAACAAACGACCCCTAAGTTCATATAAAAGATAATTAACTTTTACTTCATAAGTTGATCTTAAAATTCAAATTTTAGCTTTCAAGTGCGAGCGCACAATTTTCAACTTTAGATTGAACTCAAATTTGTTTAATCATAGTGAGAAGTCGATTTGAGCTTAAACAAGTTATGCACTTTCAAGACAAATTAAATAAAATTATTAGGTTTAATAGTACTCATTAATAACTCAATAGATAGATTATTAGTAAATGGCAATACTCTAATAAATCCTATAATTTTCTTAAATAACTCAAATTTGACATTTACATATGTCTAGCTTGTCGAGAACAAAACATTTATTCATGTTAATCAAAACAACTATCTTTCAAGGCTTTATCATATCTATTTTAATTCCTACATGTTGCCTTCCACCTTGATTCATATCAATCTTTCAAGTCATATATATTTGTTGATGTTGAAAATCCCTTCAAGGTTACTAAGAATTCTATGGATATCTCACATATAATTTGTTTTGATTATAAATGATATTTCCTTTTGATTTATGTAGCAGATACACGACAAATCTTGTTGTTTAATTATGTCACATCCCACATCGCTAGTGAGTGAGATCCATGACTTATATATAAGCCTTGGTCTCTCTTAACTAAGTAGACGTGTTTTGGGCTATGGGTGAAGGACGCTTATGTGAAGTCCATGATCCAAAGCAAATCCGTGAAGGTGAAGAACACGTGTGTGGTGTTACGGGCTTAGAATTACGCAGCGGAAAATCCCGTGCGGCACTTTGGTAACTTGTGGGCAAGGTTGCTAAGTAAGCCTAAAATGTGTGCTTGTCACTCTCAAATGCAAGAGAGACTAGAGAAAGGTGTTGGAAGAACTTGGTTGGGAAAATAAAACTTGTATTGCTATAAAGAACTCTCAAATGCAAGAGAGACTAGAGAAAATGTGTTGGAAGAGCTTGGTTGGGAAAATAAAACTTGTATTGCTATAAGGAAAGCTTTACAAGGCTTTGATTACAAATGACTTGGATAGGCTTGGATGCTTTACAAATGAGAGGGATTGGCTATTTATAGTGTGCCACCTCCTCAATGAATGGCTAGGATCAATTTGATCCAATGGTAGAGAGTGAGTCTCCGGAATGTTCTATACAAATCTAGAGTATTCTATCTATCTAGAATTCTCTATACAAGCATCTACATATTTCTAGATAATTTCTACACTTATCTAGATATGTACAAGAACAACCTAGAAATGTTATCTTGCTAGAGACTTCTAGAAGCCATCCGTTGCTAGACTTTTCCGGAGATCTCTAGAATGTTCCAGCTGCTTGGCCTTGTTTGTGGACTTATTAGACTCCTTGGCTGGAATCTGGTAGTTGGACTTTGCAGGCCGTGACAGTGGGCTTGAGTTATACATTAAGTTAACATTTTCTTTTATCATGTATGACTTGGTTTCATTTTCTTGTTTAAAGCATAAAATTATAATATGACGGAAACCTGACTACGTGGCGTTTGACTAGTCATGAAATTATAATATAAATTGTCAATTTACGCAGCCGTTGTTTCTTGATGGGTGGGCCCAAATAGCCCAAAAATGTAATGATCTCATTTTGGGATTTGATTGTTGGATCTGGGTCTTTAGGCCTCGAATGAACCCAAACAATTTCTTAAGAGCCTCCAATGAATTCTTTACATGTGTAACATCCCACGATTCTACTCCGACAAACGCACATCTTTTTGTATTTTATTTTGGATAATACTTATATACTCACCTGTAACCATTTAAACTGTATTTTATTTTTGATAAAAATAAAATAGAGAATAGGATAGAATTCTCTCATTGATTTTTGTTTCTATTCATTCGGGGATTTTTGTTTCAATACAATATAAAAAGAAAGAAAAATATATAAAATAAAAAAATTCCTCAGTTGGGGATTTGTTTCTGATCAAAAAATAGGATAGAATTCTCTCAATTTTTTTTTTTTTTTTTTAACCTAATCCAGTGATATCTAAGTATAAAATAAAATACACTGTTAAGATTTTATTCATTTTTTTCTCTCTCTCGTGCAAGTAGGCATTTTACCCCGTATTTTAAAAAATGAAAAATCTCCATATCATTTTGATTTCTCTTTTTCAAATAATAAAGATAAGAGAATTAATGCCAAATGCCACCGAACAATATACTATAGTGCTAGCTTTTTCAAGATTTATACTGTTTATAGATGAAGCTTTAGAAAATATTTTACCACCAAAGGTTGATTAAAGAAGAAACATTCCCTAACCACATTAAGCTTTTTGTAAAGTCTAGAAAACGTGACATTAAAATAATTAAGTTACGTAATGATCTGGAGAATGCACATGTATGTTTTTATGAAGTTATTTAAGAATTTTTTTTTTTTTTTTGGGTATCAAAGCATTGATGCCTGATATGACAATAGATATGGGCTTACAAAATCAGAATACAAATTAGTTGATAAGCATTTTTGTACTTCAAAAGGAATATTTTTTGTTTGTTGATGTCAAATTATACCAACGATGGCAATTTTGCTTATATATTCCATATACCTTTGAAAAGAATAATTCCTCATCTTCAAACCCCCCCACTTACTGATAATCACTATTCACAAATTCACAACCCATATCCAGAATTCCCAGATTCCAAAACCAAATAGAACCAGTCCCAACCAAATCTCTTGAACAATCCTTTTAACCTCTCAAATGACATCAACACAGAGATAAGAGGTGGCCAACATGCATTGAGCTGTTGTAGAATAATGGAATGACAAGTTTTGCAAAATGCACCCACAATCAACTGAAAATGACTGGTAACGGAAAGCAGCAGCATTGCCTTCAAAAAAATTCAGAATTATACTAAAGTAATCAACTAAAAGGATTAATGTTTGGGTGCTGACCGGTCCGAATCGAAAATACTGACCTACAATTTGAAGTGTAGCACCTGACCCAATTTGTGAAGAATACAAGGAGATAAATGTAAAAAGTAAAAAAATAAAATAAAATTTAAGGATCAACTATATGCTTTTTGTTAAATTTGGATAGTGTTAGATAGTTATTGGTTAAATATTTCCTATTCAAGAAACTTAAACTTGGTAAAATTTTTGTGTTCAATTTGACAAGGCATGGATTGATTAAAATTTGCATGTGCTAAAGATGTGCTTTATTGGCCTGCCTTACAAGAATGTAGTAATTTTTTTGCGCATAGTTAATACAATTAGCGTATATTAATAGAGATTTAATCGGCTTACAGAATGAAAGCTTACATAGTTAATCTCCAATTCCAAGAATACTTTACATACATTACGCATTAAGCTAAAGATTCTTAATCATGTTTTGGTATTCTTTAGTGCATAGCTGATTTCAACAGATGCAGTTTTTAGAGCTCTAACCGGATAAATTTTGTTTTTATCAATATCGGCTTTTGCAGTTTTTCTAATCATCTTAATAAGATTTATAATGTTTTGAAATTATTCAATATTGCACTTTCGAGTTCTACCATACTTTACGAATATGGAAATTTCCTTATCAAACTTGCCTATATAAATATCAATACATGCTTAGATTCGTAGGTTAATAAACTGTTGTTTGATTCATTCTTAATGATAGTTTACTTGATCAATGGTTTTTTTTTTTTTTTTTTTTCAGTTCTCAATCTTCATTTAAGTTCCTTAATATCTAATGAAACAACTCAAACAAGTGCATGAAATGATTTTTCCATTATAGGTGAGGTGGAGGCAGCAACTGCAAGCAAAAGATCTAAACATGACCCAGATGCAGTATGAACTGAGATTAAAGGAAGGAGATGAGATCCAATTTAAAAGGAAACAAGAGGCCATTTGCAAAAAGATGTAGATTGTCAGCTTCATAAAGATGACATTAAAAGAGTTGAGAAAGATGTTGTTTGTAAATCAACAATCTGGTCAGAACCTGTAGAAAAATATAAAGCAAAACAACACAAACCAACACGTTAGAAAACCGGTTAGGGAAAACCGAGGCCCGTGTTTCATACGGTGTCCTTAAGACGATTTCGCCGTGTATAATACCGTATGTGTATCGGCTATCGTCTCTAAAGATACAACGGTTTAACAGTGGAAGTGCGAAGCACAAGCCACTCTCAGCCATCTCAAACCGAGCTCAAACTTACCAAGAACAGAGAAGTATTTCGGCTGAAAAAGGAACGAAGAACAGAGAAGTGAAAGTATTCTTTAATGATAATTAGTGATATGAAAAGAATACAAGGGTATTTATAGGCAAAACCGAAGCTTGGTGAATACGATTCTAGACCAAAGCTTCTTGAACACGTCTCTGATTTAATAAGGAAAATAATTTAATTAAATAATAATTAAAAACCGGGTTCTGTATTCCTGGTGATCAAGCAAGAATATCAGAATCTAGACAATTAAAGTTTTCCTTATTCATTAGCAAAAACATTGAGACTTAATTTCTTATTCACTCATTAACCGTTTTGTGAGTTTGAGTATACCATTTCGAAGCTCTCATGGGAGAGAATTCGAATACATTTTAATCTTTCATTTTCATAGAATTAATCATACTCAATTTGTCCTCTCAAATTAAGAGTTTATCACAATATTTTCCAACAAAAGAAATTTCTAATCTCTATCTCCAATTGTCCTTAGAATCTGTTGGTCATTTGCCAGCTGATTTGATCTCAGAATTGGATCCTGAAAGATCACAAACCTATAGCCGATTATGTTTGATGTGTATGGAGAAAGAAGCCTCCGTTGTCTTCCTTCCTTGTGCCCATCAAGCTCTGTGTGCCAGATGCAATGAGAATCACTGCAGGAATGTGGGATATAGGTGCTCATGTTGTAAGACCTTGATTTCACAAACAATTAAGGTACGAATTCATCGATTCATATATATATATATATATATATATATACACACACACGTGCTGGTTATAGCCAATCTATAGAATGATCTGCTATAGTTATGGTCATAATGATATGATATGAATGAACTGCTTTAGTTTACACAGTGATAAGTGAGAATCAACAGTGAGTTAAGTTTTATCCCTCTCTGTTTGAATCAGCTTCTGCTGGTTTTGAATATTTTGATTTTGCTGTTTTGCAGGCAATACATTGATGATATATGAAACCTTTTGCCAGCTTCCGTACACATGTTACCCAAGAAGAAAAAGAAGGTTAAGATTTCACAACTCCTCAGGATAAATGGAGTCAGAGATAACATCTGCTGATTTTGAATGGAACATTGATGACCATATGACATGGTTCAAAGTGTGAGGAAAACTTAGATAAATTGGGTAACTTTAACTGAATTTATTATTTAATCAAAATGGCACCATTAATTAATTGCACCCTATTTAAAGAGCGGCGATATTTGTACCCTTCTAATATCTATACATCTCAACAGATTTGTTTCATTATGTATCTGATCTTAATGTCTTAGATCTTACTACTCCAATCTTCTTGTTACTTTGATTGTACAGATAAGAATTAAGATTATGACTCTTGTTTCTTATTTTTCGATTTCTTTATCAACTTGGTTGTTTATTTATCTGATATATGTTCTAAAGATGAAGACTTTTTGTCTTGATATATGTTGCTTTTTAATAAAACAACGTATGCTGTTTGAAACTGAGAACCATGTAGGACTTTTATAAAGCAATCAACCATGTTGGCAGATAAGGATATATTGTGTATATTTTTGCAGATGAGTTTGCTCTTGTTTCAGTTCACTATGCTTATATATCATATATGAACCCTGTAGAGAGTGATGAGAGGAATTGAATCATTATGGACATCAAAAGTTGATTCTGTTGAAGCTTTGAACCAAACAAACTAGTTCTAAACTAATTATTTTAATATTTTGTGAACAAGATGATATTTGTACATGTAGTTGAATGACTTTGATCAACCATGACCCTAGATTAGATTATAAGAACATACACATCTTTTCAATAATTATCCCAAGTGTTCTTAAATCTATTCTACAATATACATTGATTGAGGACTTGGAATTTTCCATTTTTTTTTTTGGAGTACAATTATTACCGGGACCTGACGAGATTAAACTCTACAAACACAACCCAGAATACTACTCCTACTATTGGGGAGAGGTTACAATTAGATTACAACTCTTACAACTGGAGAAAGGGCAGCTCCCACTATATCGGGAGAGGGCTCCCCACAATTATGTACATACCAAGACTTGAACCTTGGTGGTCGAACTTCCCTTAGGAGACTCCAACCACCAAGGCAAGAGGTTATTTAAACTTGAAAACAAACCTAAAATTAATAACAGGCCCATTAGGGGTTGGATCTTTATTGTTCTTAAAATTAATATTAAATAATATTTACATATATATATATATATATACTTCCTAGTTCCTAAAATGGATTTTAAGATTATTCCCCACTTTTTATTTATTTTTTTTTATTTTTTTTTTATTTGAAGAACTGGTGGGTTGATTTGAGTTAGCTCATCATATTTTTATTACGTATAATAATATAAGAAAATAATATATAATTAAAGTATTAAACCCAAAATATACCTTATATTGTGGTTGCTTGGATCTCAATTATTAATGAGTTTTTTTTTTGCTTGGATCTCAAATATTAATGAGTTCAAAAAATAATTTATGACCAAATCCTGGTTGGGTTGAATTTGATTAGGGAGTTCATTATAAAGAAAATAACCAAATTCTTACATTGGGATATATTTTAATAAACCTTATAGTCAATTTTTTTTTTTTTTTTTTTTTTTTTTTTTGTTGTTAAAAATTTACAACAAATTTAGGATTTGGAGAATGAGGTCACTACTCGAACCACAATATCATCATAGTATAGATAGTATAGATGTAAGAACTTCATCGTGATATATGTATGAGGGGCATAGAACCGAACCAATCTCATCTTGTCTTTGAGTCGAATCAATGATTGATGAATTTCTCATCGAGTTGATCTTGTGTCAGTGAATATTAATGTTAAGGCGGCTTCTTTTTTTTTTTTTTTTCAGCTATTCGAAATATAGTCAGGTTGAATGAACGGTTTTTTACCGGCAACCAAACCGGGTAAAAAAACCACTTGAATAATATCCTCTTTCTGCGTGGAGTCTGTATGTTTTGAAATGGGTGGTTGAATCTTCAAGGTCCATGCTAAGTCATGACACATAACGTGGGAGAAGACAACTAAGCAATCTCCTTGTCTTTGGCCAACACATGCATAACAATTTCTTCATTTCTGCCCATATAACATTATATCATTTATAATCAGATATTTAACTTCAAATTCCAACTTTAATTTATGACTTCAACATCCAACCATGTATCTATTAGATCTTAATGGAGTAATAGAGAAGCTTAATGATGAATGAAAACCAACTGTTAATTGTCAGGCAAGCATGCATAATGGGAAACCTAATAATCAGATGATATATATAGATATATATATATATATAACATTATTAGCTCAAGAAACTTTAAAAAACTTGTAGCCAAGCTACATTAATTTTCCTGCACTTCACTTGGGAGATTTTAAGTTGAAATAATAATAATAATAATAATTTCTAAGCTAACTGTCAAAAAAAATTAGTTCACAGCAAAATCTTAAGTGAAAAAGATGATGAGCTCTCAAGAATATTGCTCTATTCCTATGCTACCCTGCTGTACTAATTAAAGCTAAAAACCCCAAGAATTTCAGTTACTTCTTCTGAAGCCTTCTTGCTCAGAATTTCAGTAAGTTGAGCTCAACCTATCAAGTTAGTCAACATAAAAACGATCAATCAGAACGAAGTAAGTAATTTAAATGCCTACGGTGCAAGAAGAGGAAAATTGTTTATGAGAAATTTAAAACAAGTGATTGATCCATGGAGGTTATTCGGGATAAAATTATATACCTGTGAAGTAAAAACTGAAAATCAAAGAAACAATGACGAAAAGTAGATATGGTCTTGCATCAACACTATTTGAGGTCGACCTGTACACAGCAAAATTAATTATATAATGAAGTAACAGTACAATTCATCAGTAGCATTTAATCACAGGCAGCTAAGCAAAATGATTCATCAATTGTGACATTTTCCATTTTAGACATTTGACTATACCAAGGAATCCTAATCAAATTGACTGCATAAGCGTGCCCAGAGATCATACAGAAAATTATAAGACAACATAAAAGTAAATAATTAAACAATAAATGGAGATTTACCTGGCCACAATGCTTGGAACTGACTCAGTTTTAAGCCCAAACCCAAAGGGAAAGAGTGGGTCATAGTGTGGATCCCCAACATTCATCGGTAGTTGATCTACGGATTTAAACCATGTTCTAGGAAGCTCTCCACTAAATCCATAGTCCCCAAAGAGGACATCGGTTATGCCTTGGCCTTCAGTGCCTGGTAACCATGCTGCAACCAAGGCACCAATTGAGGAAACATATGGTTCAATCACTAAAGGTCTGCCAGAAACTATGATAACCACACACTTAACAGCTTTGCAGACATTGTTGATGACATTTGGACCAGGGTCCGACATTGTTAGGGTCAGGCTGTCCCCTGCAGACTCGGCATATGGAGCCTCGCCCACAACAACAATAGCATAATCAAACTTGTTAGACTTAACAAAATCCCCATCAGGGTTCTCACGGTAGATAATTTCAGTGCTTGGGTCCACAGCAGATTTTATGGCTCCAAGGATTGTAGTCCCTATGTATGAAAAAAAATAACTGCATCAAAATAATTGCTACAGTTTTCATGGAGATATGCTTGAAGTGTACTTGAGCATTTAGCAAAGAATTCAGGATTAAAACAGATCAGAAAATACAATAATTAAGCAAAAGCCATCATATATATAGCACCTTGTCATCTGTTTTCATAATACACATGCTTACCTGAAACTTCTAATTAGCTGTCTTGATTTTGTGGTTCCTTCCAGGAAAAGATAAGGAACCCATTAAGGGATGTAAAATAATAAAAAAAGGATTTTTATTATATTGGGCTACCTATTACAATACTGCATAAAGAGGCCTATTTATAAATTTATATGAAAAAGTTAAATGGTTATAGATCAAACATAATAAAATAAAACGGAAGTATACAATATGCATTAATAATTTCGAGATTCTTTAACATGGGAGATACCTCCTGTTACAGAAATTTTTTCAAACTATGGAACAAGTTCTACGATAGACCTCCTTCTAGCCATTTAAAATAAGTGATTAACATCCAGGGAAAAATATTTGATAATCAGCAAATCACTCACATGAATACTAGTTTTCTACCCAATATTTCCTGCCGAGTTTCTAAAGAACCATCGTGGGATAAGTCATAAACATAGTAGGAACCATAAAGATAGTTGTTTCTATGCATAAGTCTGAAAAAAATGCTCTATCAGAGTCATAGTAAGTGTGAGGGAAAGCATACCCCTTGTAGAGTTGTTGCCACTAAATCCTTGCCAGTTGATTGTCCAACCACCGCATTGATAACCCAAATTGTCAGCATGAGTACCAGCAACTAGGATCTTTGGAGCTTTCTTGGGAAGGGGTAGTACTGGATTAGTTTGATTTTCCCCGTTCTTCAGCAACACAAGTGACTTCCTCACGGCTTCTCTTGCTATGTCCCTGTGTGCCTGGTTGAATAGAAAAATATTTAATCATTTATGGCATACTTAGGCTCATTCAAATTTCATCTGGGAAACAGATATACTTCAATTTTATCAATTTCCAGTGCAAGACCAGTTTGAAGTTTAGGAATCTTGACAAAATGATTTGACAGACTGACCTGGCTTCCAAGCTCATTCACTAGGCTGAAATCAGCCATAGGATTCTCAAAGAGACCCATGGTGAATTTGACTAGCAAAATCCTTCCCACTGCATCGTCAATACGATCCATTGAGGTTACATTGCTCTTGACCAGGTAAGTAAGATCATCAATGAACTCGGTATGGTTGAATGGAAGCATGACCTGTAAAACACAGATCAAAGAACAAGTTCCAATTCATTCACTTTCTGACTTTCATCAAGCTTTCATCTTAACATCGGCGACAGTACTACAGAACAATTATATCAATCTAGTATGAGATTACATTAGTCCAAGTGAGACACTAACCATGTCAATCCCAGCTTGAATTCCAGCTTGGACGGAATATGTGTAATTTGCATGTGGAGGTGAGGTGATTCTATCGATCCCCTCCCAATCTGAAATAACAAAACCCTGAAAGTTCATCAAATACACCAACTGAAGTTAGCATGATATTACACACTTGGCATTTGAGAAACTAACAATTTAAGGATTTGAACAGAGTCATATCTTATTTTCCATATGGACTCTAGAGGCCATATGTTAAGTAGGACGAAACTTTGTTCATGTGTGTGTGCATGCAAGCACACGTGTGTTTGTCCTTGTTAAATGTTTGTTTACATCTGAATCTAATTCTTAGGTCAGAAGTGGTTGTGAAACTTAACCTTAAATTTTAGAGTGTCCTTCAGAAAACCTGTAACTAGCTCACGGTTTGCATGCATCTTTTCCCCATTCCAGCTGGAATAAGAAACCATGACTGTTGAAACGCCCTTAATGATCGAATCAGAATAAGCATGCATGTGGATACTCATCAGCCCATGCATGTCAATCACAGTGTTGTTCTCATTTATGCCCTTGGTCGTCCCACCATCACCCACAAAGTGCTTCGCACAGGCTGCAACCTTGTCCCTGTCAGAAATCTAGAAATTAAACATAACATAGAAAAAGAAGCACCGAAAACACAAAAATTAATAAGTGATAAACATAAACTGCTTGACACATTTTAACTGTTGAGATCTTTTTCGAATGACAAACTCAAAAATTGATAACACATTAAACCATCCATTTAAAGAATGAGCCCAAAATATTGACTGGATCAACCTCCTATACACTGTCACTAAACTTGGGAATACTGTCAAGTCAGCGAGCTCATAAGAAATGATATTCCAAGTAGGAAAAACAATTGAATTCCAGACCAATTGGTCGGAACCAAAAGTCTTACCACTAAATCCACCCCTCGAGATTGATAACATAGGCAAACAAAATGCACTGGAGGTCTTAAATTGAGAGAGGAAACGGAAGCATTAAATCTACATCGTAGTTTCTAAATGGAAGCATTTCTTGAAGTAAAAAATGGAAGAAAAATAAACAATTGTTCTGCATAAACTCCAAATGAACATTATCCTATAATATATTGTTTTGACTCTGATGAAGCACATACTTTCCACCAACATATGGAAGTCCTTTTCGATAATTAGACGGAATATCTCCTTGTAATCCAAGTATGATCTCTGTCATGTCTTGCACAATTTTGGGATCCTCACTGTAGCTTTCATAACACCGACCCCATCTTGGATCTCTACAAACCTATGAGAAGGTGTCAAGAAGTATAAACAATACAGTCATCTGAAGTTTTATCAACTCAGGTATTATGCTACTTACAGCAATGCAAGGAGCAAAGGTATAGGGAATCCCTGTAGCTCTAACTTCAAGAGCAGTGGCAGCGCCAATCTTCTTCACCAACGCTGGATCCCTGCATATTAGTAGGTCATAAAAATGTAAGACAAGGAAAACATTCAGTAAAAACTTTGGCATCTAAAAGCAGTTTCTAAGTATAACTTTGATCGAACAAATACAGTCTTCATTTACTCGAGTATATACCTCAGATAACTTCTTTTGTTTTTGCAGGAAAAGATTAAAAACAACATTTTAGGCCATAGTTATTAAATGCGTAAGGCGCAAGGTCCCCTGGATAAGCCAGGCGCCCTTGAGGAGCCCGGTGCCCAGGAATGCCTTTAATTACTATGTTTTAGGCAATAAACCTGCAGTTTAATTCAGTCTATGATACAAATCATGATTTTAGGAATTTGAAATTTAGACTTGCCTGGTGGCTCCAAGGCCAATATTATGGGGAAATATAGTAGCATTATAGACATTGTTGTGGCCATGGACAGCATCAATGCCATAGATCATTGGAATCCCCAAACGGCTGGACAGAGAGGCCTTCTGAAAATCATTTATCATATTGACCCAATCCTCGGCACGAGCCTGTGGAAGCGGTGTACTCCCACCACCACTCAGTACACTCCCTAAAACAAATATTACAGTTCACATTCAATGATTCATCACCATTGAATTCACTTTCTTTCTAATTGTTAGTCTAGTAACTGATTAACAAAATCACATGCTTTGATTTGTTATACATACACTGGAAGCAATTTTCAGTACATTTGAGAGAAGTAGCTGATAGACACATATGAATCAGAAAGTAAGTAAATGAAGTGGTTTTGCAGGATATGCTTTCACTAAAAAGATAAAAATCAAAACTTTAAAAGCTCTGATAGCAAAAATGAAAAACAAAAAAACCCATTAGAGCACAAGTAATTGAGAAATAGAGAAATGAAAAAAAAGAAAAGATAAAAGATAAAATTACCAATGGAGTAATCTTTCATAATTGACAAATCACATGCTTTGATTTGTTATACATACATTGGAAGGTTGATAATGATTATAGAGTGTTTGGGAGTAATTTCAGAATCAAATGAAGTAGTTAATGGACACATATGGATCAGAAAGTAAAATGAAGTGCTTTTGCAGGATATGCTTTTCACTAAAAATATAAAAATCAAAACTTTAAAAGCTCTGATTGCAAAAAGGAAAAACCCCATTAGAGCACAAGTAATTGAGAGATGAAAAAACAGATAAAATTACCGA
The DNA here is from genome assembly GCA_035582765.1 of Acer negundo. Taxonomy (NCBI): domain Eukaryota; kingdom Viridiplantae; phylum Streptophyta; class Magnoliopsida; order Sapindales; family Sapindaceae; genus Acer; species Acer negundo. The sequence continues at coordinate 14,251,318 of CM069242.1, forward strand.
TGGAGTCATCTTTCATAATTTGAGAAGTAGCCATAGTTCTATCTAGTTGAATCATCTGTCCAATCTTCTCTTGCAGAGTCATTCTAGAGATCAAGTCCTTAACTCTAGCTGCAACTGGCTGTTTGGGGTCCTTGTATTTGACATACTCAGGCTCAGCTGCATTTCCAAGGCCTAAAATGCAGATTAACAAAATACCCAACAAAACCCCACGCACCATTTTCACTTGTACAGTTAAGAAAGCAAGTAAAGAGGCTTTTTTTTCAGCTGAAAGTGTGTGAACATGCAAAATGTTCTTTTCTTCTTCTTTTTTTTTTTTTTCTTTTTTCTTTTTTCTGGGTTTGTTTGTGAGAAATAGCTGTGATTGAAGACGGAGACGGGTTTTTTTTTTTTTTTTTTTAAAAAGAAAAGATTCTTTCCTCCTTGTTGTACGTGATAGGGAAGTTGGCCCGTAATGCAAATCGTGCTTTGCGTTCGTGAGGATGTAGTGGAGACCGTGTTAGTTGCTCACCTGGACCTGGAGTATTCTGGACCGTGTTTTTAGTTTTAGATAAATACACTGACCTCCCCTGAAGTTTAGTATAAATACAACTAGAGAGAAATTATGTTTTCATCTACTCCAATATCCGCTACTCTTAAAATTGAACTAATAAAAAGACCAAATTACCCTTAGTTATTAAAATTAAAAAATGAAGATAATACTTTTATAAAAACCAATTAAATTAAATTAATTGAAGATAATCCTTTTGACGGAATATAAATTAAAAATAATTTTAAATGGAAAAATAAAATTTAATCTTACAATTTTAAATTATCTTCATATTTATATTAATTTTGTTTTACTATTTTTAAAGGTTAGGCTTTAAAAATGAAAATAATTTAATAACTCATAATAGGTTTTTTTTTTTTTTACTATTTTAAAATTTTATATTTTTAAGACTATCAAACAAAAAATAAACAAAAAGGATTATATTCAATTAATTTAATTTTTTCATATAAAATGTTATATTCACTTTTAAATTTAAAAAACTAAGGGTAATTTGGTCTTTTTATTAGTTTAATTTCATGAATAGTGAATATTTTAGTAGATAAATACATACTTGTTCTCTAACTATATTTATGCCAAACTTTAGAGGAGGTGAGTGTATTTACCCCTTTTTTTGTAAACCAAATAATGTTTTATTAGAATTTGTTTATCTAATTATTTATGTTTTATTTAGGGGTGTGTAGGATCCGATCCGATCCAATCCAATAAGATCCATTGGATTGGATCGGATTTGAGGACATGATTGGATCGGATTAGATCCTATAAGGCTGTATTTTGAAATTCATTGAATCGGAACGGATCCATATGGAAATCCATCTGCCAAAATATAAGGTGTAATTTATAATAGACCAATTTATTTTATCTCATAAATATGAATATTGAGCAAATTTTAAGAGTTTTTGTATTTTGTTAAGACAAATGATTATATTTTTATTTCAAAATCTTGGATGCTTTTATTATGTTTCGATTTGTAACTTACATTTAATGTTTATAAACTTTTTGAATTTTAAAATGTACAATTATGTATTGTTTTTATGTTAATTATTAATTTGTTAAATGATGAGATTATGTTGATTCGATGGTAAAACCCCTCACACTTGCACCATGAGGTTGTGTGTTTGAGTTATGCCCTCCCTAGAAAAACCCCCAATTTATGAATTAATAATCTCATTTTATAATTTGATTTTGTTAATTTTAGGAATATTTTAACTTTTATATATTTAGAATTGCTTCATATAAATTCGATCAATCATATTTAAGTATTTTACGATTGAATCGGATCAGATCAGATCTAATTACAATTGGATCAGATCGGATCCAATTCCACTCTAAAATTGGATGTGATCAAATTGTAATTTCCTCGATTTGATCGAATCTTGAATCATAGCATATCTAATGGATCCGATCCGCCGTACAACCCTAGTTTTATCAACTACTAATCATATATATATATATATATATATAATCACCGCCACTCGATGTAGCTAAGTGGTATTATTCCAATTAATAGTAAGAGCGCTCATTAATTGGTAACCTGGTAATATTTCAAGTTTGAGTTGCCATCGTCAATGCATGTGGTATTTAAAAAAAGAGTGGTGCTATTGGCACATTCCTACCGGTCTATTTATGCCCTACCTTTTCAATTATGTAGTACTTTTTTTTTTTTTCCATTATCAAAATTACTTAAAAGGACATACAATTTAAGGAAAAAAAATCCTCTACAAAATAAATCTATTAAAACCCCACATTCCTTTTCAAAAAAATAAAAAATAAAAAAAATCCACGTTCTTATAATCCGTTTTTAGAATTTTTTTTTCCTTAACTCTTAAACTCTAAAATTTGTTTCTTTCACACATACAAAATATTATGGAAAAGTCAGATAAAAGTATCAAGCCTATGGAAGAATTGTTTGAGTATGATATCAAACATTTGGAAGAATTATCTAAGAACGATGTCAAACAGCTAGAAGAATTGACTGAAAATGACATAAAGCATCTATAAAAATTGCATGACAATGATATCAAACATCCGGAAATAATTTCTTTTTTAGAAGTAAGTTTGAAGTTTACTTTTTCTTTAGAATGACATCAAGTTGTCGTTGTGTTGAAGCAACTCTGAAATTTTTTATATTTTCCTTTTCTTTTCCACCATGAAATAAGAAGAAGAAAAAACTCACCATCAAAGCATTACTTTGATCATAGAAGTGCTTTGTTCACCTTCTACCTTAGTGTGAAAGGTGCCGCTAGCTTTCTTAATTAGCAGCTTGCTTATAACAATTGTTAATTAAATTACATGGAAAAGCGGACGGAGATGGATTGGAAATGATTTAAACAACACTAGACAGCCGCTTGGATCTTTTCTATTTTCTACTTGCCGCCATTGCCACTGTGAACATGTTCATCTTTGTGTTATTGAGTCGACAATATTCTTACAAGAATGTTGAGAAAATCGATGAGGAGGATCAAAGGTGGGATATGTATACCAGTTCTACAGGAGTTTAGTATGTTTTCAGTACTTGTAATTACTATAATTTATTTGAAAACAATGTTTGATTATTAAAAAAGAAAAAAACACAAAAAAATAAAATAAAATCGTTCAATGGAAATGAGAGAGACATATAGAGAGACTAGGGATAGCAATGGGGGGGGGGGGGGTGTTCGGGGCGGGGTGGCCTTCCTCGCACCCCATCCCATTAATTTTTTGAAAACTCATCCCCTCATAAAACCCCACCATAGATGGAGCGGGTTGGGGCGGGGCGGGATACAACGGGGAGTGCTTTCCCTATCCCCACCCATTTACCCCATATATATATATATTTAAATAGGGTGAAAATGGAAACTAGCCAAAAATTAAGGAGGTTTATTGATTTTAGCCGGAATTAGTATTTTGATTGTTTTTGTCAAACAATCCACTTTTAAGACAAAAGTACCATTCATTCAGAAATGATTAAAAAAATCAAATGAAATTAATAATTTTCTTTTTTACCTCTTCTCTCTCTCTCTCATTTTCTCCAGAACATTTTCTTTTCTTCTTTCTCTTTCTTTCTTCTTTCTCTCTTCAATCTCTTCTTTCTTTCTCTTTCTCTCTCCACCGGATCTCACGCCTCTCTCCTCTCTCCACCATAATTTTTTTTTTTGCAACCCAAAACTCCTCTCTAGATCTCCTCTCTCTTCTTTAATCCAAATACTAGATTTTTTTAAAATTCAGTTTTTCTTTTTTATTTTAAAATTTTTTTTCAGATTTTAAAACGTTTGGATTTGTGTGTTAGTTGTTGATTTTAAGAGTGGTTGTGCTTAAGTTTAGGTATTGTTTGTTTAAAAAAAAAATCAGATTTTGGTTTGTTTAAAAAAATTTCTAGATTTTTTTTAAAAAAAAAATTAGGTTTTTTTATATTGAAAAATTTCAAGATTTTAAAAAATTTCCAGATTTTTATAGATTAAACACATCAATGAAAAACGAATTAAACACACCAGCCAAACGAATTAAACAAACAAGGCAAAAACGACTAAACACACCAGACAAACAAATTAAACACACCTGACAAAATGAATTAAACATACTAGGACAAAAACAATTAAACACACCAGGATAAAACTCATTAAACACACCAGAATAAAACTCATTAAACACACCAAGGCAAAACGAATTAAACACACCAAACAACATAATTAAACACACATGGTGTGTTTAGTCGTTTTTGTTTGGTGTGTTTAATTTCTTTTTGCTTGGTTTGTTTAGTTATTTTTGTCTGGTGTGTTTAGTCGTTTTTGTCTGGTGTGTTTAGTCGATTTCCAGATCTTGTTTTGTTTAAAAATTTCAGATTATTAAAAAAAAAAACTTTAGAAGCATTTTTCCATATTTCGTTTTTTTTTTTTCCAAAATTTATAAGTGTGGTGGCTGTTTTTATGAATGAATATTTTTAGATCATGTTTGAATTTTTTTTTTTCCAGATTTTGTTCAATTAAACACACCAGGCCATCGATTAAACACATCAGACAAAAAAAAACTAAATACACCAGGTAAAAAGGACTTAAACTTAAACACACCAAGGAAAATTAATTAAACACACTAGGCAAAAACGAATTAACACACTCGGCAAAAAAAGAATTAAACACACCAGGCAAAAACGACTAAACATACCAAGCAAAAATGAATTAAACACATCAGACAAAAAAGACTAAGCACGCCAAGCAAAAAAGACTTAAACACATCAGACAAAAACAACTAAACACACTAGATAAAACCGACTAAACACACCAGATGTGTTTAATTAGGTTGTCTGGTGTGTTTAATTCGTTTTGCCTTGGTATGTTTAATCGTTTTACCTGATGTGTTTAATGAGTTTTATCCTGGTGTGTTTAATTGTTTTTGTCCTGGTATGTTTAATTCATTTTGCCTGGTGTGTTTAATTGTTTTTGCTCTGGTGTGTTTAAATCATTTTGCCTAGTGTGTTTAATTTGTTTGCTTGGTGTGTTTAGTCGTTTTTGCCTGGTGTGTTTAGTCGTTTTTGCCTTGGTGTGTTTAATTTGTTTGCTCGATTTGTTTAATTCGTTTTCCACCGGTGTGTTTAATCTGGAAAAATCTGAAAATTTTTTAAAATCTTGAAATTTTTCAACATAAAAAAAAAAACCTAATTTTTTTTTAAAAAAATCAGGAAATTTTTTTAAACAAAACAAAATCTGAATTTTTTTTTTAACAAACAATACTCAAACTTAAGCACAACCATCCTTAAAATCAACAACTAACACATAAATCCACCAAATCTGAAATTTTTTATTTTTATAAAATTTGAAATTTTTTTAAAAATCTGGAAACAAAAAAGAGAAAGAGAGGAGAAGAAGAAGAAAAAGAAGAAAAAGAAGAGAAAGTAAGAAAGACGAGAGAAGAGGAGAGAAAGAAAGAAGAAGGAGAGAAAGAAGAAGAAGAAGATGTGAGATGAGAGAGAGAGAGAGGAAAAAAACATTCAGCACAAATGAGAGAGAAAATGAGAGAGAAGAGGTTTTTTTTTTTTTTTTAAAAAAGGAGGGGCAATTATGTCTTTACAATGTATTTTTTGACAAAAACAATCAGTTTATTAATTCCGGCTAAAAACAATAAAGACCCTTAATTTTTGGTCAAAAAGAGGTATTTCCTCATTTAAATATCAAATATATAACTATTAAATATGATAGTTATATTCATTTTTTTTTCATCAGTTAAGTGCTCCTACATAACTGATGTGCACCTTCTTTTTCTTTTGATGCCATAGTCATCACATTCAATTGGGTTTGTTTCGACCCTATGTTGTTCTTCTATATTTACACAATTTTCTCTTGATTGCTATTGGGTCTTCACTTTCCGGTGCATCTATAGAAATATTTATGCCTACTTGAAGTATTGATAAACGAATTAAATTTAATTCAAGAGTTGAGAATTATTAAAGTAATAAACTTGAAAAAAAAAAAACCTGTTGTTATTAAAGTTTTAATTTTAAAAGTTATTTGAGAAAGAAACTTACTGTGTTTGAGGTTTAAGCTTGAACGGTGAACTTCGAGTTGTTTGAGGATTAGAGACTTAGAGTTGAAGTTAGTGGCTAAGGTTTTTTTAATAGTATTTTGTTTTGTCACTTTATGTTAAATAACGGTGGAAAGATATAAAGTTATGGTTAATGTATATATATATTTCTTTTTTTATTTTGATATATATATATATATATATATATATATTTTGAAACTATGTGGTTTAACTAGTATTATTTTAAACGGGGCGGGGCGGGGAGGGGCGGGGCGGGGTGGGGAGTATAAAATCCATCACAGCCCCATCCCATTGCGAGTTAGACTATCTATCCCTATTCCCACCCCATCCCCGCCCTATTCCCACCAAATTTAAACTCATCCCTATCCCAAAAGTGCGGGTCCCCACGGGACCTCGTCCCCGTAGGGAATTTTGCCATCCTTAAGAGAGACCAGAGATGGGGTGTATAAAGGGTATTTTTGGAAATAAATTTAAAATATTAATAAAAGTATTTAATTTATAATTAAATCAAAATTTTAAAAAATAAGACATAAATAAATCGGGAAGGGGTATACCTATAGCACCACTTTTTTTTTTTTTTAAAAAAAAAATCATATTTATATAATCACATTTATATTAAAATTTATGGCAAAAGAAAATCCATATCCATTTATTATGATTGTGAGTTTGTGACTACTAATTTAAGATTGTCTTGACAATTGACCCTTTTAAGAATAAGAGGTAGGCTATGTTTGGGATTGCTTTGCTTAAAAAGTAATCTGCTTATAGCTTAACTTAAAACATAATTAGCTTAGCAAAAAAGTTAGCAAGTATTTGGTAAATTAAAGTTTTAAATTGCTTTGATTTTGAATGGGTGGAAAATATGTTTGGCAAAATGGCAAAAATAGACACTTGCTCAAGCTAGGTCAACTCAGTCAACTTTAACAAAATGACAAAACGAGTTGGAATGAGTCAACTCTGTGGTGGAGTGAGTCAACTCGCTCAAGCTTCAAAACTCAGCATCAGGAACAGCTGCTTTAGCGTCGAGTTGTCTCTTGCTCCGCCAAGTTTTCCACCAAGAGTGTTGCCAACCTCCTTCACGTCACCACAAAGACCGGTTATGCTCTAGCGATGGCGCTTATGCTCATGAATCGGGGGATCGAGCGTGTTTTCTCAAATCGACGATATTATTTCGTCGATTGAATATGAACCCGACTAGACTTCAAAAGGGTTGTCGACGCAGACGACTTCGAAGCCGTCTGATTAGTTCTCGGTCTATCGCCAGATCTCCTCCGGACTCGAACCCTAGTGGTGGCCATCACCACTATTCGATTTATATTTTTTATATTTTATATTTTTTGTTTTTTGTTTTAATTAATTTTTGGTTTTTAAAAATCATTAATAAATAAAAAAGCATTATTGTCTTTCTTTTAAAATAGTATGGGTTTTATAGACAATTTAAAGATAAAGGCTAGCTTCTGCTTCGAAAAGCAACTCCTACCAACTTCTCAAAAATTGATTATTTGAGGAGTAAGTTGTAAAATAAGTTGCTTTTGAAAAGTTTATCAAACACTTATTTACTCAAAACTAGAGAAATAATCACTTATTTCTCAAATAAAAGCAATCTTAAATATAGCTGTAGTTTAATTGGGATTGAAACCCGAAGAGATTTTTTTTTTTTTTTTTTCACCTTTAAATATAATATCAACTTATTTACTTTTTTTTAGATAAACAATTAATTTGATATTTATACCTATATTAAAACAACTATACACATAACATGGAACAAAAATAATCTAAAAAGAATAATGATATGTGAAGCAATCATGCGCGGGCATGGAATGCAAACAAAGTTCATTTTTACTAAAAATAAAAAATAAAAATAAAAAAGGGCTGTGAGACTAGTCACTAGTGTTGGTTGCTCACATGTTGCTGTCTGAAAATTTATACTTTTCTATTAACTCCACTCACACAAATGACAAAACACTCTAATTAGTTGTGTTTATAATCTGCTGTTTTTTTTTTAAAACAAATTATATGTTAAACTTCGGATTTCCAATTTTATAAAACTATATTGTTTACAATTTTCTGTTCCTAACCCATAAAAACATACATATAAATCATGGTGACAAAAATAATGATATCAATATCAAAATTTGTAGAAAACAACAATTGGTTTACTAAAGAAAACAATATATTATAATATCACCATAATATCATAATAAAGTACTGATATTAAACACCAAAATTTGATAGAAAAATTATATATAGCAAACCATGAAAAGTTCAATTGTCTAGTTCAAAGAAGATTTCAGTATGTGAAGTTATTAGGGAATTTAAAATAAAAAAAATTCAAAAAACAGTTTAAAAAGTAAAAAAATCTATAAATAAAATATGTTATTTTTGAAATGATAGTGTGCTTGAAAGAAAATATTTTAAATACAATAATTTGAAATTAAATGAAAAATCATGATTTTTTTTTTAACTTTTTCTTTTCGATTGTTTTTTTTTTTTTTTTGTTGCTGCTGACATTTTTAGGTTGTTTGACCATTTGAAAAACAATTTAATAAGTTCAATTAAGATCATTTAAGTTTTAATCGGAAAAAAACAAATAACCCCTAAAAAAAGTATTTATCCGGGACGTTGAAAATTACACAAGCTTTTTTTGTTGTATAATTGTCGTGACTCCAACTATTAACTAACTTATGAAGGGTGTGAATAATGCATGGTCGAATGGTTTTGAGGATAACTAATTAACTAAGTATATGTTAATAAGGACGATGTTTGGGTACTGACCAATGGGGTGTTGACATATAGTCCATTTTAAAAGAATACAAGGAGATAAATATAAAAAATGAAAGAAAAATGTCATATATCAACATTTCATTAGTTGATCAGTATCTTGAGTGTTAACCGATCAGTACCCAAATATTATCCTGTCGATTATTATTGTAATGATCAATGAACATAAATTCAATCTTAATAATAAAGACCATTAGTACTATATTTAATAGTAGCATGCATTTTATGTTTAATTGAGGTGTGCAAGCCTGCAAGGGCAGAGGAAAGTCATTAAGTAACAAATATAATTGAATTAATGGGATGGTTCTTTAACTGATTTTTAATAAGTAACGTTACGTTTCACAAAAACTATCCCATCGGTTTATGGATTGGATTAAGGGAGTGTTTGGACCGTTCGGTGGGAATATGATTGGAATAATTTTAAGATATGAGATTGAATTGAATTAATTATAATATTTTTCGTGTTTGGTGCAACATGAGATTGGAATAAAAATAATTCAGTCCTATGTTCGATAAGAAATGGGAATGGACAAAATAAAAATAAAAACAAAAACAAAAAGCAAAAAAGAAAAATAAAAAAAGAACAAAAATGGTGGGTCTCCATCGGTTTAACACTTTAACATCATCAATAATTCCAAAAAAACAAAAAAACAAAACAAAACAAAAAGCAAAAAAGCAAAAAGAAAAATATTTAGTGGATCTTCGACAGAGATGATAAAAAAAAATTTACTCTTCTCATCTCTCAGCTATCTGCTTATCTCCTGTAGATCTCCTCGCCGACAGTCTCCTCAACAGCTCTTCTTTGGCAAAGCCGACGACGCGAACGGCTCCATGGGTTTCAGTGAACGACCGCGCGGCCTTGAGCAGTGATAAACTGATGATAATGATGAAGAAAAAAATTGATGGTGGGAGGGCTCTGGATTTATGGGTTTTGGGTTTTTGATCTGGCAGGATTTTAGATTATGACGGTGGTTGTAGTAGGGATAGATGATTTAATTTTGCTTTTATTTTTTCTGGGTTTGACGATTGAAAATCATCTACCTTTGAAATTTTTTTCTGGTTTTGATATTTGGTGGGTCCCAGCCCAAAAAAAAATTAAAAAAATTAAAAAAATTAATAATAAAAGGCTAGGACTAAAATAATCCCAACGTTTGTTGTAAAGACTAAATAGTCCCGCTGCAACTAGTTATGAGGTGGGCCCCACCGAATTAGTTGTCCAGTCTGGTGTGCTTTCCAAACGTGGGAACATGATTGGAAATAATCTAATGCTGTCAAATCCGGTGCAACAAACACAGCCTTTTTATATTGATACATTTATCGTAATAATAATACTATATATCCTATCTAAAATCCTATCTTTTTCATCCCATTACATGTGGCATGTGTGGTGTAAAATGGTGAGTGGATACATAAGGTAGGTGAGATAAATGATCATTAATGTGTATCCACTCACAATTTGACACCTCATATATCACATGTAGTGGGATTTTAGATGAAATGTTTAGCATTATTGTTATCATAAATATCCTTTAATATTTTATCTACTACAATTTAAATAATTTACACTTTGTTAATTGTGCATTAATTAAGGATGCATCAGTATTTTAAAGGGTTTTCCTATTATACAAGTTCAGTATTGTTAGGTCTAAAAGGGAAGAAATTTATAAATTTTCTTATTTTATAAGTACCCAATTCTTACTCATCGGTAGTTCTTGGTTTTGATTTAAATGAGAAGATATATGTTGCATATCTGTTTACTTTGGGTGTCAATGGTGGCTAAGTGGCTCATATAAATTACAAAACTCAATCCGGAGACTTCGACGCTACCGTCTCATGCTCCTTCCTCTTCCGGGCACTGCCTGTTCAACTCCCCACAACCTATCAAGTCCTCTAAGTTCATTTACGATTTCACTTTTCTCTATTTCAATTTTTTTTCTTTTAAAAAATAAACTTATATTTTCTTTTGTCATTTTTTAATGCTTATTTATGATTTTAATGGATCTCAAGTGAACACGTGATTATTTCAAATAATAATTAAATAAACATGTTATTAGAGTTATTTATATTATTAGTTTCATAAGTAAGGCCAATCTTGTATTTTTGCTATTGCTTTTCTTCTTTGTCCTACTCGAGATGTATATATATCTATATTTCTTTGCTTGCTGCTGCCTAAGAAAAACACTTGCAGCTCTTTGTAACATTATTTTGCTTCAGCTATGTATTTAGTTTCTCTTTGCATCTCTTTGAATTAGACTTGTCTCTCTCTTTGCATCTGATTTCTTTCTTTGCATCATATTAGATTTTGCATCTCTTTGCATTGAGTAATTCACATGGTATCAGAGCCTTGAGATTGGAGAATAAATTCATAAAGCTGGTTTTCAATTAAGAATCAGTTTTTCAGCATATAAAGTTTCAGCATCAGTTTTGATATTTTGATGCATGTAGTCTTTAGATTTGTGGGAATTTTCTTCGGATTTGTTGTGGTTACTCGATACAAATTTGCTCTGGAGATACAAATTTATTGGTATACATGTGTTTCACGGTTTGCAAGGTTCGCACGGTTTGCAATATTCATATGGATTGCACAGTTTAAACAGTTCGCACAGTTGCACGGTTAGAACCTGAGATTTGTTTCCATGATGGATTTGCATTAGATTTGTTCATGTTATTTGAAACAATATGTCAATTGCAACAATAGACCACCTTCCAATTTTTTTAGAACAAGTCTTACTCGAAGGTTGGAATTGATAAATGTAGTTTTTGTAAGAAGAAGGGTCATTGGAAGGCTCAATGTCCTAAGTTGTTGAACAATGCACGACAATCACAACCACATGCTATGTCCGCTTCTTCTTTGATAGGTCAGTTACCCTCTAATTCTTTAGGTATGTCTTCTTCCATATGGGTCTTAGATTCCAGAACTTCACATCATATGTCTCCTGATTCGTCATCTTTTGTTTTTTTATGTCCTGCATCATTTGTGTCTGTTATGACTGCTGATGGCTCTCTTATGCTATTAGCAGGTGTTGGTTCAATTGTTACACATAATGTATCTCTTTCTGATGTTTACTACATTCCTAATCTTATATTGAATCTTGTTTTTGTTAGTCAATTGCGTGACCCTGGTTACTCAATCTCCTTTTCTTTTAACTCTTGTCATATGCAAGATCCGCAATCCCAGAAGCTGATTGGGACAGGCCATAAGCAGGGGGGACTATAATTTGGACGAGTTAAGATTACCAGTTTTTGCAGCTCCTAGTGTTGACATGTCTTTTTTTTTGTTGGGTTCTTCTTCTACTAGTTTTTTATTTATGGCATTCTCATCCTGTTCATGTTTTGGCATTGTTTAAGGTTTTTAGCGTCTATAGGAGCATTATGAAATTTACAAAGTCATGATATTTCTGATTATAGAGGTTGTAAACTAGCAAAATTTGCTGTTTTACCTTTTAATCGAAGTATTTCTTTTTTTATTGCATAACTTGATTTAGTTTACTCTGATGTGTGGGGACCTTCCCCTATTGCCACGATTGGGGGGGGGGGGGAGGGGTCTCAATTGATGATTGCTCTCATTTTTGTTGGGTTTATCTTATGAAACGTCGCTCTGATTTCTTTACTATTTATACTATCTTTTGAGACCTTGTTAAAACTCAACATGCTGCTATTATCAAATGTTTACGATTGATTTGGGTGGGGAGTACGCTTCTAACAAATTTCGTGAATTACTTGCTTTAGATGGAACTGTTCACCAAACTTCTTGTACAGATACTTCATAGGAAAATGGTGTTGCTGAAAGGAAACATAGACACATTGTTGAAACTGCTCGTTCTCTCTTACTATCTGCTTCTGTCCTTAGTGAATTTTGGGGAGAAGCAGTTCTTACTGCTGTCAATTTAATTAATAAGATCCCAACGTTTCACAACTCAGGTTTGTCACCTTTTGAAAAGTTGTATAGGCATGCTCCTGATTACTCTTTCTTAAAATTCTTTGGTTGTACTTGTTTTGTTCTTCGACCTAATGTCGAGCGTAGCAAGTTATCTCCACACTTTGCCATTTGTGTTTTTCTAGGTTTTGGGGAAGGTCAAAAGGGATATCGTTGCTTTGATCATGTTACACATAAATTATATGTGTCTTGCCATGTTATGTTTCTTGAGCATATGCCTTTTTTTTCTATTCCTACTAGTACTCATGATATGACTAAGTTTGATCTCATTCGCATTGATCGTTTCCTTGATGATAATGATAGTTTATCTTCCCAAGTCCCGTGCACTACAGATACTAACTCACCTTTTATTTCTAGTCCTTCTATCCCTGTTACTCTTTTTCCTTTGCATTAATCTCGCAGGTCTCGAACCGTTACTTCTGCAGATACTGGTACTTCGCTCCCCGATCTTCCTGCCACCCAAGCATCTTCTGAGATTGTGGATCTGCATCCTCGTTATCCTCAGCATATTCGTAAGACCACTTATCTACCAGATTTTTCTTTCTCTTGTTATTCTGATTCCTTTTTTACTTTTTCAGCCTCTATTCACTGTCTCTCTAAGTCCTAATCTTATAAAGATTCAGTACTTGATCCTCATTGGCAGCAAGCTATGACTGAGAAACTTTCTGCTTTGCATAAGACATATACTTGGGATTTGGTAACTCTTCTTTCTAGTAAAAGTACAATTGGTTCATGTTGGGTTTATAAAATCAAGACAAATTCTGATAGGTCAGTTGAGCGATACAAAACTAGATTGGTTGCAATGGGATTTTCTCAGCAATATGGTTTGGATTATGAGGAGACTTTTGCTCCTGTTGCCAAAATGACCACTGTTCGTACCCTTATTGCAGTTTCATATGTTCGTTAATTGCATATATCGCAGATGGATGTTAAGAATGCATTCTTGAATGTAGATTTTCATGAAGAAGTGTACATGGTACCCTCTTCTGGTGTCACTCATAACCTTGAAGAAGTTTGTAGACTTAAGAAAGCTCTATATGGTATCAAACAGACTCCTCGAGCTTGGTTTGAGAAGTTCTATACTGTTATCACCTCTCTTGGGTTTTCTTCAACTAATCATAATTCAACTCTTTTTATAGAGTATACCACTACATGTCCTATTATACTTTCTTTATATGTTGATGGTATTGTAGCGTTGAAGTCGGAATTAGCTCGTCAATTTGAAATGAAGGACTTGGGTTCTTTTCGTTATTTTCTAGGTATTGAAGTTGCATTTTCTCCAAAGGGTTATCTTCTTTCTCAGTCTAAGTACATCGCTGACATCCTTGAACGTGCTTGCCTTACTCATACTAGGACTGTTGATACTTCTCTAGAGCTTAATGTTCGATATTCTCTTTCTGATGGTACTCCTTTGTCTGAACCTACCTTGTATCGTACTATTGTTGGCAGCTTGGTATATCTCACTATTACTCGACCAGACATTGCATATGCATTTCATATCGTCCGTCAGTTCATTGCTACCCCTACTACAGTTCATTGGGCTGATGTAGTTCGTATTCTACGGTACCTTCAGGGCACTGTCTTTCAGTCTTTTGCTTCCATTGAACTCATCTTTAGAGATGCGTGCATACTTTGATGCAGATTGGGCCAGTGATCCTGTCGATCGTAAGTCTATCACTGACTTCTGTATATGTTTGGGTGAAGAACTTATTTCTTGGAAGAGCAAGAAATAGACTGTTGTTTCTCGATCTTACACAGAAGCTGAGTATCGTGCTATGAAATCTATTACCACATAGATAGTTTGGTTACGTTGGTTACTGCCATATATGAGTGTTTATCTTTCTCATCCCACTCATATGTATTGTGACAACAAAAATGTTATTCAGATTGCTCACAACTCAGTCTTTCATGAGCGGACCAAGCACATCGAATTGATTGTCATCTTACTTGTCACCACCTCAAGCATGGCACCATTACTCTACCTTTTGTTTCTTCTTCCATGCAGATTGCTAACTTGTTTACAAAGTCACATCCCATTTCGCGTTTCCGTTTTTTAGTTGGCAAACTCTCGATTCTTCTTGCAGCCGCATTATGAGTTTGAGGGGGGATATTAGAGTTATTTATGTTATTAGTTTCTTAAGTAAGGGCAATCTCGTATTTTTGCTATTGTTTTTCTTCTTTGCCCTACTTGAGATGTATATATATTTATATTTCTTTGCTTGCTGCCGCCAAAGAAAAACACTTTCAGCTCCTTGTAACATTATTTTGCTTCAGCTATGTATTTAGTTTCTCTTTGTATCTCTTTGCATCAGACTTATCTCTCTCTCTTTACATTTGATTTATTTCTTTGCATCATATTAGATTTTGCATCTCTTTGCATTGAGTAATTCACACATGTGATTCAATTTTATTTATTTATTTCATACATGTGTATAGTTCATATAATACAAATTACATGACATCATTATATTTTAAAACATAAATCATATGACAACTACGTTATGTTTTACAATACCCACATATCATGCGCGCTGCAAACTAGTATATATCTATTTTATTAAAATTAAATTAATATCACATATTTTATATTTTCTTGAGTTCCCCATAAACCACGGCACAATTACATAAATAATTTTTAAAAATACAAATAAAATACAAATATAAAAACTTAAAGTTTTTGACAACCTTATTAATTATTTAATTTTAGTAGGATACTGACGACCATGAAATCAGAGAGTATGGAATTATAAACTTTATACTAAACATGAATTTTCTTAATTTGATGTGTTTATAATTTTGAAAATAATTTTATTCAATGCATTGGTTTGTTTAAATAAGAAATGATATTAACAATATAAAATGACGTTATAAAATGTAAGGTATGAAATAAAAAATTGACTTATTCAACGTGTTCATAAATGAAGCCTTGTGTATGAGATTATGATTTATAAGTTACTGCAATGTTGGCAATATGTCTTTGAGTTAATAAGATAATAATTGTGATTCCATAATCCATTTGCCTTATGTGTTATGCTTATGAAAATATGGTAATTATGTGATATTGAAAACACTAATGAAAACGATATGGATTAGTTATATATAGCATTGAGGTCAGGGTTTAACCCTTGGTGCCAGTCCTTAGGAACTAACGAATTCTGTGTGAGGGAATTGTAACACTACTCATGGACCTCATGCTAGCTCAGAGTAGGGTATAGTAGTACCCTCATGGTACTTGCTTATGATTAAAATATATGATGATGATGTTGATGTTGAAGATGAATATGGAGTTTGATGATGAATTTTTATATTATGGTTTATGGATGATGTGGTGGGGTGGGGGATGTATGTTCTTAATTTCATAGATTTGGCTCAGTTAACCATTAAAGTTAACGTAAATTTATCGATAGGGTATGTTTGGGCAGAAGTTTTCAAAGTTATAAAAAAAAAAATAAAAAAATAGAGAAATCTTTGATAAAATTATAAATAAATAAAAATATATACATGTTTTTCGTAATTCCAGAAAGTGATTTGGGCTCCAGCCCAGTAGCTATCACAATTGGACCCCAAATATAACATGGTGATTAATTTGGGCTTGAGTTTTATCGTTTAGGATAACTAAGCCATTTATTCATTATAGTGGGCTTGCTTCCAAGCATGTTCAATAATATGTAGGTTGTTGCTGTTTTTCCTTTCCGTGTTTTTTATTTTTTATTTTTATTTTTTTTTATATAATTTTTCATTATGTTTGATGCATGTCAAGCAGGGGTATCCATGATTATTTATTTATTTATTTATTTATTATTTTTTTAGGGTGGGTTAAAAAAAACCTTTAATATAACACTATAAATAATAAATTGCAGTCAAAAAATAAATTCATAAAAAAATAACAAAACACTAACTTCAAATTAAGACTAACTTCAAATTAAGAATAACAAACGACGAGATGAAGTTGATCTATCACACCTGCACCACATCAATTATATATATATATATATATATATGAATAGCAAACCCAAAACCATAACTTATTAATTATATATAAAAAAAAAAAAAAAATTAACTTTAAAAATACTTGAATTGGAGAACCAAATATGAATATATATTTTTTTGTTCAAAAAGAATATTAATATTTTTATATTCAATTTTGTAATCTAGAATCTTGAGGGATGAAGATAATTATTAATTTGGAATGGAGTGAATTGGGATTGGGGATGGGAGGGAGAGAGACAATTGGGATGTGAGAGTGTGAGAGAAAGAGAGAGAAGAATAGGGAGTTTTGTTGTGACGTGTGATGTGAGAGAGAGAATGAATGATAAGGTGAGAGGTGTTGGTTGCAAAATAGCAAACAATAATATTATCAAACCTTGCAAGTAAATCGTGACAGATAACACATTGAATAAGCAAGGATCATTTCCATGAGAAATTAATTACCTACTAAAATTATGAGTTTATATCTAAGATATACTAGGACTCTATTCTAACTAAAAACAAGAAAACAAAAACACTTAACACACATACACGAATGGGGGTTTTGATTTGATTATTAAAACTAAAGAAAAACAAAAAATAAAAGTGAAGCAAAAAAATAATTGGGAAAAGGAAAACACTAGTTAGGAGTTCCTATCCACTACCAAATAATCATCTAATCCATAGACAATAATGATGCTAATAATGCCAAACATGATAAAGATATCCACAACAAGGTATTGACATCCCACTCAAGTTATATTGATTCTCTCTTAGTTAGTAAATAAGTTGTATGACATCTACATAAATATGTGTATTCTAAATTATAACCTAGCATGGTGTCTATTTAGATTTAATAATTAGAATCCATTAAGAGCAAAGAGAACATGAATATCACATGAACCCTAAAACATGGTATCTATCATAGGTTATTCATAAATCAATCTCTCTTAGTTGGGTCTTATTTCAATTAATTGTTGCAGACAAGGATAGATTCTTATGGTGTCTAACTTGTTATAGAGAATCGAATCTGTGCTGAATGAATCTTCTCATTGATTATTGAGTGATTTATACAAGAAGAGATATGTAGATGTTGATTACAAGTAAAACTATAAATCCTATGTATAAGAAGATTATAATGAAATCTAATCTAAGATAGCTATGTGACTAAGATAAGTACAAGGAATACAAGTTTAACTAAAATACATTATCTTTAACAAGCCCCTGAAAAATGGTGGGCATTTCAGACACACCAATCTTAGACCTTAGTAGAGAGAACGTTGTCCTGGACAGAGGCTTTGTGAGTGAGTCAGCCAGCTGATCAGAAGAGGCGACATGTGATACGCGAAGCTTTCCACTTTGAACCTTTTCCTAAACGAATTGAAAATCAGTGGCGATGTGCTTCATTCGGGAGTGGAACAAAGGGTTGTAACATAGATATGTAGCACCAATATTGTTACGGTAAATTGTTGGTGGAGTAGTGGACAAGATGAGTAACTCACGCAGTAGAGAGGCAAGCCAGATCACCTCAAAGGTAGTGTGAGCGATAGCTCTGTAATCAACCTCAATTGATGACCTAGCAACATCGCATTGTTTGTGAGAGCACCACGAAATAGCATTGGACCTAAGGAAGATGACGTATGCACTGGGGAAGGTGCGGTCATCCTTATTTTTGGTCCATTCGGCATCATAGTATGCATGGAGTGATATGGGAAAGTCATAATGCAGTAGCAAGCCATAACTAATCGTTCCATGCATATATCGCATGAGACGTTTTGCAAGGGACCAGTGACCAGTCATTGGACAATGCATGAACTGGGCAAGTTTATTCACAGCGAATGCAATGTCAGGATGAGTAAACGACAAGTATTGTAAGACACCGATTATTTAACGAAACTCAGTGGCATCCGTGAGAGAGGTGCCATCAAGAAGTTTGAGGTCATGATCAGTAAGAAGTGGTGTAGAGACCGGCTTAGCATCAAGCATTTTGGTGTGAAATAGGAGATCAAGTACATACTTTTGCTGAGAGAGATAAAAATTGGTTGAACAATGGAGGACTTCGACACCAAGGAAGTAAGACAATTTGTCGAGGTCTTTGATCGAAAACCTCCGAGCTAGTGTCGTCACGAACTTGTCAAGTAGATCACCATTACTTCCAATGACAATGATTTCGTCAATATATACCAACAAAAAAAAAAAAAAAGAATACAACCATTAATATTAAATATAAACATAGAGGTATCGGAGTGTGAGTTGAAAAACCCATTTTGAAGAAGAAATTGATGAAGCTCATTATACCACGCCCAAGATGCCCGTTTGAGGTCATAGATTGCCTTATTGAGACGGCATACATGTGACAGATACGTAAGATTCACAAACCTTGGGGGTTATGCCATAAACACGGTTTCGAACAGGTGCCTCTACAAGAACGCATTGTTCATATTAAGTTGGCGAAGAGACCACCCACGTGACACCGTTATACTTAGTATGACACGAATTGTAGTAGTTTTGACAACCCGATTAAATGTGTCAGTGTAATTAAGGCCCGGTCACTAATGAAATCCCTTGGCCACTTGGCGGGTTTTGTACCTCTAGATAGAGCCATCCAGAGATCGTTTTGTATGGAACACCTACTTACATCCCACAACATTACATGATGCACTTGAGGGAACCAAGTCCCACGTTCCATTGCAAACAAGAGCATCAAACTCTTCAGACATTGCACGTCACTATTCTAGAATTTTTAGAGCCTGAGATGCACAAATGAGCTCGACATATCCAAAGGATAACACACTGGTTAGAGACATTTTGAAAAGAGGTTTGTGTATGTGGTTTTTTGATGGAGTTATCATGGGGTGACCGATGTTAGGAGTTGTTTTAGGTATAGGTGGTGCAGCGGCTTGAGTGGCGTTTGGTGCGGCAGTTTGGGTGATGGCTGGTGCGATCAGCTGGGTGGTGTTTGGTGCAGTATTTTAGACAGTGGTTAGGGCAATCGGTTTGGGTGGTGTATGGTGCAGCTGGTTAGTTGGAGTTTGGTGCAGCAGTTTTAACAAGGATGGGTGCATATGAGGGCTGGCTGTAGGTGGTTGTAATAGAGGTGAAATCGTAACTCTTGCTCGGGAATCAAGGAGTGTGATCTGTCAAGGGATCTCATGCGCAGTTGAAGGTGATGGAGAGTGGGCATGGGAGACTGGAACAGTGACAAACGGAGCCTCATGAGGTAGCCAAGATGAACACATGCGGTTGCTAGACCTAGGAAGATTTACGTATATGGTTTTGTGTGGAAATACTGACTCAACGAAATTGACATGTTTGGAAACAAATATACGATCTGTTTCCGGATATAAATAGTGATAATCACTTTATGACAGTCAGTACGCTATGAAAATGCATGCCTTAGATCGAGACTCAAGTTTGTGATTATTGTATGGCCTAATCCATAGGTAGCAAATGCACCTAAATATGTGCAACTTGATATATGACGGACTCACACCGAAAATTCTTTCAAAGGGAGATGACATGTCTAAGATAGGTGTGAGCATCCTATTAATCAGGTATACAACAATCTGAAAAGCATAAGACCAGAATGTGAAAGGGAGTGAGGCATGTGTGAGAAGGGATAAGCCCGCCTCTACAATGTGACGATGCCGACGCTTGGAGACACCATTGTGTTCCAGTGTATGTGGTGGTGTAGTAAAGTGTGGGATAAGTTGCCAGAGTTTTTCTTAAAGCTAAGTATTCACCACTATTGTCATTGTAAAGTGAGATGATGAAATTTTTGAAAAAAATTCCAAAAAGTTTTTAAAGCAATTGAAAACTGCATGTACGTCAGATTTGAGTTTTAAAGGATACATCCACATGTATTTTGTGAAGTGGTCAACGAATAATACATAGTACTTGTAACCATCTTTAGAGATAATTGGAGAGCTCTAAACATCTGAATAGATAATTTTAATTGGTTTGGAACTAACAACAATGGATACTGAAAAGGGAACTATATGAGTTTTATTAATTTGACATGCACTACACGGATTGCTAGAATTACTAGATTAGAGAATAGACACTGCTTGAGAAGACACTAATTTAGACAATATTTTTGGTGATGGGTGACCTAGATGATGATGTCAGTCAGGGGGAGAGGCATTGGTACTTGAGAAGGCAATGCTGGGCAGTTTTTTAGGCTGAGCATGAGATGACCATTCATAAACTCCATTTTTAGTCCGTCCTTGCATGAGTTGCGCCCCTCTACGAAGGTCCTTCACAATAAAAGAGAAAGGCAAAAATTCAACGATGACTTGGTTAGATACACAAAATTTTGAGACAGATATCAGATTTTGTTTAATGTTAGGTACGCATAGGACATCAGATAATAAAAAAGATAAGTTTTTGATAGGTAAATGTAAAAAGCCAGTGTGTGTGATAGCCAAACATGAGCCATCACCGATCATAATGTTATCGGAACCATCATACGAGGAGTGCAAAGACATGCTCTGTAGATTAGAGGTGACATAGTGCGAGGCACTGGAGTCGAGAAGCCATTCAGGGATAGACGAATTTGGTGCGACAAAATTGGCACGGGGCTGCCATTGCCTAGCCGGCTGGTTTGCTTGCTGCCATGGTTGAGCTGTTGTGAAGGTGATAATGGTGCAGCGCTTCGCCGTGTGACCTTGTTCACCACACAGTTGACAGAATCCACGATATGGTTTGAACCTATTGAATTGATTTTAAGGAGTAGAATTCCGCTGAGGATGGCTGTCCGTCTATTTGTTTGTGACAAAATTCTGGTTTGAAGGTCTATTGTTGCCATAATTTCGATGATGATTGGCCTGGTTACCGCCGGTATGTTGTTTGGGAACATAGTTTGCTGTGATGGATAGCTTATTATTGTTTGAGGTTTCTTGCTTCATGATTGCTTCAAAGTTGAGGAGTTTCTCATGTAATTCTTCAAATGTGATTGCGGAGTCACGAGCGCGAATTGCTGTGGATATATCTTTGAACTCATCTCCTAGGCTTTTTAGGATTTTGACTGTCAAATCTTTAGAGTTTTCAGGAGCATCGAGCATAGCCAACTCGTCGGCAATACTTTTGGCATGTTTCATGAATTCGGTTATGGATTGTAAACCTTTTGAGATGTTGGTGAGGATACCTTTTAGGTGCATGATGTATCCTCTAGAGGGTTTTGCGTACGTGTTAGCAAGTGTCGTTCATGCATCGTGTGCAATTCTAACGGAAGCGATGAGTGGGATGATGAATGGCGACATGGAGCCAATGATGGTGTTCATGAGGAGTTGATCTTGCTTGGTCCAAAGATGGAATGTTGGGTTCGGTGAGCTGACTTATGTGTCTGTTTTGGTGGCTGGTGGGCAGGGGTTTTGTCCGTCAACGAATCCAATAAGATCGAAGCCAACGAGGAGGGTATGGAATTGAAGTTTCCAAGATCGGTAGTTTGTTGTCGTAAGTTTCAATGATGCTTGAGCGGCAATGTTGATTGATATGATCGTGTTTGATGAGGAAGAGATATCGTGGGATGATGAAGAAGAAAAGATGACCATAACAGTGTTTGAGGAGGATGAGGCATCAATGTTGGTCACGGTTGGCTCTTAGACTGTTTTGAGTTATAGGTGCTCTGATACCATAAAGAGAATTGCATCTGTGTTGAATGAATTTTCTCATTGATTTTTCAATGATTTATACAAGAAGAGATATGTAGAAGTTGATTACAAGTAAAGCTATAAATCCTACGTATAAGAAGATTATAATGAAATCTAATCTAAGATAGTTACGTGACTAAGATAAGTATAAGGAATACAAGTTTAACTAAACTACATTATCTTTAACATTATCTTTAACACTTGTACCATTCAACATAGATTCTATAATAAAATAATTATACTCTAAGGTGATCAATCAAAGAAATATAATAATAGAATAACAATTCTTATGGAGAAATTGAAATCATCATGTTGAGAAAATAATACTTCATTAAACAAAACTTGTTTATG
Source organism: Acer negundo (assembly GCA_035582765.1). Classification (NCBI taxonomy): domain Eukaryota; kingdom Viridiplantae; phylum Streptophyta; class Magnoliopsida; order Sapindales; family Sapindaceae; genus Acer; species Acer negundo. The sequence continues at coordinate 14,274,062 of CM069242.1, forward strand.
AAATTGAAATCATGTCTAGGGCTTCAAGTGAGCCATAACTAACAAAGAAATTAACTAGACATAAAAACTATAAAATAAATAAAAACATCTAAACTAAATAAAGGTAGAAGAAAGAGATCTATTAGCAACCAACTATTTTCAATGGCTCTAATTGTCGTCGGTGATTCAACCTTCTTCGACAGGCATATCAACACCGTCAAAAATGATAAAAAAAACAAAAAGTAGTACCACAATTTCGACAGCCAATCAGAAATAATTGAAAATGACTTACATTTTCGTCATTTTCGACGTTATTTTCGACGGCACTATTTGTATTGTCAAAAATGACCCACATTTTTGACGGCACAATTTGTACCGTTGAAATTGAATCATATTTTCGACGGCATTATTTGTAACGTTACAACGAGAAATATATGAATTGGATGTAGATCAAAAAAAGATTTGATAATGAGCAATCAGATGATTCATGAATCATCCATTCAAATTCAATTTATGGATTTGACAAATTTAGCACTGTCCAATAAAAAAAAAAAAGATCTAACTAATCGAACAAGCATAATCAAAAGGAAAATAGAAAAAGTTACAACAAAAAAAAATTTAATTGATTCACTTTTTCGACGGCACTATTTTTGCCATTGAAAATGTGTGACGACAGAAATAGTGTTGGGTAATGTGCCTTAAGAATAATGTTATTAATCCATTTGTTGAATTAATAAATAGATTGACATTTTATTTCATATTTATGTGCATTTAATGTTATTAATATTGTATCAATAACATAAAATTCCGTGATTATTAAATGTAATATTAAGCATAGTATCTAAGTTGTTATATACATGAAAATTATGTTTAATATAATAATCTTAATTGTTTGTGATTAATAATTAAAGTCGAGATCTTTAATTAATTAAAATTACTAGTATGGTTCATTCCCATTAAGTATGAACGGTTTTATCCGAGTTGTTGATGTGGTGACATTAGAATGAAAGTACTTTGTATAATAAGATTATACATAACGTGGACATGATAAATTGGAATCTTAATAATCTCCGTTTTAAATAAAGTGTTCCCATTTATCAAATTAGATGGTCATATATGGAACGATCTTAATCATGAGTATTTAACATACTCCTACTTATAGAGCTGTGCTTTTTGACTTACTAAGTATGGTTTGTTCATAATGTCAAACCTAAACTTTGTATCTTGGAGACATAATGATATATTTAGCTATGGATGATAATATACAAAATGTAATTTATTCCTCATTAAAGGAAGTCAGATAAACAGTTCTCTTGACTAAACGATTCGGGTCTTGAATAATAGAGTGCTCAATTTATGATAAGATCATAAATAATTGTTCACTAGAGAATCACCGGAACTCAATGATAAAGATGTAATTGAGAGGTCAACGGATTTGAACCTAGCTCATATTACAGACTGTTGATGGATGATTGATCTATATGTAATGATTATATCAATGGACTGTTCGATTCCTATTTGAGTAATTAATTCTATAATGACGAGGGTGCAGTTTCAGTTTTTTAGTGGAATAAATATGGAATTAGTAAATCTAATTTTTAATTAAAGAGTTTAATTCATTATTATAGATTTATTGGAGCTTGAAATTATAGGTCTATGTTTCCCCATGCCATCTCCATAACATTGTATTGAACATTAATTTATAATGAGGCTTAGTGATTAGTTTGGAATTTATTTATGTATTATTATTATTTTTTAATTATATATAATATAATAATAATAGACTTTTTCAACCAGAAGCTGTCATGTGTCCTCCTATTAAATGCTTACAAAATAGTCATAAAATTATATATAAGAAAAGCTTATCATAATTATATCATAGATTATTTATTATTATTATAAGGAAATATCATATATAACCGTATAATAGGAAATCATATCATTTCATATTATATAATTTGAAAATATTTTCTTGTCATGAGAAATAATATAATAATAGATTTTTTCAACTAGAAGTTGTCACGTGTCCTCGTATTAAATGCTTATAAAATAGTCATAAAACTATATATAAGAAAAGCTTATCATAATCATATCATAGATTTTTTTTAAAGAAAATATCATATATAATCATATATTTCTTTCTATAAGAAAGCGACATGTGTTATCTATTTAATGTTATAAATACATATTTAATTTTTTGATATTATGTAATTAATTTATTATATTATAATATATACTAATTAATTAATTTTCTTTGTAATTTCAAAAGATATTAATATTAATTAATTGATTGATTTCTTTTATTTATCACAAGATAATACCAGTTGAAATTAAGACTATATTGAGATAACTTCAACCCAATAGTCGTACTAGCTGACTTCTATACTCAAGACAATTGATGTCAAATTTAATGATTCACCAGAGTCATGTATTAATTAGAAATATTTCTGTCCATTTTAATACTACAAAACTAATTTTGTGCATTGTTTATTAACTTTAGAAGTGTCTCTTATTTAATTTTTATCTGGTGCAGATATAGGAAGAAAATCAGGCACAAATATAATTGACAGGAAAGCAATTGAGAATAAGATGGATGTTGTCGTGAATGATCTAAAGGAGAAAGAAAAAAAAATGCAAGAAATGGAAGAGCTGATTAAGCTCTTATGCAAAAAATGAAAAAAAATAAAAGAAATTTTCCTATACGGTCTCATTTCTATCAGGGCATCCTTATATAACTTTATCAGGATATTGAATGTGAGACACTCATTTATAAAAGCAATTTGGTAAGTGCATACATACCAAGTCAAAGTATGTAAAACGAGTGACTCACATTCAATGTCCTTATATAATTCTATCAGAGCATCCTCATATGAAAATTTCCTTATATATATATATATATATATACGGTCCCGTTCTTATCAGGACATTCTTATATAACTTTATCAGGATATTGAATGTGAGCCACTCATTTATAAAAGTGATTTGACAAATGCATACATACCAAGTCAAAGTATGTAAAACGAGTGGTTCACATTCAATATTCTTATATAATTCTATCAGGCATCCTCATAGGAAAATATCCGTCTATATATATATATATATATATATATATATATATTTATATATACACATTAATCTTTCTGAAGTCTCTTTTTTTGTAGTGTGTATTTAATTGGATTTAACCAAATTTTGTTTTTTTAGGGTGGTATATTAGATGCATATTTTTTTGGTCATCTCTTTCATGAGTCATGATTATAGAACTTTTATTCCTATAAAATATATATATAAAAAAAAAAAAATTTTAAAATTAAAAAAAAAAAAATCCTATTGTTGAAGGGCTTATGCCTTATGACAAGATTTTACAAGTTGTTTAATTTTTTATTTTTAGATTGCGCTATACATCACTGTATTGTAGGTTCCTATTATATATAATTGCAATAATTTTATTATATAATTTTGGTTTCACTTCTTAATTTTTCATTACCAAATGTTTATGTCAAGTTTGAAAATAGTACTCTGCGACTTATATTTACTTAGAAAATAGCTTTAAATATTTTTTATAATAAAACCCATGCGAATTTAATTATATGTGTAAAATAATAATTAAATTATTTTTTTTTTCTTTTAAATTGTTTTATAGAGTGGTGGCACGCACCACTCAGGCACTCATACACCCATTATTATCTTCTGTTGTTTCCTTTTTTATTTAGGGTGGTGCAGCCACCCAACAATCTTGTGTTATTTTTGTTAAGTGGTGCCGACGCCCTACTAATATTAATAATAAACTTTTAATTATTAATGCTTTATTAATACAAAAGAAAGAAAGCAGTAATAATGCTCCTACTCTGTTCGTGCTTCTATGTGAAAATCTATAAATACCTCGCCAACTTCAATGAGAGAGAGTGAGATAGCACACATAGAGAGAAACATCGAGAGAAAGAAAACAAGAAAAATAATTTTTGAGATCTAAGCCTTAAGAAAATATTGTGAGAAAATCTCTCAATATTTTTGTTGTTGTCTTGTATATTGAGTACACAATAAGAACAGAAATTTGAGTATCGATATTTTTTGTTTAATATCAAGACTTCAATCCATCCGTTCTTTAGTGTTGGAGATTTTGTATGGAAGAACTTGGTTACAGAGAATCATAAAAATTCTACAAAGGTAACGATTTCATTCCTTACTATTTATAATTAAATATTAGAATCAATATGATCACAGTGATTTGGTAAACGGCTTTGTTTTATAGAAAATTAAATATGGGTCCACTATTCCGTTGGGCCTATTTTGTTTTTCAAAACCTACTAAATACTACCGTTAAAAATGATGGAAGAAGTAATACCATATTTTCGACGGCACAATGGCCATTATAAATAGTCGAATGATTTGATACTATTTTGTACATTATTTTTTACGGTATGGTCATGAAATAAAATAATTAGTTAAATATTATAATATTAATTAATTAATTATAATGAAAAATATTTATGTATGTGATAATTTATACACTATTAAAAAAAATGACTTGCAGGTCAATATTTTAAATGCATCCCTATATGTACTTTTTTTTTGTCACTATTTTTTAGTGAAATCACTCTCAGAATTTTTTCGTCAAGTATTTTGGTTCAATTTTAAAATATCATAATCTATTAAAAAACTTGTAATTTGTAACAATCACTAATAAGAAGTCTACTCTAAGAATACATCCGGCTAAATTAAGCAAGTATGAACTATAGCAAAATTATTAGTAATTACAATACCATTTAGTTATTTTTAATTATGTCTACTAAACACGACAATATCAATTTTTTTTTTTTTAAAGAACACTCTAATTTTTTTTTATTTTTTTATTTTTTTGTAATATCTATTTGTATATTATATAAAATAATTATAAATTTTACTGAAATGAGTTTAAATTATTAATTAATAAAAATTAATACTTTTTCAGTAAAATGTTGATTATATAAAAAAAAAATCAATATGGATATAATTTACCTATTGAAATATGAAGCTGTATCAAAATGGTGAAAAATGGTCATACTTTTCTATTGGATAGGGGACTATTTTAACAAAACATTAATTTGAAAACCAATATTAAAACATATTAAATAGTATGCATAATATAGATTCAATTAAATAATGTGATATGTGATGTGGGGTGTACTTAGTCAATGTTGGGGTTCCTTAAGAAGGGTCTATGGTGTGGTGAAGTGTCTAAAATGCAATAAACTAGCTTTAAGCTCGTACGATGTGAGCGCATAGGCTAATGTAAGGGGGAGGCCTAAGGGGTCATGGCCCCGCTCCCCAATTCCATCTAATGTGTGACATTTTGGTAAATAAGAAGATGACATTAATTTATTTTAAATGCTTTTTGGAAATCGATTTTTTCAATGAGTGACATTTTGGTAAATAAGTGGATGACATTAATTTATTTTAAATGTTTTTTGAAAATCAATTTTTTTAAAAAGAATAATTATATTTAGTGTACGTGTGTATATATATATATATTTACGTACACTGAATATAATTATTTTTTTCAAAAAACAAAATAAATGGTTTAGAACTTTAGATCAATACAAGTGTTTCTTTTTAAATATTTTTAGATTTTATAACATTTATCTTCTTAAAAAAGAAATATATATATATATATATATATGAGATATGCTATACATATTTACATACTAAATATAATTATTCGTTTAAAAAAATAAAAGAAAAAATTGATTTCCAAAAAAATCCAAAATAAATTAATGTCATCCCCTTATTTACCAAAATGCCACTCATTGGATGGAATTGGATGAAATGATCATTAGTGTCACAAAGTTCGTCAAAAATGGCCATTTTGAAACAACTTTTCAATCCAGTGGCCATTTTGATAGTGTGTCATCAATTCGATGGTCACCGGGATAATTATCACTTAATTTATTAATCCCTAAGAGAATCTTTTGGCAAGTGACAGATTTATGGCTGTTAATCTCTTAGAGAATTTTTTTTGGCAAGTGGCATACAGTTTTACGGTTGTGAATATCAAATTAATTATAAATATTTAGTCAAATTCTTAAATAAATTATATAAAAAATTCTTAAATATATTTAATCATTTAATCGTATATTAAATACTTAACCTTATAATAAAATTTTAGGAGGAATGTAAAAAGAATTTTAAATATTTGTTAATATTTTTAAATATAATTAATAATATATTAAATTAGAGGAATGTCAAAAGAATTTTAAATATTTATTGATATTCTTAAATATAATTAATCATACATTAACTTGGAAGAATGCCAAAAAATATATTAAATAGTCTTATATATAATTAATAATATATTAAATTGGAGGAATATCAAACAATTTAAAACATTTATTAATATTCTTAAATATGATTAAACATATATTAAATACTTAATATTGTTACAAAATTTGTTTAAATATTTATTAATATTCTTAAATATATATACTTAGTCATGAAATAAACATTTACTGTTACGTTACAATTTTTTTGGGAGTTCCAAAATAATTTTAAATATTTATAAATATACTTAAATATATTTAAATGAGAATTTGATATGATATTCGGCTGATGTTTTGTCATGTAATGAGCAATAATAATATATATAAATTCAATGACATTTATGTATAAAGGCTCAAACCTCTGTACCCCAATAAATAAATAATTAAAAAAAAAAATCTATATACACTATTTCAATTTGGAATTATCTTTTTCAATTTTCCTTAAAATTCCAAGCAACCAAACATATTAGGAAACATAAATCACTGGATGAAAAAAAAAATAATAATAATAATAGCAAATGTATGTTTTTATATAATATAATATAAAGAATTATATATATATATATATATATATAAAACATATGATATAAAAATTTTGGATCATCTCATCATTTTATTTTTCAATAATCTCATGATACATAAAGCATTACTAAGAATTAAGTAGTTAACTTAATATGTAATTGATTTTCAATATCATTTTATTAACAACCAATCACATACTTTGATAATGTGAGGAAAAAATTGATATAAGTATAGGATCTTAAAAAAAAAACAAATGGAGAGACCATGTAGGATATGGAGGCGACCAAAGCCCTAGCATTTGTAACCGGTGATAGTGCGATGGGCTTTTTGCTACTTGTCAGGGTCCAATTCTCAATATGGTGCAAAAATTCTATCCCGGAAAGGTTCTATGCTTTGATTCACCTATACCCATGTTCTCCGAGATAGAACTATGCATTTCTTATTTTCCTATAATTTCTAAGCAGCCCCATATTAATGGAATTAAAAATTAAAAATTAAAAAACAATTAATTACTAACAATGAGAGAACCGACAAATATTCTTAAAGTCTTTTCCAGAAAAATAAAAACTTGAATCTCAATAACATTAAAGTATATAGCAAGCAGTCAAGCACTATGAAATTGACGTGTGAATATAAAGTATAAATACTTAATTCCAAGAATAACTAACCAAATACTAACAATAAAACTTGGGTAAACTTTTTTTTTTTCTTCTTTTTTTGAAAGAACAACCTAATCTTGTACCTACTAATGGGAATTCAGCACGAAATATACTACAACACATAACATAACTAACCTTCATAGAATCTCTGAAATTCTTCATGCATGCTCTCTCTCAAACCTTACTATTAATTTCCCATAATATGCACCCAGAGAAAAAAAAATCCATCAGGAAATGATTCCACTGCTTCCCTTTATAAACACATCACTTTTTGACTCACACAATTCATCAATGCTTAGAAAACCAATCACACGACCAAAAAATAAAAACACCTCTCCAAAAAGATCCCTATAAAAAAAAAATGTATGCAGTCCAAGTGCCATCAAGGTGTCCTAAACTGACCCACAATCCCATCTCTATTCATGCATTGCGATTTGCGGATTTTAAGGTCATTTGGAGCCCGAAATACAAACGGAAAAAAATGGGATGGCGGACATAACAAAAGAACAGCACATAAAGCTGATGGATGATTGACCGTACCAAAATGGGCGCTCGCAATAGTACGAGGCCGTGGTGTAGTAAAATGATAAATAAAGTTTATTCCCATAGGGAGGTGGAATCCGTCAACATACACTCGTTTAGCCTAACACTAATAGGTGTGTGTTATTGTGCATGAAATATAAATGAAAGCAATAAAACATAAATTATATACAATATATGTACATGGATAGAATGGAATAGAGAGATATGGAATGTAAATGGTTACATTGAGTAAATGACTCCACCATAGCAATCACATAATTTCATACAAACAAGCATAGTCAATGTTGAATGTTGTGCTCACTTAATCCTTGATGACATGCACCGACAACTTATCTCTCGATGGTTGCCCGAACTATACTCGAGTTCCTTAAGAACTATGAGACACATATAGCGACAATGCATGCAAAACTGCGTATTGGCTCTACATGTAATGGCCAATCTACTAGTGCACGTTGAGTACTTCACCTCTTGGTCCTTCACACAACAACCTAAGTTCATTCAAATGGTGGCTAACCACTCGAAAGCTTTAAGCACTTCAAATGACCACTCAACCATCAACAAGCATATGCAACAAAAAAGGCAACAATACTAGGTTTATATCAATTCTCTAATGAATGATAGTACACATTGAAAAAGAAACAAAGATAAAAAGAAAGAAATACAAAATTGATAAAAAGGAGACCCCTCATCCGTAACCGGGAATTGAACACCGGGTCTTCTCGGGTATCAATCCGAGATGTCCTCGCCACTGGACGACTACATCGTTCTCCAATCTCATGAAAGCACAACCCTCTCAATCAAAGAGAAAGCTCTTTCCTTATCTCTCTAAACTCCCTATGATAGATGGCTTAAAATGGAATTAAGGTTACCAACAACTATATGCATCAATGTTGATTGTTAAACATAAAGACCATTTAATTGAATTAAGGGTTCATTCTTTTGATTAAAGCATTCACCAAAATCAATTCATCACCCAAACCCAAGCTATGTGATGAGCAATTGTGCCTTGAAACAAGGCCCATTAAGCACATGAATAAAGAACCAAACCTAATCTAGCATGTGAATGCATAATCAACCAAGCTTCACCCATTCTTTGGAGCTAACACTAAAACACTAAAATCACTCTAAACATGATATTTAGGTTCATTCATCAATCAATCAACAATCATGGGATGTTAAATTACACTACTCCTAAATTAAATTACTCTACTTCTAATCCCATTCATGGACACATATCGATTTTGACCATCCAAACACATGCATATCATAATAAGAGAGAAATTATACTTAAATCAAAGAATAGAACAAAACCCAAAAAATTTAAGAACAATCAATACATTTATTACACAAGTGTAGGTTCACAATATCTCCAAATTCGTGATACACATCAAAAAAACAAGAAATACAAGAAATGAGTAAAAAGGAGACAGCCTTTGAAGACAAACCCTCCAAAGAAGCTCCTAGCTTAGAACCACTCTTATTTCCTTGTAATCTACTCCTAGATGGGTGGATGTAGTGTAACAAAGGTGGTGGAGATGTATGGTGAGCTCCCATGGAGGAAAAACCTCCATGGGAGATGGAATCTCTCTTAGTTGGGGAAGAAGATGGAGGCGGAAAAAGATGAAAGGAAGTTCGGTCTTTGAGTGTGGGAGGTGTAGAAGTTCTTAAGAGGTGAGAAAATATGGGTTATATAGAGTTGGGAGGTTAGGGCACGAATTGAGGTGTGAAAATACAAGTTTGCCCCTCAAATTCGGTCCAAAAATCAATAAAAACGGTGCCCAATCTCCTCCAAACCGATATACAACCGCTATACGTAAAGCGGGTTGGAAGCGGATCAGATGCGGACACATTATGGAGTATAATCGATGTTCACCCGCTGTACGTAGGGCGGGTGTACAGCGGTTTTGACATTTCAGTCATTTCTAGCTTTACGCACCGTCACGGAAATGGGTATAACTTCATCTAGAGAGATCAAAATCACGTTCTGTAAAAACCGTTGGAAAGAGGACATATGGGGCTTTCTAAACATAGGTAGCACGAACTAGTTCAATCTGAGGAGGAAGATATGACTCTCAAAAGTTGGGTGTTCTGCACGAGCCATTTCCATCTCAGCCCCTTTATCTTCTAAGACTCATCAATTAAGCTTAAATATCTTATTTATGGTGAATAACCTATAAAAAGCTTACAAAACATATTATATACAAAAATACGCTCGAAAACAAGTACAAATAATAGAAAATGGGGTCCTCAAATATGTGTAAATATGGTCCGATCAATGATCATGATATATAGCTTCAATATAGGCTCACTTAAAAATAGGAAATGGAAGAGAAATGAATAGTTGATATTGGGAAAAGTAACAGCCAAATAGAAAGATACAAAGAATATAAATATACATGACATTAATTGGAAAAAAAATATATAAATAAATTATTTATTGAAAAATAAACCAATAGAGAGAGATAGAGGAAGATGAATTGTATTTGATATTTGAGGGACACTTGATAAAGAATAAATAATTTATTGAGAAATAAACCAAGAGAGAGAGGGAGAGAAAGGAAGATAAAATGATCGGCTAGAATAAATAGAAAGAATAAAAAACATTATTTTTGTTAAATACTTGAAAAGATCAAAGGACTTGAAAACATTATTGTAGTACGTTGATAAATCAATATAAATAGAATAAATTATCATTAAAGCTAGAAAATAAAATGAATCTAAAACACTAATTATATACATAAAAACAGAAATATAAATAAATATATGGAATTTAAGGCCAAAGCTCCCTCACGACGACACGTGGCACTGTGAGGATCAACTTTTATATATTATTTAATGATAAATCCTCTACATAATAACACGTGTCAATGTAAGATTTCATTTTAATATATTTTATAGATTTTGATCATTTTTTATTACTATTATCGACAGTCAATGACCATTGAAAAAAGTGGTGTTTTTGACGGCTTAGACCATTTTTTTAATACTATTACAGGTGGCTCTTCGATTAAAGTTTATTTCCGACGAGCGTATTTCCAACGGCATTCAATGACTTTTTTCCGACGAAAAAACTTTTTTCGACAGGAAATGGTCTTTTTCGACGGCATTTAGCCGTTGTTAAAGACCGTTTTTTCTTTTGTAGTGAGAATATTGATGGAGTCTTCGATCTTCAATCTCTAACTTCGGACCCCATTCGTTTGTAGAAAACTCTTGGTATTTAGAGCATCTTCGATGTAAAAGTGGTTTGCATACCAAAAATCATTCCAATGCAACAATGTTAAGAGACTTTCTTCTTATGTGGTATAAATATATATTTGATAGAAAATCAATTCAAAATTTGGTCTCCTATACTTATGTTTAAAACATATTTATTTTTAATGACATGTCCAATTTTTTTTTTTTCTTTTTATTTTATTTTCTTACCAAAATTAGATGAAAAATAAATGTCAATCTTAAATACTTGCTGAGTCAACCGAAAAAATAGTTGTGTAACAAGATGTCTGAAAGCAGACAGTCATATTGACAATATCTAATAATTTTTTTGCATTATCACCGTGAGGTTGAATATGCATAACCGCATTGGAAATACATTTTTTAATAGACCGTCTATTTAACTTATGTAACATCTCTTTTATTCACAAATCACTCTTGTATTGAAGATGCTCTTATAGGTGACTTCTCATTGTAAGCTCCCAATTCTCTTTGATTTATGAAATCCACCAAGTAGGAAATTCATATGAATCAAGGAATAAGATTTCTTCCCAAAGTTGGCTTTCCTTTTTGATAATTTGACTTCTAATTGAGTTAGGAAAACGTTACAATCATCCATTGAATTTCTAGAACCTTTAGAATTCAATTTGAGAAATTTTTTCTTAATTTTTGTCAAATTCGGATTTCTTCCTGTCAGGATACGTGGAAGACTTTTTAGCTCTAACCATCAGCCTCTAAAATGGCCATAACTCCCTTCAGAAAATTTGAATCGACAAACCGTAAAATTTTATGGAAACTAAACATCTAGGGCTTTCCAAATATATATGGATCTCAACCTAGTTCAATCTGTGGACAGAGATATGGTCTTCACAAGTTGGAAGTTCCTCATGGGCATTTCTCCAAAATTCTCTAAAATTACCTTTTTATCTTCAAATTCATTCTAAGAGATATCTCCTACACAATCTCAACAAACATATTAAAATATCTAATTTCTCTCAAGAAAATCACATAAAACAATTAGGGGTCTCGAATATAAACATTTATCGACCTAACAAGAGGTGTGGTTTTGAGACAGAGAAGAGAAAGTATTATTATTTAATAATAATTCAAGCTTCTTGGATAGGGACGTGTGATGTGAGGTGAGAGAGAGAATGAGAATTATTTTTTTTTCTTTTTTAAAGCCTGGCTCCGGGTCAACCCTCCATTAAGGTCTGCCTCTAATGTCAAGTAAATATGAAACTTGATGAGATCAACAGCTACCAGCATGATCCATAACATTGGATTATTCAAACAAAGCAATGTGTTTTTCTTTTTGACCAACAATTTTCTTATTTATCAAAGTTGTATACTTGTATTCCCGTAAAGTGTCATTATAATTGATAAGTATGACTCGAGTGTAATTGTTGACGAGAATTGTCGGGAATTTTTTGTTGCATTGTAGGAGTGGTAGACGGGTTTGGGTGACATCTTCTAACGTTTCACCATTTCTGATAAAGAAAAGATATGGAATTTCATTTGCGGATAGGCTTCTTCATCAAAGTTGTTGTTTTAGTTATAGTTGAATCTGGAGTCTTTAGCGAAAGAAATAGTCTGTGATGCTGTGCTGGTAGATGTTAGAAAATTTTGTGATAAACTCTTAATTTGAAAGGAAAATTTGAGTATGATTAATTGCATGAAAATGAAAGATTAAAGTGTATTCGAATTCTCCTCCGTGAGAATTTTGAAATGGTATGCTCAAACTCACAAAATGGTTAATGGGTGAATGAGAAATTGAGTCTCAACGTTTTTGTGTAAAGAATAAGGAAAACTTTAATTGTTTGGATTCTAATACTCTTGCTTGATCACCAAGAATACAGAACCGGGTTTTTAATTATTATTTAATTAAATTATTTTCCTTATTAAATCAGAAATTTGTTCAAGAAGCTTTGGTCTAGAATCGTATTCAAGAAGCTTTGTTTTGCTTATTCACCAAGAACCAAGAATCGTATTCAAGAAGCTTCGGTTTAGAATCGTATTCACCAAGCTTCGATTTTGCCTATAAATACCCTCGTATTCTTTTCATATCACTAATTAATTTAAGAATACTTTCTCTTCTCTGTTCTTGGTTTCTTTTGCCTCCAAAATACTTCTTTGTTCTTGGTAAGTTTCAGCTCGGTTTGAGTTCGTTGAGAGTGGTTTGTGCTTCGCACTTCTACTGTTAAACCGTTGTATCATGGGAGACGATCGCTGATACACATACGGTTTTATATATGGCAAAATCGTCTTAAGGACACCATGTAAAACACAGGCCTCGGTTTTTCGGCTTAACCGGTTTTCTAACGTGTTGGTTTGTGTTGTTTTGCTTTCTGTTTTTCTACAGGTTCTGACCAGATTGTTGATTTACAAACAACAATCTTAAGATGATTTTCTTAACTTATTCTTTTTAAACGTTTTCTTCCACTTCAAATTTCTGGTTTCTGAACCTTAAAACAGATTGGTTTAACACGTTGTGTTTTATCTCAAACATCACGTTTTAATTCGGTTTTAACAATGGAAATCGGGTCTATTTTCAAACATTGGTTTAGAAATTAATTCTGATTTCGCTTGGATAATCGGGTCTATGTTTCTAGACACTGATTGTGATTTCTTTTTTGAAATCTCGAATCTAATTGATTCATTGTGATTTCTTTCTGAAATCTGGAATCCTTTTGAGTCACTGTGATTTCTTTTCTGAAATTTGGAATCAATTATTGATTCAACGGTTTGATATCAATTAGTAATTGGTATCGGTACTGTCATAGAATTAATATGATAATTTCGTGATTCTAAGAGTATATCGGTTGTACACACGAGTTGTATAAAATTAAAAATTTGATATTTCAGAGATATAGATTTGTATTCTATATCTGGAACAATCGGTAAAGAGATTATATGTTTATATAATCTGGTACAAACCAGTCCATATATACGAGTATATATATTTGTTCAATATGGCATCATATCGGTGGGTTACAACCTGCGGTTGATATGTTGTTAAATATACTGGTTTTTGTTTTTTTGTATGTGATATATTGGTGATATATATCAACACAATTCAGTAACACGAAGATTGTGTATACAATCGGGTTTACTTTGGTACATAGATTATAAGATTATATAATCTTACACCAAGAGCAGCACTTGTTTATAGATATATGTATTATATTTAAAGTGCTTAACTGGTGTTTTATGCACTGTAAATCAATATTTTACATATTGATGTATACGTACTGGTGTTGATATCAGTACTGGTGTTTTGTATCGTTTGATATCAATTATTTGATAAACAATACTACGTTGTTGTGTGATATATTGTTTATAGTTATATAAATAGCAGTACACGGTACTAGTTATTTATATTTCGAAAGCTGAATTTATATTGGTGAGTTTATATATTATAATTGATATATATTAACATACTATTTTGATATATCAGTGTTTGATATATCGTTTTATATATCTTTGTGATATATATTATTAGTATTTGATTTGGTTTATAAAAGATAACTGCCGAATCAACTATGAACCCGAGCATGGCTCAAGTGACTCCGGTGGTCATCCCAATTGTGGGTTAGTTGACCGACCTGATGGTAAACCCAATTGTGGGTCAAATGAATACCACGGCACTGATTCGTTTATGTCTCCAATTTCGGTTCTTATGAACCATATGGAGAAACAAGAGAAATTCAATGGTCTGAATTTCAAGAGATAGCAACGAAAGATGTTAAATCTTGAATCTTGCGAGATTCTTACATTTGTAAAGCTCCTAAGGCCAACTCTGGTAACGAGTTGAATGTGTAAAACGATGATTAATGTCAAAATCAAATTTTGAACTTCCAAATTGCAATTATCAATTTAATGATGATTTATTTCTATTAATTTCGGACTAATAGAGATGTTAAATTTTGAATTCAAAAACAAAACCGATTTGACTTCAATATTGCCTATTTTAATGAGAATTAATTTCAAATTAATTCAGTTGATTTCCTCTTGATATTTTGGCGATTAAATCAATCGTGAACACAAGTATTCCACTTGAAACTCCTAGTGCTAATCTAACTGTCGGACTAAACACTTCAGTTGTTAATTCAGTGCTTGTGGGAGATATGCCTATTTTGGGGCCAAGTGTGGCAACCTCAACTTCGGCCATCGACTCATTCGTGAGAAACATGTGAGATCCGGTGATGAGCCAGTCTGTTAGTCATGCCAACTTTTAGTGGTGACAGCAAAAGATGTTGTTATATTTGACCACACTGAATCTAGTTAGGTTCTTGACTGAAGATGCTCCTAAACCCAATAGTGGTTAAGAGCGAGATGTTCAGGTATGGAATGCTAGTGTTGCATGGAACTACATACTGAATGGGTTGTCAGATTCGTTGCATAACATATATTCTACAAAGAAAACAGCCAAAGAACTGCGAGAGTCGTTAGACCGGAAATACAAGATTGAGGATGTTGGATCCAAAAGGTTTGTTGTGGGCGGTTTTCTTGATTACAAGAGTTTCAAGTGATTATGCATAAGATTCATGCTGAAGGAATAACCCCAAGTGAAACCTTTCTGGTGACTAATATCACAGAGAAACGTTTGACGTGGTAAGTATAAAGCACCGTTTGGTGAATTATGTGCACAACATGGAATCATACATCAAACCACTGCGCCATATTTCTCTAAGCAAAATGGTATTGCATAATGGATAAAATCTCAAGAAATGATGAATGCAATGCTGATAAGTTCTGGATTGTCTCAGAACATGTGGGGTGAAGCTATATATTGTCTAGTAATTACCTTTTAAATAAGGTACCCCGGAAGAAAGAAGACAAGACACCATATGAGTTATGGAAAGGAAGAAAACCTTCCTATAAACTCTTACAAATGTGGGGTGTCTTGCCAAAGTGGTCGTACATATACCTAAGAGGGTGAAAATAGGTTTGGAAACTGTTGATTGCATTTTCATTGGATATGCACAAAACAGTAGCGCTCATCGATTCTTGGTCTATAAATCTGACATACCAGATATACACAAAAACACGATAATGGAATCTAGAAATACAACGTTCTTTGAACATGTATTTACATTTAAATCCAATGATGAATCAAGTTCGTCAAAACAAACACATGCTGATAGTTGTGAGGACCAAGAAATGAAGTTAAGGACGAACCTAGACGTAGCAAAAGAGCAAGGACAAAAACGTCTTTTGGTCCAGATTTTATGACCTATTTGCTAGAAGGTAAACCTCTAACTTTCTAAGAAGCGGTAAGCTCTTCAGAAGGACTCTTGTGGAAAGAGGCTATTAAGAGCGAAATTGATTCCAACCTTCAAAATCATACTTGGATTTTCAACAGAAAGATGAAAACAGATGGATCAATTGATAAGTATAAGGCTAGACTTGTAATTAAAGGATACAATCAACGAGAAGGCCTAGACTACTTTGACACATATTCTCCTATGACGAGAATAACCTCTATTATGATGATACTTACAATCGCAGCTTCGCAAAATCTTGAAGTACATCATATGGATCTGAAAACAGCTTTCTTAAATGGGGATCTAGATGAAGAGATTTACATGGAACAACCTAAAGGTTTTTCTGCTCCAAGACAAGGAAAGAAAGTATGTGAATTGGTGAAGTCTTTATATAATTTAAAGCAAGCACCAAAACAATGGCATGAGAAATTTGACAATGTTATGATGTCAAATGAATTTAAAATCAATGAATGTGACAAATGTGTTTATGTCAAGGACACCGAAAATAGCTATGTCATTATGTGCCTTTACGTTGATGACATACTCATTGTTGGTAGTGACGATAAAATGATCAAATCTATCAAGGATATGTTGAATTCAAGATTTGATATGAAAAATATGGGACCAACTGATGTAATGTTGGGAATAAAATTCTCAAGAACATCTAATGGACTCATACTAAGTCAATCACACTATGTTGACATGATTCTTGAAAAATTCAACAAAAATTATTCTGGAATTTTCATAACACAGTAGATACGAATCTACACATATCCAAGAATAAAGGTGAGAACGTCTCTCAATTAGAATATTCTGGAGTGATAGGAAGTTTGATGTACTTAACAAGTTGTACAAGACCAGACATAGCTAATACAGTCAGTAAATTAAGCAGATACATGAGTAATCCAGGAACTAATCACTTGAAAGGAATAGTAAGAGTACTGAAGTACTTACGATTCACTTGTAATTATGAACTGCATTATACCAGATATCTTGTTGTCCTGGAAGGATACACCGATGCAAACTGGATATCTGATATGAAAAATTCAAAATCCACTAGTAGGTATGTGTTCACACTAGGAGGCGCAGCAGTATCCTGGAAATCCTCCAAACAAACTTGCATAGCCAGATTCTCCATGGAATCTGAGTCTATAGAACTAGATAAATGTGGTGAGAAGGCTAAATGACTACGCCAATTAGTAGAGGATGTTCCAAGATGACCAAAGCCTGTGCTGGCAATTTGTATCCACTGTGATAGCCAATCAGTAATAGGAAGAGCACAGATCAAGATGTATAATGGGAGGTCTAGACATATACGTCGAAGACATAATACCATTAGACATCTAATCTCAACTGGGGTTATCACTATTGACTATGTAAGATCAAAAGATAACATTGTGGATCCGCTAACCAAAGGGTTAAATAGATAATTAGTTTAGACATCATCGAAAGGAATGAGACTAAAGCCCATGAAATAAAAAGTCGATACAATAGACACTCAACCTAGTTAACTGGAGATCCCAAGATCTAGGTTCAATAGGACAACCAAGTTGTAAGACTGAGTTGGATGACTGTGGGGGTTACCCTCAAGTCCATTCCTATAATAAAACAGTGATACCCGTAGGGAAAAGGTCAAACTTTGTTTTTAATGATTCTTATGCGTCGAAATTCCAAACTATGGGAATCCGAGCAAAGTAATACGGGTTACTGTTAATTAAGAAATCACCTATGTGAGAGAGAAGTGGGGCCGCTTCTAAAAGAGAATAGTGAAGGGCTATATTTTCCAGTGACTGTCACAGAACCAGGCACATGTTCATGGCCAAAACGAACATAACAATGAGAACCAAATCGGGTCCTGGAAGATACCTTGTGTGAGGTGTGTGATCCTTTACACAAAACGGCGGAACAGTTCAAAGATATCGCATCTACTGATCAGCCAGTAAAGTAAGCATACATTTACAAGGGAAGGTTCAAAGGGTAACACCTCCTATTCTATGCAAGTTTCGACCGTTTGAACTTACCAAACATCATCTTTTGTGTCTCCTAGGTCAATTTCATTCATGTGGGGGATTGTTGGAAAATTTTATGATAAACTCTTAATTTGAGAGGACAACTTGAGTATGATTAATTGCATGAAAATTGAAGATTGAAGTGTATTCGAATTCTCCTCCGTGAGAGTTTCAAAATGGTATACTCAAACTCACAAAATGGTTAATAGGTGAATGAGAAATTGAGTCTCAACGTTTTTGTGTAAAGAATAAGGAAAACTTTAGTTGTTTGGATTCTGATATTCTTGCTTGATCACCAAGAATATAGAACCAAGTTTTGAATTATTATTTAATTAAATTATTTTCCTTATTAAATCATAAACGTGTTCAAGAAGCTTTGGTCTAGAATCGTATTCAAGAAGCTCCGTTTTACTTATTCACCAAGAACCAAGAATCGTATTCAAGAAGCTTCGGTCTAGAATCGTATTCATCAAGCTTCTGTTTTGCCTATAAATACCCTCATATTCTTTTCATATCACTAATTAATTCAAGAATACTTTCTCTTCTCTGTTCTTGGTTTCTTTTGCCTCCGAAATACTTCTCAGTTCTTGGTAAGTTTCAGTTCGATTTGAGTTCGCTGAGAGTGGCTTGTGCTTCGCACTTCCACTGTTAAACCGTTGTATCCTGGGAGACTATCGCTAATACACATACAATGTTATATACGGCGAAATCGTCTTAAGGACACTGTGTGAAACACGGGCCTCGGTTTTCCTACATAACTGGTTTTCTAACGTGTTGGTTTGTGTTGTTTTGCTTTCTGTTTTTCTATAGGTTCTGACTAGATTGTTGATTTATAAACAACAGTAGAAAAATATATAAGTTGTGATTGATGAAAATTTTCCAGTATTTGCGCTTTTTTTTTTCTTTTAATTTTTTTCACCGGTTCTAAGATGAGTTGACATCTAATTTGTTTTCTTACATATTATTTATTTATTATTATTATTTCCACGTTTGTCTAGAAATCTTCAATTTTTGAGTTCAATTACAAGAATAGCAACGGTGGTTGATGAAGAACATAATTTATCTTATCAGCAAAGATTACTTATTGATCGTCGTAATTGTAATTAGGTTTTTTTTTTTTTCGGATATTTGTAGGTAAGTTAATTTTCACATTATGATTTTATTAACATGTATTTTTTTTTTCTTCTAAATAATTGTATTTAAAAAAGAAAAACTACCAAGTCTAATCTTTTAAAATTTTCTATTTTAATTATAGTTCTTTTTTTTTTCTTTCTATTATTTAGTTATTAAAAGTAATATTTAATTTATATTTAGTAATACAAGCTGCAAACTAGTATTAATTTATATTGATAGAATATAGATTTCTATGAATCTATATATGGCAATAATATCACCTTTAACTTCTCGCTATATTTAATATATATTCCAGCATCAAATAGGAAAAGTGGATCTTTCACCTGATCTCTGCCCTTTAACCATTTCTTAGTATAAGTCGACCAATAAGATTTGAATGACCTAATTGAACATGTTGTTGCCTGTTGGTATATAGTTTCATTCTATTTAACGAAAATCATATTTCCATACTTGATGGGTTGAGAGAGTTTTTTTTTTTTTAAATCAATCGTAATTTCTGAAGAGGCAGCTACTACTTTAACAAAACTTCTTTAACAAAACTTCTTGTTTTAATAGGAACTTCAGATATGGTGGTGGTGTGTTTTTTCTCTTTCGACATACGAGAACATCCATTGTTATCTATATAAAATGGCTTCACCTTGAAGGATAGCACTTGACTTGAGAGAAAAATAAATTCCGTCCTCGCAATTGCAGCATATTAATTTATTTTATATCATTATAGAAAAGTCAATTATTAACTCTTGGTTAACTTTTATACACATGTCGACAACAGAAAAGGGTCGATCAAAAATGAACTCCGATTTCAATAATTTCTCCACTATCATCACTACTTCAGTGGGCAAACATGGGTCGGCACCAATTTCTTTGATAACGTGTCCAAATTCACAACTCCACTCTCCGTTTGTCATCCTTCTAAACCACACAAAATTTCACAAATTTTTTTTTTCCAAAATTAAATAATAATAATAATAATAAAAGATACATGTACAGTGTATGTAGTACTCTATAATCTTATCACATAATCGCACATGTCCCTCCACTAGTCCACTTACTCAGCTACTCATCATGTTATATTTTAAACGTCACAACCTTGTTTTCCTGCACTATCTGCATAATTTACCAACCTCAGTACATGTTACTACTATAAATAGGGTTTCAACATCTCAACATCTTCCTCATAAAACCTCTCAAAAGTCAAACCGGAACCCAAAACTACATTATTATACTTCTTATAAGCTTGTGTACTTTTGTTATTAATTTTTTGGACGTTTTCTTTTTTAATATTGTTTGTGAAAAATGGCGTCCAAGTACATGTTGAAGTGTTTGGTTCTTGTTGGTTTGCTTGTTTTTTCAAGCTTGGCTGTGGTGACTCCGACCCGAGTGGCTAGGAAGGACCTAGGGTTAGACCTGGGCGGAGTTGGAGTTGGTGTTGGGATTGGTATTGGGTCAGGGATTGGATTGGGTGGAAATGGTTCAGGGTCCGGTGCAGGTGCAGGTGCTGGTTCAGGGTCCGGGTCCAGGTCCAGCTCATCTTCTTCCTCTTCATCTACTTCCTCCGGGTCAGGTGGTGGAGCCGGGTCAGAGGCAGGTTCATCTGCTGGATCCTCTGCTGGGTCTAGGGCGGGGTCAGGGTCCGGGTCAGAGGCAGGTTCATCTGCTGGATCCTCTGCTGGGTCTAGGGCTGGGTCAGGGTCCGGCCGTAATGGAGAAGGAAAATGAAGTCATTATATTTGAAAATGAAGGAATATGTGTAATTTATCAAAAACCAATGAAGAAGAAAACTACTTTAAGGCTATTACTGTTATGAATATGAATAATTACACATGGTGAATGTGATTCATGTGTCTTTTAGAGTCTTGTGTTGTCAACTTGTCATATAAAAAACTATGTTCTGTGTTTTTTTTTTTTTTTTTTTTCATCTTTCTACTGTTTGTCCATGCAATATTTATGTACAATAAATCTTTATAATATTGCAAGTTATCAGATTCATATGTATGTGTCTTTTAGATCTTTTCTTACTTATGTATAATAAATCCAATAAACTTGATAATATTAATTGCAAGTTATCATATGCATATTTATTTTTTGCAATCAATATTTTGAGCTAAAAAGGAGGAATATATAGTTTGGTAAGGTTTGTGGTATTGATTATTGCTAAACACCAAGTTTTGAGCTTGGAGAAATTGATCGGTCAAAAGCAATTGGCAACATGTCCTCATTTTTGTCACTTCGTGTTTTTTTTTTTCCTTATTCTACTTTATTTTCCTATTACATTTCCAACTTGATAAACTACTTCTGTTTAGTTGGAGAAAGGAAATTTACATTTTCAAATTAATCATGGATAAAAGTTGGGTGCAACCATACCAGTACTAATATGTTGGATCTCATCAGAACTTTGAAGTTATGTGTGTTTAGGCTAGAACAGTATTAGAATGGGTGACCTCCTGGAAAATTCTCGTATTGCACCCCTTCTAAAAAATTCTCAAAAAAAATCATCGAAGTTTATCCTAATATCTTAGAAGAAATAAAATTTAAAAGAAAAGCACTTGATATATATTATAACAATTTGTAATCTAAAAATATTGTTAATAATTGATTAAGAAGCCATCTTTGGTGACCTCCAATAATATTTATTTTCTAATTTTATAATTTTCAATTTATTTAACTTTTTTTAGAGAAAAACTTCTGCCATTTTCAAGAAAGAGTTCTAAAAAGTAAGAGCACATATTGTGGAGTTTTTCTCCATTTGAATTTTTTTTTTTTTTTCAAAAACACACTTTTCTCTGATGTTTTGGTGCGGTTTATTCAATGCGGCTTGTAGCCCGTACTCTCCTTCTCACACAATCTTCTGGAATTGGGTGTGGCTTCTTGCCTGCGCTTTCATCCTGCACTTGGCATTTAACTTTGAATAATTTCCCTGTTTGCCCTTAATTCCTCACTTTAAGCACAAACATCATCTTTAGGGAATATTTATCTACACATGGCTCTAACACACATTATAAATACAAAAACGTTTGAAAACGAGTACAAAAGCTATGAAAAGAGAGCTCAAAATGTGAACATTTGTAGAGTGATCAAGTCCTTCATCAATGGAGATAGAATAGTACGACCTCTATTGGAGGTCGATGAAGAAGAAGATGAATAAAAAAAATTGAAAATTTTCATTTTTGGCTAATAAGTTTTGGAAATTGTAAAAATGCCCAATAAGTCTCTGGAATACAAAGTAAGTCTTGAAAACTGCAATTCATCATAACCGATGAGTGCACGTCGTGTGGTAAGAAAAACTCACTTGGATTGGTTCTCCTTACCTAATGGTAATGCTGTAAATGTGGGTCGGCCCAGGACAGCATGGACCATGCCGTGCTGTTTCCTATGTCATTCCAAATTGGCACGGCAGAGAAACAGGCTGTGCCTAAAAAAATTTAGGGAGGCATGGAAAAAAAAAAAATTAATATTAAAAACCTCCCATCACCTTTGAACTATTATTGGATGTATAGTTACAAATATTTTTATTTTAGAAACATCCCATATGGACTAACACCATTAGCATTCTATTTGTGTTGATTGTTAAAAAGTCTACAATGTTTCTATTTAAACTTCAATTGTATTAATTAAAAATTACACCCTCATAAATTTACCAAATGAATTAATAAAATGATATGAAAGACGGGAATGTTAACTTGCAAGTGAGAAGTTATTTTGTGAACAATTTTATCCCTAAAAATAACAAAATTACAAATGAACCAAAAACATTGAAAATGAATATTTGCTTGGATTTATATAAAAAAGACAAATAAATGCATATTATGGTTCATTTTCAATGTTTTTGGTGTATTTGTAGTTTTGTTATTTTTAGGGATAAAATTGTCCTCAGAATAACTTCTTCTTTGCAAGTTAATATTCTTACCTTTTGTATCATTTTATTAATTCATTTGGTAAAAGTATGAGGGTATAATGGTAAATTCATTAATTGAAACTTAAATAAGGACATTTTAGACTTTTTAGCGATCAAACTCAGTCAATAAAAACATAATGCTAACGGTTTTAGTCCATATGGGAGGTATCTAAAATAAAGCATTTGTAACTATACATCCAATAATAGTTCAAATGTGAGGGGAGGATTTTAATATTAAAAAAAAAAAAAAAAAAAAAAACGATGGCATGCACCCATATTCGGCGGAGGCATGTAAGGTTTTCTGCTTTTTGGTTTAAGTTCTTATTCACAAATTAACAACAAAGTTGATTTTATTTATACAAAAGATTAATACTAAAAGAAGTACGTACAAATGTGTAGTTATCAGCTGGCCGTCCCAAAAAAACGTAGGAATTATATTATTATAAATCCATAACGTCAATACATATATGTTACATGTATAATATATATATATATAGTGGAAATGAAAGGCTTATAATATAATATTTAATGTGTTTTAGAAGAGGCAATTGTGGAGGATATTTGAGCCCCAAGTCCCATAAGCACAATCACTGCAACAAACACATTTAACAACACCTGCCCTTGATCACTCATCTGCTGCTTCACAGCTGTTTCTTTTTCATCAACAACACTTTTATGTTTCATATGATCCTTTGATTTGTCAGCAATCAGATGATGATCATGATCATGGTTTTCTTCTTTTGGATTAATGGTTTCATTGACACTGCTTTTTTCTTTTTCTTTGACCTGAAGAGGAGGTGGTGCACCAATAGTATCCTTCTTCACAACTTTCTCATCATCATGTTCATGTTGATGAGGTTTTTCTGATTCTTTTGGCTTCTTATGATCATCGTCAGGAATTGGTTCAGTTTTAGTGATGATCTTTTCCTTGATTCCATGATCAGATTTTTTATCATGATCATCATCATCAACCTTTTTGGTGGTGGAATGAGTTTTATCTTGGGTTGCTGTTGTTATTTTGGGTTGAATAATATTTGGAGTTGTAATTAAAGGTGGCTTCTTCTTTGGAATAACAATGGTGAGAATTCCAAGTTCAAAGCGGGTGTTGATTTTTGTAATGTCACTTCCATTTGGTACAGTATAATTTTGATTGAAAGTTCTCCATCTTCCACCACCAAGAGAACGTTCTCCTTGGATTTTTATGGAACCACTTGTTTCAATAATTTCTGTCCTTATCCGCTCCTTCAAGAAACCTGCATTTCCACGGCAAACCATAGACGAAACCAGAATTTCAAATTTAATCAAGTTCAGAAGAACAACCAGTAAAATTTTCATTTTATAAGAAGCAAATATAAAAAAATTTAAACAAAATAAAATGAAATTTTCCAAGAGGCCGGAGGAGATATGAACACGTCAATATATACCAAGAGACTAGGTTTCAAGTGCATGATCCCGCAACTTGTTTTTTTTTTCTTTTTTTTATACATGACCTTAGATTATTGTCCTATCTGACAGCCGATATACTTTTGACGGTAGGACAATCTAAAATCCCGTATGAAAAAACATTTGTTCTCGAACCTTATTAGAAAATATATACGTATATATGACCCAAATAGAAATAGTAAAAGTACAACAAGTATAAGACAACAATAAAATTGATTAATAAAAAAAAAAAGGAATACAGTACCAGGAAGATAAAGAAGCAAAATGGTAGCATCGTCTTCATACTTCCATTCAGATCTGGGATTGAAATTCTCATAGGTTGGACGCATGCGTGGTGGTTGTTGAATAACACTTCCATGCATGGGCGGTCGTGGTTGAGTAACACTTCCTCTGGGTGGTCTCATTGCCATTTTTAATCAATCAATCAAATTTCTTAGCTTTTGTGTTTCATATATCTTACTATATATATAATTCTTCGGACTTTTTAGGTTTTGTATTTGCTTTTCTTTAAAACGAGGCTACCTCTTATATTGTCCTCTTTTGATTCTTTTGATTTCTTGATTGATGTGCTACAAGCTTGTTCATGAGACTATTCTTTTTTGTTTCTTTTGGTTTTCTGATCATTACTTCTTTTTTATTATTTATTTTTATATTTTGAGAATACAATATTTATATGTTCAAAAAAAAAAATTATTAAACAACATTTATTCTTTGCATCCATCGATTAATAAGTTACCGAGTCAATCCAAATTTTTTAAAGTTTAACCAAACCAAAATTAAATATGAATATTGCAGATTCAATTTAAGATAAATATAGAACAAGATTGATGACCTCAGTCATTTTCAATAATTAAAATAGTTCGGGCATAGCCGGAAATTTGACAAGAAAAGCTCATTCAATGTTATGCTCATCACACCTACATCTTAAAGTTATGGGTTCGAATCGTGCCTCTTATACTTACATGTGGGGTTTAAGATAAGTGGGTTTGAACATATACGCCAGACGTATTAAAGTATTTCTCCTAAAAGAAAGTAGGGGATGATCTCGATTCAATACAGATATAGATCAAAATATAAATATAGTCATGTTGAGGGACTCAAACACAAGATCTTCTAAAAAAAATTCCCTCTTATATCATTGGCATGTTCACTTATTGCAAATCTTATTTAGGGAAAGACAACTAAAAACAATTAGGAATCAAGTTACATAGACCCCACACAAATCAAGAATAGTTCATGTAACTTGATTCCAAATTCTCTCTTGAATGAAACTTTGATTCTGTTTGATTTTCATTCTCGATTAATAAAAAATTGAATTTACGGGCAAGACTACAATTATATAATACTCTTGGGGTTCTACATATAATTTAACTAGCTAGTGAGCTTGCTTATCTAATTTGACAGCCGACTCTTTGAGGCAGATTGCAAAGTTGACAGGGCAAACAAAGAATAATCTCCTCCACTTTGTTTGTAAAAGAAGTTATGCTTCACAACCGAGGCCAGTAACACGAGACAATCACAAACCCAAGGACACCAATAAAGAATAGTGTCTTTCTTTATAAAGTTACCAACAACTATGCTATAAAACCACAAAATTTGAATACATTTTTATGCCAAGCTTAGCTACAAATCAAAATTTGCTAAAATCAGACCATATGGCTAACACACAAAAAACTGGTGATGATGAAGTTTACAAGCCCATCTCAGAATGGAAGGAAGAACTAGAAAACAATATCCTAACTGTTCATCTTCCAGGTATTTTTCTTCTTCATTAACTATCATAATATCATTCAACAAATTATAATTATATATCATCATTATCATCAACTCATTGTTTTTTAGATTTCACAAAGGAACAAATAAAGATTACATGTATAAAATCCTCCCGAATGGTTCGAGTTCATGGAGATCGAAAAGTTGCAAATAACAAATGGAGCCGATTCAATGAAGCTTTTCCAATTCCAGACAATTGTAAGATAGATAAGATTCATGCAAAGTGGCATAATGAAAGTCTTATAGTTACAATGCCGAAGGAGAATATCACACCAATTGCTCCAAAGGAGGAACTAAAGACGCCCAAAGTCAATGAACCTACAAACATTGCTCAACAGCCCTTGCCTTCAAAGGTTTGAGGATATTTATATCTATATATATATGTCTTTGATATATACTAATACTATACATTCAAAAGTTCTTTTAAATTTAAAATACTAAAAATAAAATGTCTTTTATTTTTTATTTTTTTTTTCCTTTTCAGCAAAGAGATGCTGCTACAACCGGTAGTAGTACTTCTGGGGAACAAAATGAGAAGAAAAGTAGTGCTATTATTTCTCCTCCAAAAGCTACTCCAAGCATTCATGGTGAAAAGCAAACAGATGGAAAGAGGATTGTCGATGCTCATCAAAAAGATGAAAAAGACACCAAACCTCAAAAGGGTACTGAAGAAACTTCTCAAAAACTTAGCTCAATTTCAAATACAAGCACAAAACAAAAAACAGATGATGATGACAAGACTCTGGTGCCTAAGCCTGATAAACTTGTTGAACATAAAGAAAAAAGTGAAGACAAAATTAGAGAGATCCCTCCAAAATTAAAGAAGCCTGAAAATGTTGTTATGGGCACAAAGAGTATTACTACAGAGAAAAAGGAGGAAAAGAAAAGCAGTATAGCTGCTGATGCTTGGAAGGCTGTGATGGAGCAACCTGAGGAGAGGCAATTGATAATAAACATGGGGGTGGCTGTTCTGGTCATTGTCGCACTAGGTGCTTATATCTCCTATAGCTTTGCCACAAAATCCAAGACTAGTAAATCTTGAAATTAATAATTTCATATCAAATCCATCGCTAAACTATCATGTTCAAAATGCCTGTACTCGATCTTCTTCCTTGTATATCTAAACATAAGCTTTAATAAAAACTTTATGATTTTCAGATCCATTTTACATTTACAAAAGGCTTCTTCTACTGACCACTATGCAAACTTTTCTATTGTTAATGACTAATTAGAGCCAGATTTATTTATAATTTTAAGGTGATCCTAATGAATCTTGAAATGCCAATAATAATAAATAAATAAAAATCCAATATCCTTATAATATCTAAGTTGTTTTGAATTTAAATAAAAACTTCCCTTTAGGATGGCTTTTGTGACAATTAGAGGGTTGTATAACTAAATTTTGAAACTATGAGGTGGTTTTGATCTACCATAAGGAAATTTTTACCTAAATTTGATACTAAATTATTGTTTTTAAAAAAGGGTCAAACCTAATGGCATTTTTGCAAATCCGCCTCAAAGTAATCTAATATATATGGGCCATATGGCTTTTAATAATAGAAATTTTACTATTTTCAAGAAAATAATAATAATAATAATTTTACTTCAAAATTGTGTGAAGGGTATTCTTTGAATGGTTACAGATCATAGTTTTCTCACAATGAAAACAATATAAAATAAATTGAAAAGAAGAAAGACAATAAAGGGGGCCACCTCACCTCGAACAACTGACCTATGCATGGAGAAGAGAGACAGGACAAAAGCCATGGCTGTAACCACCAATGGTGCATGTAAGTAGCCTTTGACAATGAGTCTCTCCTCCAACGCCCAAAACAATCGAATTCTTCACTAAGTAGTCCCAAGTAACAAAATCAAATCCTCAACAAACAGATCAATTAAATTTATCATCACAATTCAGAAACCTTAAAAACAACAGCATCTCACAAGCCACTTTAGCTGCTCCACCACCGCCTCCGCCTAAAAATTTATATAATGCCCTTTCAATTCTTCAACCTCTGGCCCAGGTAGTTTAAAAACTTTACTGTGGTTACAATGACATAATCCATATATTTAACAGCATTGTCACTCAAAATTCTTATTACTCGTACTTTCTTTTTGGCCAATATTATCAAGGGGTTTCGGTTGAAGAATGAGGCAATGACTCATAAGCAGTAACTTATGAAAGAATGATCTCTACTAAAAAAGAAAATACTTTACTTTTGACATAAGTTATTCACCTAATAATCTTTGTTAGTACAAAAGACAATGTATAGAATTAAACCTAGAAGTACTGCTCATCAGAAACATCATCCCCAAATACACCATTACTCATCTCCTGATCTATTGCAGATTTACTTTTTACTTTTGATGATCTACTAGAAGATTTCAAGGGTTTTCTAACCTTCTCTGCCTGCAATTCCAACCCCTTCTCTGATGGCCTTCGCTTTCTTTTTACATGTGTTCCTCCAGTGTCATCTGCAACAAATTATCAAGCAGAACATAGAAATTGGTCATTTATATAATTTAAGTACCTTAAAGAAGATTAGCAATCTAATGACAAGCACACAAGATTGACATGTTCTCAATAGTTAAAGCATCAGTCTCCACATAAAATGCAAACATTGTGCCTCTTTTGAAGTTCTTTTGTAATGTGCTTTTGAGTATTTTTGGGAAAATCAACAGAAATAAATTTTCAATTCACCTATCATAGTATCATGCAGCAAATGCATTTTCCATAATCATCAATATCAAAAAACAAAAAAAAAAAAAAAAAAAATCTGCTTCTTTGAAAAAAAAAACATGAAAAAAAACATAAAAATAAACTAAAGAGCAAAACCAGGTCAGAACAATCGCAAGCAATATTTCCCTTAAAATAGTTATGTGCAGGGGAGAACCAAACTCAACCATTCCCTGCATAAGAATCATTACAGTTGGATATTTATATCAGTATAGTCTATAGTGTACATTTTGGCAGAAACAGTCTCCAAACTGTCATTTTGCATGAAGCATATTATTGGAGTCATCTAATAGGGAACTGTGCATTTAAAAACTTTACCGGCCAGAACTAATAGAACCTATAAGACATCAGTTTTACTTCTATCTATCTGATAGTTAATACTTAATATCTATGCTGTGCATCATGTCTACAATTCTTGAGATGATTAGGAAACTGGTGAGATGAGACTGTTGAATTTTCCTTTGCTGAAGACCTAAATGTCCACATTAGTTATGTGGTCTGACAAGTGTAAGCTAGAATTTAATCCATTATTTTTTTTATATACATAATTTTTTTTTTTTTTTTTTTTTTTTTTTGCTATCTTAGGTTTAGAGTTCTAGGGTCTCTCTTGGTCAGATTAGAGGAGAAGCAACAAACCATAGGTCTCTCCTTTCTCCTGTTTTCTCTCCCTCCCTCTGGTTTTCTTGGCTTCTCTTATCTACTGCTCTTCATTCGTCCTCTACATCTCTTTTTTAGGTGATAAGCAAAGGTTTGAGGTTTCAGTTTCAATATAAAATACAGTATGCCGGATCTAAATTGGAGCATTAACATCAGACTTCATCAATTAACCCAGCTAGGAAAATGTTTCAGGTATAGCTCAAATTCAAGTAGTTTTATTTAGCAAGATATTTATATTTACCTTCGAGTGGACTTGATGAATGGTTCACTGCCTGTCCATTTTGTCCAGCCTCTTCTGACAGTGGGGATCCAGAATTATTGCCATCGATCAACTTTGAAGAACTTACCATGCACTTGTCTTGCTGTTCAGGAACATCAGGACAAGGGATGGCTGGCAAGAAACACAACTCTTCTTGTGACATATCTGAATCACTGAAAGCATCATTATCTACAGTCACTATATCAACCTCATCATCTTCATTAACATCTGATCCTTTCACCTGCATGCACATTTATAGACATTTTAGAAACATAAGAATGAGAAATAGATCTAAGAAGCTAATCTGTTTTTGTCATTCACCTTTTCGGTTTCAGGGATCAAATCAAATTCATCTTCCCGTTCTACGTATTCTTCATTCTCCTCAAGTTCTTTAAAATCAGGAGCAAATGCACTCCAGTTCTCAGTATAATCTTTAGCCCAAATATAAACCCAGCCAACTAAGGAAACGGAGACGATAATAGGATGAACAGGATGCCATGCTAAATCTATTAATGCTTCTTTGGGACCTTCAAGGATTTTGACAAGATGCCCAGCCCTGTCCCATATGTAAATTTTGTGTTCACCTTTGCTTGCAGAACCACCGATCACCCACTCACCATCACCGCTGAAACAAGGAGCTTTCCAATGCATCTTAGTTATGGAATCTTGAAACTCTCGGAAAAGTGATAAGCATTTTGATCCAACCAACTTCAACTTCTCGACACCATCTGGCTCATCAATGGTCTTGTCTAAGTCAAAAAGAGCTACTAGTTCATTTTTCAAAGGCAAAAGATTTTCATAGATTCTGATAGTCCGATCATTTGAATTTGTAAGGAGATACTGCCCATTCCTGCTGAATACTATATTTTTTATAACAGCACCTCCTGAAACCGGAACCAAGGCTCGGACTTGATTGCTTTTGTGATCTATTATTAGTATTTCCCCTTTGGAGTTACCCACATAAACCAGATCCCCATATTTGTTGAAGCATGCAGCAGTAGGAGTGAAAGGAGGAGTTACATCTGACTGTTTATTCTTTGATGGAAGGGAAACTCCATTACCCAGATCAGTAACTACAACTGGAAGCACGTTCTTGTTTCCTGTAATTAAGTCAACAATCATCGGAGGAGACGAGAGGGGGCATGCTAGACAGAGAGATGGAGTCGAGGAACCAGGATGCAAACGAGCTTGTAGAGGGGTTTGCTGCAGAACTGTGCGCGTAATCTTCTCCCCTTTAACAACATCCCAAAGTGTTAATGACTTGTCTGCAGCAGACACGAGAATACGATGACCATACTTTGACCAGCATACACTAGTTATAGCAGCAACACATTCGCTATCGCGAAGCTCCTTTGTGATTACCCTGGTCTCAAAGTCCCAGATAACACAACTACCATCAGAGCATCCAGCTAGAAGAGCATATGAAAACAAGTGCAGGCAGTGAGCAGCAGAAATAAAAGAATATCTTATAGCTACTAGCATTGGGTGTTATCGATCATTTAATTAACTCAAAAAGCCCAATAAGTCACAACATCCAATTCCTATTCTTTCAAACAAGCAATCCATTCAATATAAGAATTTCAAATGAAGGGAACAAAGAACAACCAAAAGGGTTTCCTTCTAAGCAATCCATTCAATATAACACGCAGAGAGAGAGAGAGAGAGAGAGAGAGAGAGAGAGAGAGAAAGCAAGTAATTTTACCGGCTAGAAGGGTACCACGACGATTGAAAGCAATACATTTCATGAATCCATGTTCCAAATACTCCTCTATTACTTCTGGGAAATCTCCTTGCAATGGATCTTACGAAAAACAAAATAAATATTAAAAAAAATCAATAATTATAACAGTAGAAAAGACACAGACCAAGTGTGTGAAAAAAGGACTCACCGATTATTGAAGCGTTCATGTTCTCTTAAATCTTAATTGCTTTTGGGAGCCAAGACTCGGAAGAAAAGGAGGGATATTTAACGTCAATTCGAATTCGAAAACAAAGCACATACAGTACCACCAAAAACCCTCTTCCGCTTGCTTCTTTCTTTAGTTACACTCTCACCACTAAGTTTGTCACGAAAACACTCGGTCCCCTGCACTTAACGGTGGTCAACCATTTTGTAGGTTGACCGAATTTGACTTATAAAATATTAAAATTTAGGGAAATAATCATTTTCTCCCCTACAATTTACAATATTAGACACTTTACCCTATCTAGTTTCAGTAATGGCCATTATCCCCCTTAAAACTAAAATATTAGATATTTTGCTCCCATTAGTTCTAGTAATGGCCATTTTTTACCCTGAAAGCCAAAATATTAGACTTTTTACCCCTAACAGTTAGATAGTTTGTTAGTCAACAACTTTGACTATCAAAAAATCAATTAAATGACTTTATTACCCTTGACCACATTAGTTATACCCTCTAATGAAACCACTAATTTGTTTTAAAAAAACTAGAAAAAAAATAAATTAAAACTAATAAAAGTATTTTAAAAAAACATAATTGAAAATAAAAAATTTAAAAATTTAATTAAACTTTAATAAAAAAATTCAATATTTCAAAAAATATATATATTAATCTTTTTTAAATTATTTTTACATTAATTAAAATTTTTAATTATTTTTACATTTCATTATTTATATTAGGGTTTTTACAATTTGGTCCCTATCTAATTGGGAAAAGACACTTTTTTACTTACTAATTGATTTTTTAACAAATTGGTCCTAATATAATTCAAAATACAACAAATTGGTCCTAATTTTTTACTAACCGTATGATCAATTTGTTGTATTTTGAATTATATTAGGACCGATTTATTGAAAAATCAATTAGCAAATAAAAAAGTGTCTTTTTCCAATTAGATGGGATCAAATTGTAAAAACCCCTTTATATTAATGTGTTTTAAATAAATTTTTTATTTGTACATTTAATTCTTTATATTTATTTTTGTTTAAATAATTTTTTATTAAATTTTAATTATATTTTATAATTTTTTATTTTCAATTATGTTTTTTATTAAAATACTTTTATTAGTTTTAAATTTTTTCTGATTTTTTTCTTTAAAAACAATTAGTGGTGTTATTAGGGGTATACAAAATGTGTTTAAGGGTGATAATGTTATTTAATTGATTTTTTGACGGTCAAAGTTGTTGACTAACAGACTTTCTTACGGTTATGGGGTAAATTGTCTAATATTTTGGTTTTTAGGGGGGAACTAGCCATTATTGAAATTATAGGGGTAAAATAACTAATGTTTTAGTTTTTAAAGGGGAAAATGGCCATTACTGAAACTAAAGGGGGTAAAGTGTCTAATACGAAAAACTACAGGGGAAAATGATTATATCCCTAAATTTAAAAATACCCGGATACCCCTTTTTGTTTTTTTTTTTGTTTTTTTGTTTTATATATATAAACTTTCAAATTTAAAAAAATAAAATAAAAAATAAAACCTAATTTTCTTTCAAAATTTCTAACAGACCATTGTCTCACTCTCTGTCAAATCTCCCTCTTCTCTCACTCTCTGTCAAATCTCCCGACCCTCATCCACCACCGCTGCCGAGACCCTCTTCCACCATTTTCTCAAAGGTTTGCCCTCTCTCTCTGCTATTTCGTTTCTGGGTTTGTGAAATGGGTTTAGCTGATTTCTTCATTTGGGTTTGCCCTCTCTCTCTCCCTCTCTCTCTCCCTCTCTCTCTTATTTCGTTTTTGTTTTCTTCATCTGGGTTTAGCCGATTTCTTCAAAACAAATGAAATCTGGGTTTAGCTGATTCTTGCATGCCAAGCGTTCGATGGAATTCCCGTACCAAGTTCTCATATTCGATTTTTTTTTTTTTGGTAAAAGTTTTGATCTTTGTTATCAGGAGTGTCTTGGATGTTGCCAATAACAATTTTTGTAATGTCTGGGTACTTGGAATGTTATCTTATTTAGATTTTGTATTTTATTTGTTTAGATGGTCAAATTATTCTGTTGCAAGTTCTCTGGCAGTGCTTAAAACTGAAACATATCTGTAATATCTAGATTTCTGAATTCATGAAGCAGCAGAAAAATGAAGGAGTATTAGAATTGGGAGATTCACATTGTATTTCAAACGTATTCACATAATTGAAAAGAAGAAAGATGAACCGATATATATATAGTAATAGGCTGAAGGAACTCAATCTTTGAGGTGTGTTCTTATAATTGATTCATAGATCACTCACTCTTTCACTTCTGTCTCCATCAATAAAATTTTCTCCTCAATTTCCACACTAAAATACAACTAGGTAGTTGGCATCTGTGTGTAATAAAGAACATGCCATATCATTACACCTAGTATGATGAACATCATTTATTACTTATTTTTAACCTTTATGAGTTAGTTACAGCTATTTTTGGTGAAATAGAAAGTTATTTTTGTTCAGTCTATGTTATTTCGTTTTTGGGTTGGATTGGGATCCAAAGTGCAACTCCTTCTCTGATAAATGTCAGGTAGGCTTGTCTTCTTTGTTATCATTGGAGTTGGAAAAATATTGATACCATTATTTGTCTGTAGCATAACACTTCTGGATCTACTCAAACAATATCCAAAATTCAAGCACAAATTTGATGTTGATTATGAGCTAAGCATTAACTTACCATCATATCATAGGCTCTGACTTTGTAAATGTAGCTTTTGGTGATTATTTTAATAAAAAAGTAAATGCAATGGACATAGCACTATAGCAGCGGCAACAAGTGAGCCGACCATGCAGAAAAAAATTAATAAGAATTATGGATTATATAGAATTATTCATTCTATATAATCTCTTATTGTAATTTTAGTTTATAAATTAGAAATTGTATATAATATATTAGCTAATTTTACTAAGAACAAGACCTTGAGTGATTATACGGTATTTACAGTGAATCCCCAAAAAAAAAAAAAACCGGGTAAAACTCGGGTACAATCCAGGTATGGATATCCGGAAACCCGGCTGGGTATTTCCGGGCCAGGTACCCAGACTATCAAACCCGGTTACCCGGCCCAGACCCGGGTTTTTGCCATCCCTACCTAGGGCTTTGTTTTGTGTCCCCCATTTTTGTATTCCTGCTTTGTTGCTGTGCTGCTCTGCTTTTGGGCTTGTTGGCTGGCACTGGTGTTTTGGTGTCTCCGGTGCCTGCTTGTTTGTTTTCTGTGTGTTCCTTTTTAGTGAATAAATTGTCTTCTTTCAAAAAAAAAAAAACAAATTATTTGCTCTTTACTTCCCTTCACATCAACTTGAGTTAGCAATTTATGTTTATTGATTAAATCTCTCATCAGAATAAAAATATATCCATCTGCATATCTTATTTTTATTTCCTTTTGTATGTATTAGTTACTACTCTTGTTAGTTCGACATAGAATCTTATGATCTTAACAAAATTAATATTTCCTGTGTAGATTAATTGACTCAATGTAATGCTAGGTTTTATGTTTAATTTTGTAATGGTAGGTCAATTTGGGGAAGAAAAAAAATTGTCTCTACAAAGCATTCTCTGTTCGGATTTCGGCTAGTATCTAGATATGGACCCAGAAGCTGCACGAACTGCCCGGGAATCTCTAGACCTTGCATTTCACATGTCTAACATTCTTGATACGGGGCTTGATCGACACACCCTCTCCGTCCTCATTGCCCTTTGTGACTTGGGTCTCAATCCTGAGGCCCTGGCTGCTGTCGTCAAGGAACTTCGAAGGGAACCCTCTCCCTCTCTTCCAATGCCGACTACCCCACCATCCGTGCCTTAATACAATCTGCGGTATTTCCTCGTCTCTTTAAGAGCTAGTTTCCATGATTACTTCTGTTTTGTACATTTGGTTTGAAGTAGTAGTGATTCCATGATTATGTGATTTTGATTATATTGCAGCCAGCAACATTTAGTTTACTACAATTATAACATATCATCCTTTGACTCGGGTGTTCTATGTGTCGAACATTTTTTTTTTTCCGAAGCATATCACATTATCACTTAATTAATCTGTTTTCATGATTGATAAAGCTCTAAGAAAAATGTATTTGTTTCTTTATAGTTCCTAAAATAATTTCTGTGAAAGTAAGTCTTGGCTGGGAAACATTTTCCCATATTTGGTCAATTTTCAGGAGAAAAGCTATCGATGACTAAAAGATACAGTGCATCATGATTGTATTGATTTCAAAGTTGACAAAAACCTTTCCCTTTAACAGATATTTGTATATATGATTGGGTAACAATTAACATGAAGTACACGAAGGATAACATTTACATGTGGATGAGCTGTTCTCTGGGATCATCCTATGATATTTTTGGACCATGTTTTGCTTCTTGTTGTTTGGATACTGAATGCTTTTGAGTGAACAAATGATCTACCAAAATTTTATTTTATAAGCAAGTTAATAGGATGTTCCAGAAGTTTATGGTTGTCCTTTAGTTGAGCACTGCAATGTAGTGCTTGCAGTTCTTTTGCTGTGTTCAACCACTTGGAAATTGGAATTGTAGTAAAATTTGTCAATAAGAAGTCCTAATTATATGTCATCTGATATGGCTGAATTTCAGCCATGCAAGCAATGCCGAAGGAATGGCTTGATCATGGGAATGTGGTCAAGAGACTGTTATCAATTGTTAGTTTTATTGTTAATGTTGTAGTGTGCAAATAACGGGGGAATCCCCGAGTGCTTCGTGGCCTCATCTGGTGTGAGTGGTGTCACCCACAACGCATGAGTGATCATGTTCATATTCTTTTGGTAGCTAATTTATTGCTTACTGCTTTGTAACTACTCATTTAAGCCTAAAAATGGCTGTATGCATGCATATGTATTGAGTTTATTTTCTTTTAATTTGATGGAACAGTCAATACAGGTAGTTTCTAATATAATATTTATCAGCTCTAAACAAGTCTTTTCCTCACATCCCTGTTTCTGCAATAATTTGGATTCAATAAATTTGTGTTTCTCTGAGAATTTAAGCTTTTGAAATGGGGATGTTTGATAAGCTTTTATTGTTGAAAACAACAAAAAGAAGAAAATGAAATATGCCCATTGGGTTTTCGTTTTTGGTCTTCATATGAATTTGCAATATAATCATACTAAACTTTGAGTTTTTGTGATAATAATCCTGTTTAATTTTAGTTGTGCTGATTCAATTTCTAATTTTCAGGAACAGTCAAAGAGTATTTTCATTTAATTGACTTTTTTTTTTTTTTTTCAATTAAGATACAGATTCGATAGGGATATTACTTAGGGAGCAACATTGCCATTTTAACAAAGAAGCAATGGGTCAAAATAACTTTGATTAAAGTTTATCAACATACACATGGATGGGGATGAATCTTCCAAACCAAGCTCATGAACATGACAATCACGAACTAAGTCCATGGTAAAATTTTGCGTCCATTGTGTGTCATATTTCAAGCCAAAGTAATGACAATGGAGGGAAGCAAGGACGTTGACAACATGAGGGTAGGTAAATTGTTCGTAAAATCGACCAATGAAGGTTCGATAACACTCGGATGATTATGCAACAAACTGCGATGTTGTCAACCAATGACCAAGCAAGAAAATTCAGAAATTTTCTGAAGTTCAATAAAACAACAAGGGAAAAAAAAAAAATGAATGCCAAATAAGGGAAAAATATATATATATGATCTATCTCCATCATATAATGGCTCCATCCTTCAAAATGGAGATCTTGGATCAATCTAAAGATCTCCTATATCCTTTTCTTAAAAAAAAAAATTATTTATTATTTAAATAATTAATTTTAATTAGATAAATAAAAATGATCAAACTACCTTTTTGATGTTAAGAACTAAAACACGGACCTAATTTAATGACAGGGTATATTAGTGTTGATTTTTCTAAAGTTGAATACATTTTGTCTAAAGAGAAAAATACAAGGGGCTTTAGTACAATAAACATACAGTACATATGGTTAAAGGGAAATTACACTAAACTCCCTAAGGTTTGATCCACATACATCTCTAGATGGAGAAGTTTGTGTATTCTACCCAAACACCCTTCTGTTAGTTACTAATAGTAGAAGGCTATTTTAGTCTTTTCGTTTTTTATTTATAAAAAAAGAATTATGCATTACTTAGATAACAAACGTATAAAAAATCCTTGGGTTAATATTAAAAACCACCCATCACCTTTAAACTATTATGAATGTATAATTATAAATGTTTTTATTTTAGAAACCTCTCATATGAACTAACACCGTTGACATTCCGTTTGTGTTGACTAAGTTTGATTATTAAAAAGTCTAAAATGTCCTTATTTAATCCTCAATTGTATGAATCGACCATTATATACTCATACTTTTACCAAATAAATTAATAAAATGATACAAAAGGTGGGCTTATTAACTTGTAAATGAAAAATTATTTTGTGGACAATTTTATCCCCGAAAATAATAAAATTAAAAATGAACCAAAAGTATTGAAAATGAGTATCTACTTGGATTTATAAAAAATAAATAAATAGATATATATATATATATATATATATTATGATTTATTTTCAATGCTTTTGGTTCATTTGTAATTTTATTAATTTTATTAATTTTACAGATAAATTGTAACTTCTCCTTTGCAAGTTAACATTCCCGCATTTTGTATAATTTTATTAATTTTTATTTGGTAAACGTATAAGGGTATAATTGTTAATTCATACAACTAAAGCTTAAATAGAGACATTTTAAGCTTTTTAACGATCAAACTCAGTCAATACAAATAGAATGGTAACGATGTTAGAGCATCTCCAACATTACTTTATACTCACCGCCAACTTCAATACAAAGCAAACTGTTCATAAAATATATAAACGTTGCTTCAATTTACATTTTCTAAGAAAAAATTGATGTGCTGATGAATAGTAGCACACTAGGTTTAAGAAAAAATTGATGTGCTGAGGAACGGTGTGTAGCTTTTTTTTTTTTTTTTTAAGGTCACATCATTTGTTCTCTTTTTTTTTTTTTCCTTTCTTTTTCTAATTAATCTTTTTTATACTTAATTAAATAATATGTATTCCTAAAAAATATACCGTTGAAAAAATCTCGTCGAGATTTTTAAAATGACACCCACTTTGATGTATATTTTATTTCAATAAAATTATTGAATATTGTATAGTTAATTAATAGAAATTAATTTGTATTGTATAAATATTTACTATGAAAATATTCTTTAAATATGTTTTTTTTGATGTAACATTTGGTGTTGAATATTGGAGTGGAAAAAAAATTATGTAAACATATTCTCAGAATATTCTCATTTAACTTCAAATTGGAGTTGAAGTTGGATCAAAACATTAGAGATTCTTTTAGTCTATAGGAAAGGTTTCTAAAATAAAAGCTTATGTAATTATACAATCCAATAAGGTTTCTAAAAAATTATGTAAACATATTCTCAGAATATTCTCATTTAACTTCAAATTGGAGTTGAAGTTGGATCAAAACATTAGAGATTCTTTTAGTCTATAGGAAAGGTTTCTAAAATAAAAGCTTATGTAATTATACAATCCAATAAGGTTTCTAAAAAATTATGTAAACATATTCTCAGAATATTCTCATTTAACTTCAAATTGGAGTTGAAGTTGGATCAAAACATTATAGATGCTTTTAGATAGGAAAGGTTTCTAAAATAAAAGCGTAATTATACAATCCAATAAGGTTTCTAAAAAATTATGTAAACATATTCTCAGAATATTCTCATTTAACTTCAAATTGGAGTTGAAGTTGGATCAAAACATTAGAGATGCTTTTAGTCTATAGGAAAGGTTTTTAAAATAAAAGCTTCTGTAATTATACAATCCAATAAGGTTTCTAAAATAAAAGCTGCCGTAATTATACAATCCAATAATTGTTCAAAGGTGAGGGAGGTTTTTAATATTAACCCATAATCCTTCATATTTATTAAAATCTCAGCAAACACTCTCACGACCTTCCACCTCTCCACCAAGCAACGCCGCCGTCTCCTCCGCCACCGGAACAAGACTCCTTCGCCGGCATCGGCCTTCTTTGGCGGCATCTTCCACCGGCACTCGTTTCCTTCACACTTCATATTAGGATGGTTAGTGAGTTATAGTGGGTTTGATTTGTTGAAGTGAAATGTTTGGTTTTCCGTTTTCATGAATTTGAAGTGTTTGGATTTTAATGGCTTTGAAGTGGGTGTGAAGAAGTCAGAGAGAAGCGAGAAGGTCAAAAGCGGCATGCGAGAGCGGGAGATATAGAAGAACATGCTCTTTTACAAGCTCAGACTCAGAGCTTTAATTTTGGGGTCCAAATCCATTTCCTTTTCCTCCAACTCCAACTCTCTCTCTACCATATTCGGACTCAAACGACGTGTTTTCTGTGGCTACGCTGCTGAGCAGTTCTCTGACGATGAATACGACTGTGATTTTGAATCCCATGATAAGGTTTCTTGTTTTCCAAACTCTTCTTGTCTTGTCTATTATTATTTTTATTGGATTACTCTGTAAAAATTATATAAATTATATAATTTGATTTGCTGTGCTAGGCTTCATCTACTGTGGTCAACATTGATGAGTGGAAGTGGAAACTCAGCATGTTATTACGCAACCAAACTGATAAAGAAATTGTTTCCAGAGATAAAAGAGATAGAAGAGACTATGAACAAATCTCTAATCTTGCTAAAAGAATGGGACTTTACAGGTTTACTTTACAATTACATACAACCCTTTATTGTTTTTTGAATTTTTTTTCACATTCTACATTTTGTTTACTTATCATACCGTTATATTAATTTTCCTTTAATAGTCAAATCTATGGAAAAGTTGTGGTTACAAGCAAGGTTCCTCTTCCTAACTATAGACCAGACTTGGATGATAAGCGCCCACAAAGGGAGGTAATTATTATTATTATTATTATTATTATTATTATTAGTTTTTGATTTCTTTGTAAGCTATGAATTATATAGTCTCTTAAGAGTTTTTGTTTATGTAGGTTGCTGTCCCACTGAGCTTGCAGAGGAGAGTAGAGGGGCTGCTACAAGAACACCTCGATAGAACCATGTTAAATTCTGGAAAGGTCAGTGACAATTCAGATGAAAAGTCTATTGGTCAGGTTGAAGACAAGAATTTGGATGAACATCCAGATTCTTACCTCGACGGGTCTGTTATGGAGAAGGTTCTTCAGAGGAGGAGTTTGCAGATGCGTAATATGCAAAGAGCTTGGCTGGTATGGCACACTTAATTTTATGTTTAAGTTTTAATGTTTCTGGCATGGTCCCCATTGCAGACATTAACAGTTACTATTTAGAGTATTTTAAAATGCTGAGCACTTTTAGAGGTGGGTTCATGAACCGACCATTCTATCCAGTCCAAGACTTTATTTGTTTATAAACCTTTGCTCTGACATGTGTTCCTAATCCCACCTAATTATGGTGGCGTCACCTGAAACTTTCAGGATGTTGCCGTAGTTATATATCTTTTCAGAACCGTTTCAAGATACAAAAAAATTGAGTTGCCTCTTGGTTTTGCATTAAAACATAGGATGGATCACCTTAGGTTGTCTGTGTGCTGTTTGGTGGAGTTCTGGGTTGGGTACTGTAGGCTTCAGATGACCCTTACCTTAATAAAATCAACTCTCTATCTCATATGCATCATTGTGGTGTGGTGATGTGCCCCATTGGTTTTTTTTGTTTCTGCATCTGTATTTTCTTCAGTTTTCCAGTGCACAGAGTATTTTTTGCAATAACTCGTGTATCATCCTGTCATCATTTCATAATATATAGCCCTTTAATTTGCAGGAATCACCGGAAGGCAGGAAGATGTTGGACTTCCGAAAATCTCTACCTTCATTCCAGGAAAAGGAAAGGCTGCTCCAAGCAATAGCTCGGAATCAGGTTTGATGACGGAACTTATAGATCAATTTTTTTTTTTTTTGAAAGAAACTCATAGATCAATTTTAGCCGAGTGTTTTAAACATAATGTTCACTGATTATATGGAGAATTTTTCCTTCCCTCTCTTATTCTATCATGAAGGACTTATTCATGGTCATCTTATTTTATTTGATATTTCTGTAGGGTCGCTGCATTTGTTTTGCATTTATTTATTGTTATATATTTAATTTTCATCACGAGGTTCTTTAGCTCTGGATTGCTGTATTCATCTGAGCTTATCATATAATTAGTATTCACATTTCATCCCAGCTTTGCTTTCCGTTTATTATTATTTTTTTTTTTTTTGTGTTCTAAAGGAAAATGCATAGAATGATGCTCCTTGAAAATGATTTTATAATATTTTTTTTATCTGTGCAATATGTTGTTGAGTAGGAACTGGACACCATATATGCTATCATAGGGTCTGTTTTATAGATGGCTTGAAAGCATTGAATTTAATGTTGAAAATTAGTTGTGGAAATGAATGGGATTATCATTCCTGGAACTGCCTGCATGTGATTTTGTGTGCACTTCATATTTTCTTTTGCTTATAACTTTTTCCCAACATTATGAAAAGCTTTTCTCCTTTTGATGTGTCATTTGGATTGCTAAATTACTGAATTTTCTTATTTCTGCATTGTAAGTATTTGTTAACCTCATAAGTTACAACACCTTGGCTGTAAAGACGATTGCTTCTAATTTATGTTGTGATCTTTTAATGAGAAGTCTGAAAATATTTATAATAAACATTTTTCTTTGGAAGTTTTATATATCTACTACATTCCCTTTCTGTATTCTTATAACTTGTTATAATGGTAGGTAATAGTAATATCTGGGGAGACAGGTTGCGGTAAGACCACTCAACTTCCTCAATATATATTAGAGTCAGAAATAGAATCTGGTCGTGGAGCATTTTGTAGCATAATATGTACACAACCTCGAAGAATATCTGCTATGGCTGTTGCGGAAAGAGTATCTTCAGAGAGAGGGGAGTCTCTAGGTGAATCAGTGAGTTTGCTCGTCTCCCTCAATGCACTGACAAGAACACAAAATATAAATTTATATGTTAAGATGTTAGTCTTTCAATTAAATACTTTTTTTATTCTTGCTGCTATCCCACAACAGAATTTTTTGGTAGGTTGGCTACAAAGTTCGATTAGAAGGTGTAAAAGGAAAAAATACCCATCTGCTTTTCTGTACAAGTGGTATTTTACTTCGACGGCTGCTAAGTGACCGCAACTTGAATGGTATTACCCATGTATTTGTTGATGAAATTCACGAGCGCGGCATGAATGAAGGTGAGCTCACTAATGACATTTGTTAATGTCTTTCTCAAGCAGCTGTCTTGTATGATCTTGAGGTTTTTAACACTTTTGCATTTGGTTTTTTATTGTTGTTTCAGATTTTCTGTTGATTGTGTTGAAGGATCTCCTTCCACGTCGTCAGGATTTAAGATTAATTTTAATGAGTGCTACTTTGAACGCTGAGTTGTTTTCCAATTATTTTGGAGGAGCACCAACAATTCACATTCCAGTAAGTTAATCATTGAGTTCTTTCTCAATATGCATTCATTTTGGAATCTAAATTCGCCTTGTGTCTATAGAGTATGCAATGTTTGAGGGTCATTCATTTGAATATTTACTTTTGGTTTATTTTCTTTTTCCCGTCTTTCAGTGTCTATTTGGATTTTAAGCTGGTCGTTAACAGGAGTTGATGTTTACATACTAGATGTAAGTTAAGATTCTTTGGTGTTAATTTTTCTTATGTGAACTGCAATTTTTTTATATTCAGGGGTTTGCACATCCAGTGAAAGCACACTTTTTAGAAGATGTGTTGGAAATGACTGGATACAAGTTGACTTCTTTCAACCAAATAGATGACTATGGACAAGAGAAAGTGTGGAAGACACAGAGACAGCTGGTTCCACGGAAAAGGAAAAACCAGATCACTGCTCTTGTTGAGGTACATCTGTAGACAATCTTCATTATCAGTTGGGGTTGCCTGCAAAATTAGAAATGTTATATGTGATTGCTTGACATCCATAATATTGTTATGATCATTCGCATTATCATCATGGATGCACTTTGTGAATACTTTTATGAAACTTTTGATGTTTTCTTAATGTCCTTATCTGAAATGTGTCAAAACTTGAGTTGTCTTGAAGCTTTGTTGTGAAACAGACTATTGCCTGTCCCAATCTTAGCTTTTTTATTTCCCCTCATACAAACTTGAGTTGTCTTGAAACTTTGTTGTGAAAGAAACTATTTCTTGTCACAATCTTAGCTATCGTTTATTCCCCTCACACGAAGAGCATTTTAGGCTTTAGCATCATATTTTCAATCACTTTCTTGGGTCTTTGTATTCTTAGCTCTTAATGCAGTCCAATTAGAATTGCTGAATCCCTTGCCTTGTTCTTATTAAGAAGGAGATATGTCTTTTTCTCATCTAGCACCTTGTTGAGAGTTTTAGGAATCAATTTTCACTACCTTATAATGTAAATGAACAAAAGCCTTGAAATTCATCCGGACTTGCTATGATGCTACAAATTTTTGTGATCAATTGATCAGTAAACTGTTGGGATTTGCCATTGAAATTAATCTATAAATTGGTCAGGGTAAAAAAGGAACTTTGGAAAGCTCTAATTATGTCTTTTCTGTTGAAAAGCTCTTTAGTATGGTTATGGTGGT
This sequence comes from Acer negundo, assembly GCA_035582765.1. Classification (NCBI taxonomy): domain Eukaryota; kingdom Viridiplantae; phylum Streptophyta; class Magnoliopsida; order Sapindales; family Sapindaceae; genus Acer; species Acer negundo. The sequence continues at coordinate 14,318,990 of CM069242.1, forward strand.
ATCATGAGTTATGACTGATGGTACTATAGTACAAAGCAGTCCTTTAATTTTTGGGATTTTGGGTTTCAGTTTTGTTTTTCATATATTGGGGATCTCTTTTGTACTGTAATTATTTTCTGTGTTTTGAAGACTTATTTTTGAAGTCCTTTGGCATTGCTTATGGCAGCCTGCTTTTGTAGTGGCTCTGGTGATCGGCCTCTTTTCTGTGTATTCACCTTTCTCTTTCTATACTTTTGTTTTCTGAATTTAAAAAAATAAAATGGGTAGGTCTTGTGGTAGTATAAAAGATGATGCTTATGGTAATCCTTAACTATCATGAGGGAAGGGTATAATCATAATTACGTTGTTGTTCTTTTACAGGATGCTCTTCCTAAATCTAAGTTTGAGAATTACAGCTCCAGGGCACGTGATTCTCTAGCTAGCTGGACACCTGATTGCATAGGATTTAATCTTATTGAGGCAGTTCTATGCCATATATGTCGAAAGGAACGACCAGGTGCTGTGTTACTGTTCATGACTGGCTGGGAAGATATCAGTTGTTTGAGAGATCAACTTAAAGCTCATCCCCTTTTAGGAGACCCTAATCGGGTTCTGGTCCTAACTTGTCATGGTTCAATGGCTACATCTGAACAGGTTGGTTTTTCTGCACTTATGCATGAGATATACAAAGGTTTTGTGATTTCTTTTTTGCTTTCGGATTATCAAACATATATGGAAAAATTATCTTATTGACTCATATAAATTGGCTCATTTCAGTTATTTAAAGACCCAGCGGAGACATTGATTAGCTTTTAATTTCTGATGTGGATAGTTGTAACTCTGTGAAACATTGTTTTTTTGTTATAAGGTAGTTCCAGTATTATATTTCTTTTCTAGGACTAATTCTCAACTTTTTGAAGCAATATCATATCAAGCATCTTTTCTTAGTGTTAGAAAATTTGACAAATGGTTGACCCAACTACTCTACCTCTTTGCAGCAATATCATATCAAACCATATCATATAATTCTTAGTTTTTCTTTGAGTATCGTCAGTTTACAAATAGAATTCTAGAAGATATTTTTAAAATTAATTATTTTCAGTAGAACTTAGATTGTACAACTTATTTTTCTGCAAGTAATTATAGTGTTCCTCTATTATTCTTCTTTTTTGGAATAAACTTTGAAAAATAATTATGTTACCCTTGACTATGCATTCCATCTCATAGTTTTTACAATTTTGTAAATCCAAAAACATATGAAAAATTGAGTCTAGTATTGTTTGAAAATAAGATTTGCCAGATGCTACATTCTTTTCTTTTTCTTTTAAATAAACAAGACTTAAAAGGCATTTTTCAGTGCTTCTGAAAAATAGGATTAAGAAAACACAATTCGTCTTTTACTTACCCAAATACAAGTATATGAAACATTTCCATTTCTGTTGTTCCTAGAATCTGTTTTCGGGATATGCTACTTGACATATTATCCGGTATTGACAATAGCAATTTCGATTTTTTATTTTCATTTTTGAAAATTTAATAATGATGCTGAACAGATTTTTAATTTCTCAATTTTATCAGATTTTGAGAAGTTTCAATGCCCATTTATATGCTGTACAAAATGTAACAGGAGTTAAAAAATAAAAATGGAACCTCATAGGATTCACGATATTCAGTCTGTAAAGAGTCAATTTTATATGTAAAACAATCGAAATAAAGTATAAAAATGAGTTATGAAGTGCTACTAACATTGATCGTTAAATAGATCTGCAATGTTTAAATTATTTTGTGCTCCATGTCATTCTCTTTCTGGTATTAGGTATAGTAAATTATTAGGCAATCTGGAAAAACACTTGTTGGGTGCTTTGCCAGAAAGCTTTGCTATGTATTTGTACAGAAAGTGCTACTGATGTTAGTGCTTCTATAGAAGCAGTCTACTGACGATAGTGCTTCTATAGAAGCAGTCTTAAATGCACCCCTAATCTTTTTCAAGAAGCTTAATACTGACCTCATATTCAGAATTTACCCTTTTATAATGAGTCTAATGACCTTACAGGCACACCTAAACTGCTAAAATATAACAAAATAGTATATTCTCTTGGCACAAAATAATATACAACTCGAACAGCCTTTTTTTCGTGACCTGATCTGCCCGTCTTGTCCCTTCTCTCCTTAATAGTATGATGGTCTATGGCTGCATCAAATTTCTCTTTGTTCTCTTGGATGAATTTTGTGATGTCCTTTTATTTGTTGGAATAGCAAGATTGTGTACATCCCTCGCCATATAAAAATGTGCGGGTGTGGGTGTTGTATGTAAGATTTTCCTTTCTCTTTAGAAAGTTTAGATTGAGCTCTAACAGAAGTGGCCAAACTTTATTTCATGCTGGCATTGCAAGGATGAGTACTCACCCGCTTAACTGTATAATGTAATATTAGACATTATGCTTAGATACTATCGTTTGGGCAATTACCTAAAAGTTAAAGGTTTTGGGTCTAGAGGTTACTTAACATGGTATGGTCTATTTTACTAGGAATGTTTGGTTTGCTTTCCCCACGTGATTGTATTTGTATTTTTTTATTTGGTCTTGTTCTGCATTTGAATGTGTTTGTGTTGGGTTAGGTCCACTTGATAAGCTTGTTGATCTTGTACGTGAGGGGATATTTAGCGTGCTTAAATACTACTGTTTGAGCTCTTCCCTAAAAGCATAAACTTTTTGGTCTAGAAATTATTTAATATTATTGATTATACTAAGCGAGAATGTTATATTATTAATATCTCATTACATGGTTTCTACTTCAGGATTATAGTGTTCACCGTCATCTTTCATCATTTTCTGCAGAAACTCATTTTTGAGAAACCTCCTCCTAATGTACGTAAAATTGTTCTGGCTACAAATATGGCAGAGGCAAGCATTACAATTAATGATGTAGTCTTTGTGGTTGACTGTGGAAAAGCGAAGGAGACCACTTATGATGCATTGAATAATACTCCATGTCTGCTACCTTCTTGGATATCACAAGCATCTGCTCGGCAAGTAAGTTCTTGTATGATAGATTCGCGCTAGTTAGATTTTCCCTACCTGTGTAATTCTGAACCTACTGGTGTAATTCTGATCGTATGCTAATATTCATGATTGGTATCATGGTCACAAGGACTGATGGGTATTTCTTGTGTTAATTTAATGGACGAATAGAAGGAAAGTATGCAAATAAAACTACAACAAATATTACAACAAGCATTGTTTAGCTACATGTTACTTAAAATAAACATTAGACTCGTACCAACATTAATCTTTTCACTTATCTTTATTTTGTGGGCAACCAAGGTACATAATAAAATTATTTGATTCCTATGGCTATTGGATTGGTTCAAACTTCAATGTGACTTGGCCTGTGCCCTGTAGACCCTGTGTGAAGCCTAGTAGGATGGTTTGGGCATCTGCTATTGTTGGGAGAAAATTATGAGAATTCAATATCACTTTTTTTTTTCATCAAATCATAATCTGCTTTCAAATGAAAATGATTGGCCTTTTGATAGTGGCCAAAAACAATTAAAATGAAAATAAGTTAAACCTAATGATAAGGATAAATTAAATAAAAGCTATTAATCTCTTATGTCATTAGAAAAGAGATATCTTTTTTATTTTAAACTTAATCTAATTCTGATAAAATAAATATTTCAATAATCCTAATCTTGTTCTCCATTAGTTACCTTCTTCAATTATCATTTAATTGACTGACCTAGCATTTAAAATGCAACTTTTGTTGGTATACCTGGGTTGCAGAGAAGGGGCAGGGCTGGCCGTGTTCAGCCAGGAGAATGCTATCACCTGTACCCCAGATGTGTTTATGAAGCTTTTGCTGAATATCAACTTCCGGAGCTTTTGAGAACTCCATTGAACTCTCTCTGCTTGCAAATAAAGGGTTTGCTAGTTGGAAGCATAGGAGATTTCTTGTCAGCGGCTCTGCAGCCACCAGAACCATTGGCTGTAAGTAGTGTTATAGTTTTTTCTTATTTAAGTTCCATATATATGGTTTGAATGTTAAACACATTGTTGACAAAATTTATGGAGTTCAGATTAAATGCCAAGAATCTCAGTGTCTCTCTCATGGTTGCTGAAATCCCAGCTACTATTGTGCCAAAATATGATATTCTAATGCCTGTTATATTACTGGTGATCAAATAAGTTATAAAGAATGCATAGATGCTCAACAATCGTTCTGTATTTTATGTTCCTTATATTAATTGTGGAAGTTTATTCTTTTCTACCCAAAAAGATGAAAAAAATATGCATGAGATGTACATTTGGCAACAATTCAGTAGCTAATAGCTATCGTAACATTTTTTTTTCTGCCTGCAAGCTTATTTAATTTTGAAGACAAAGTAGATAGAATTGGGCAGGATGGTCTTAAATTAAGATGCATGGGTTTTCTACATTGTTCTATTGTTCACTTCCCAGCAAGGTACATATTGACAACTCCAGTGAATGACAGGTCCAAAATGCTGTTGATTTTCTGAAGATGATTGGTGCATTAGATGAGAAGGAAAATTTGACAAATCTTGGTTAGTTTGCTAGTTCTTCAGTGAAGAGAGATCTATTGCGCATATCACTTACATGTATAAATATCTTTGACATGATCGTCTAAATTTCCCTTTTTTTTTTTCTTTTGTTTTTTCCTTAAATCAGGAAAGTATTTGTCAATGCTTCCGGTAGATCCCAAGCTAGGGAAAATGCTCGTCATGGGTGCTATATTTCGTTGTTTTGATCCGGTATTAACAATAGTATCTGGGCTTAGCGTCAGAGATCCTTTTCTTTTGCCTCAAGAAAAAAAGGATGTAAGTATTCAAATCAACATATTTAGTGATAGTGCATTAAAGAATGTTATTGGATTGCAGCTTTTTGTTGCCTTATTAGTGTAACCCTGAGAACTATGACATGGACTTGAACAATGAGCATCATTTCATATGTAGTTACAGAGAAATGATATAGGGAATATTACTGACAATTTAAAATCAGAAGTCCATATGATGCTTTTAATACATCTGTTTATAATGATAGAAAACTAGAAAAGCCCTATTAACCTTCATGATCATGTCATGCATGCATAGCAGACACAAAGAAACAGAATACCCCTTTTACCTTAATTATCTAAACTGTAATAGTGTGAATGGTACTGCAACACTTTATCTCTTTTTGGTATTAAGAAACAGAATACCCGTTTTTCCTTAATTATCTAAACTGTAATAGTGTGAATGGTACTGCAACACTTTATCTCTTTTTGGTATTTGAATTGCAAAAAAAATTTACTAAAAATGAATATGCAAATATATATTGTAATGTTGATACATCCACCATAGATCTATATCTTTAAAAATAATAAGGTTATCAGGAAGAACGTTGTGGATCAAATTTAATATGTGATGTTCTCAATAAAATTGAACTGAATTATAATTTTTACCCAAACCTGTCATAGTATTGGACAATTGTAAACCGATTAAATGGGAGATCATCTTGTAAGCTTCTAGTCTAGAAGGGTGCAGGAGATTAACATGTTTTATATACTTCTGAGTTCTAACCACCTGAGGCCACCGCCGGTGGCAAAGGCCCCAGCCTCCTTCATGTTTTAACTTTTTTCTTTTTTCAGTTTTTTTACTTTTCATGTTTTAGTTTATTTCAAGTAAATAAGTTAATTTTTAAAACAAAAATTATTACATACTTTTGTCTTAAATTACATTTATCTTGAAATATTTTAGAATAACAAAGATTTTTACTTTATTTTTTTATTCAATACAAATATCTAATTTAATCTATTTTGTCAAATATAATTAATAAAAGTTAAAGAGGGGGCAATTTTGTCCAAGTAAAAAACATTCCATGAAGGATTCTAGGTTTAAACAAATAAAGGAATCCATCTTGGAAATGGATTCCATTCCTAGATGGATTCATTTCCCATGTGGTTTCCTTTCCTCGTGTAGCCTTAATGATTCCTTTCTGGTTTAGTTAGCTGGAGTAGCGAAGTCTAGATTCTCAGCAAAGGACTACAGTGATCATATGGCTCTTGTCCGTGCATATGAAGGATGGAAAGATGCTGAAAGAGAAGGATCAGCGTATGAGTATTGTTGGAGGAATTTCCTGTCTGCACAGACTCTTCAGGCCATCCATTCTCTTCGGAAGCAATTTAATTTCATCTTAAGAGATGCTGGCTTACTAGATGAGGATGGAGGCACAAATAATAAATTAAGCCACAACCAGGCCTTGGTCCGTGCCATCATATGTTCTGGCCTCTTTCCTGGCATAGCATCAGTCGTGGTAACTTATCACTACTTGAAATGTATTTCAACTCTTTCATCCCAGAATTTCTTTGTTAAATTGACATTTTCTTTCTTTTACTTTATGTACAGCACCGAGAGACATCCATGTCTTTCAAAACAATGGATGATGGCCAAGTTTTTCTATATGCGGTAAGTATACAAGTGAAAGGCTCTAACCAAAACTAGGCTTTTAATTGATGGGAAATGGATTTAAGTTCTTAGTTCTTTATCCTTCCCCAATTTTGATGAAGATTCAATTTATATGCTGGTTAATGTTTTGGCAATACACTAAACGATCTATGACTACTTTTGCTGCTTGTGATCTTTTGATAGAAACTAGGAATTAAAGTAACATATTCTTTTGTAATACACATAATCTTTTGATAGAAACTAGGAATTAAAGTAATATATTCTTTTGTAATACAATGTGTTTCTGATATTTATTGCGTGACAAAAAATTTATCTTTTCTTTATTTTATAATTAATAGAATCAATTTAAATTAAATTAAAATTGATTAGAGTATTTTCATTTTTTTTTTTTTGAAATTATGTTTGTTTATTTTTTTAAATATGATAAATAAATAAATTTTATTAATCTTAAGAAAAATATATGTAATAAATTCGTATATTTTAATAAATAGAGCATATACATATAATATGTTTCAAATCGAAAACATATTTGTAAAATGATAATATGCCCATAGTTTCAACTGAGGTTTTTGTCATGTCTTTAATTTAATATGCTTGACCTGATTGTGTCAACTTTTGATAATATTAATGGCAAAATTCTTAAACAGATGAAGACTTCAACTTGCATTCTCTGCTCAGCTGTTCTAACTATGTCTTCGTTTTCAAAACATAATAGAAAATCTGATATTATATCTTGATATTCAATATAAGAGGTCAAGGATCTCTCTGCTATGATATTTAAGAACCTCCTTTTCCATGAATGATAGAACCCTGCATATGCAATAAATTTAGATATTTTCCCCTTCTTTCCGGTATTACAAAATGTTGCATATCATATTTGAGACTGACAATGGTTCTGCTTCAGAATTCTGTGAATGCACGATATCAGACAATTCCTTATCCATGGCTGGTCTTTGGTGAAAAAGTAAAGGTTAATACAGTTTTCATACGTGATTCCACTGGAATATCGGATTCAATACTAATCCTTTTTGGAGGTGCTTTAAGCTGTGGGGTACAGGTACTTCTTCTGGAGACAATTTTATGATGACATTTCCCGTCTTCAGGGATTTTATTGCTAGGATGTTATAATCATTAACTTTCCCGATTTCAGGCTGGGCATTTGAAAATGCTTGACGGGTATGTTGATTTCTTCATGGATCCTAGTATGGCAGAATGCTATTTGAAACTGAAGGACGAACTTGATAAGCTACTACACAAAAAGGTGAGTTAAAGTTATTGCTGTTGACATCCTGGTTCAAATGTTGGTTGGCTGTTAGGAATATGATTTCTTATTTTCTTAGTTATTTTCTCTTGAAAACCCAGCGATATGACTTGGCTGAAGCTGTATTTTGCATATCTTCGTCTTGAGTTTGTGAGAAAACTTATTGTATGTAATGATGATGGCTTTTTGATGAATCAGCTCGAGAATCCTAGCCTTGACCTTCACAAGGAAGGCAAGTACCTTATGCTTGCTGTTCAAGAGCTGGTATCAGGAGATCAATGTGAGGGAAGATTTGTTTTTGGGCGTGATAGCAAGAGGCGGAGGGAGCTTAGTAGTGAAAGCAGATTTACGAAAGATGGAACAAATCCCAAAAGCTTGCTACAAACTCTGTTGATGAGAGCAGCGCACTCCCCTCCAAGATACAAGACGAAGCACCTCAAGACAAATGAATTTAGAGCCCTGGTCGAATTCAAGGGAATGCAGTTTGTGGGAAAACCCAAGAAAAACAAGCAACTCGCGGAGAGGGATGCTGCTATAGAGGCATTGGCCTGGTTGACTCACACCTCTAGCAACAATAATCAAGACGAAGATGATAACTCCCCACCGGATGTCACTGATAATATGCTTAAACTTCTTGGGAAACGGCGAAGATCAAAAGGCCGCCCTGGTTGAAGATGGGTTCTTAAAGATCGCATCTTCTTAACGGTTGATAGACAAACAATTAGAAAGACATAGTACGATAATCATTTTTTATTTATTTCGATAGGGCATTATAGAGTTAAATCAAATTTTCCATTGAGATATGCTGTGTAATCTTAGCCAAGGTATAGTTTAATTGCTACTGATCAAATTTACAGCAAGTAATAATGTTGTAATAGCAATCTAGGGAAAATTATTTAGATGATTGAAGTCATTGTGTTGTAATATGAAGCAAAATTTTGTCCAATAAAAATTAAAGCCTACTCCACCAAAAAAAAAAACCCAGATTTTGTCTGTATTAGATTGTAAGACTTGAATGATCAGACGCGTGACTTGTTGATAGCTCAAAATTGCTGGGCTGCACTTGTCTCGACTTCCTTTTCTTCTGTATAAACAGATTTTTCTTCAATCGACACACAACAATGTCCTGATCATGGATACCAAAAGCTTTGGAATCTATAGCAAACTCGTGCATGATCCAGGCACCGTTATGTGGGGAGTCCTGATTTTCGTAACGAAATCGTTTCTTACAACCAACAACATTGCCAGCTACAATCTTCTCACCAGAATCTTCCCCTGCCCAAGTACCAGAACCCACTCTTCTGCTTATTCTCGAACTGTTAACCGAAGCCTTCTTCTGCCGAGTGAAGAGATGGAGAGCCTGGGAGTCTTCCAAGTCGTCTCCTCCGTACGACTCCCATATCTGCCATGGCTCTTGAGAACCATAGATATTGCATTCTTTCACCAAAACTTTTTCAATATCAGTGAACGACTCTGTTTTTGCATAGATTTTATTAAACAGGTAATAACCCACCAATTCTCTATCTGTTGGAAGAAATTTGAATCCCACCGAACACCTGAAATCTGCTGCCATTGAAGAATAACAGATGGTTTTCAAGGAAACAAACAGAAAACGATCAAGTAGAATAGAAGAAAAAAAAAAATCAGACAATAGTCAAACTAGAGCGTTTTTCCAGGAAAGAAACAGAAAACAGTGAAGTCAAAAGAAAAGAAACAGAAAACAGTGAAGCTAGAGAGTTTTTCTGGAGAAATAAAAGAGAAGAGTAGTGATTGATTTTGGAAACTATATAGATTTCAGAATCCAACCAGTACTGGGAAACCTTTTAAAACAAACAATAGTTTCCAGATTTTAACAAAATAAAGCTACTTGTATTTGACTGAAAGAGTGATATTCATGCACAATACAAAGTTGAAGTAAGAGAGTAGAGTGTTGCACAAGTAATAAATTAGATATCAAATCCGACAGATAATGGGGAACCTAACAAAATATAGTTTCTAAATTAGAAGAGTTATTATAGGTTTGAAAATAAAGCAACTTGTATTTTGTGACTTTAAATTATATACTCGTTTGATATTAATTTTATGGCTGACTAGTACTAATGACCCGTAAACTCTTCCAAAATATGCATTATGACTCCAATACTTTTTTTTTGGCCACTAAACCCCTGAACTGAGAGTTTAATCGAATCTAGTTATAACAAATCAAGTTTTCTTATATCCATTTTTTTTTTTTAAATTGACTTTTATATATATAAATTACTGTTAGTAAAAAACCAAAAATAGTCATAAGTTTTTTTTTTTTTTTTTTTTTTGAAAAATGGAGTGAGGAGTAATTAAGAGAAAGTGTTTAATATGGTAATAACAGATTTATGAGAGAGAGTTTAATACGTAATATTTAATCTAATAATTTAGGAGAAAGAATTTATTTTTTTAATAATTTAATTAGTTTGGAGTGTCTTTAGAATTTTTTTGTCTTGTTTAGTAATTTTAATTCAGGTTAAAATTGTCATTAATAAAAAAAATTAAATTAGAATGTAAATAGATAATTTGTAGATTGTAAGAAAAAGCTTTCATTATATTTAGAGTATCTTCAATGCAAGCGTGACTTATGAAAAAAAAAAGATGCAACATAGGATTAATAGACATTATGTTAAAAAATCTTTCTCTAATGCAACCGTGTATATTCAACCTTAAGCTGACGTGGCAAAATAAATATTAGACATTGTCAATATGATCATCGACGGTATGTTGCACAGCTATTTTTTTAGTTGACTCAGTAAGTATTTAAAACTGACATTAATTTTTCATCTATTTTTAGTAAGAAAATAAAATATAAAATAAAACGGGAAAAAAAAAATGGACACATCATTACAAAAATTATGTTTTAGACGGAAGCATGGAGATTTGAGTTGATTATCTATTAAGTCTATTTGTATGCCACATCAAGGAATAAAATATCGGTATCGGTATCGATATCGGGCTTCTAAATTTATGGATATATCGAGGATATTATCGATATTGGTGGATATTCGTTAAAAAAAAATTAAAAAAAAAATGATGGATATTTACATCTAAAGTTAGAATTTTTTTGTAAAACTTTTGGACAAGCTTAAATAAGTAATTACACATCAAATGAATAATATTTTAACAATAAATTAGTATAATTATGAGTTTATTATAAATTATAACATAGATTGCGTATGTATATAATTTTTAAAATTGAGTATTTAATATAATGATATTTTGTTTCACTTTTACAATATTATATACAATATAAAGAGAGTAAATATTTAATAAACAAAATTATCATTAATATATATATATATAGTTTCATACTTCTAAGAGTCTATCATAAATCATAATTCATATATAATAATAAATTGCATGTCTGAAATTTAAAACCAAAATGAATTACTTGCTGATTCAAATACATAAGATATATTTCTATCTTGATTCGAACAATAATTTTCCTAGAAAAACGTGCTAGCATGGTTTTAAAGGTAGTTATTAATATACCACACGTATGTTGCTTGATCTCTTCCAACTTGGTGGATATTGTTGATCTACATGCATAGGTATTGCATATGACATTTGTGGAGAAGGATAATCAAATATAATGCAGCCACCATAACTACCATAATATGATACATGAGAACCTGACATTGTCTGCGAATCACCCAAAGAACTATTTTTTGTGTCCATACTTATTGAGGAGAGAGTCATATTCAAAGAATCTTCATCAATTTGACTTGTTCCTCCATGTTGTTTACCACGATTTTGATCAAAATTACCTGCATGAGTATCCCAACCTCTGGCATGAACATCCCAACTTATTGCACCAGTATCCCAACCTCGCACCAGAATCCCAACCACTTCTATCATCTCCATCATCTCTATCATCTTTTCCTCCACTATTTCCATCAAAAGTATGTTGGTCATCGAAAGAGCTGTTAACAGTAACTCCACGATCTACACCAACTTCTTTTCTAATCACTTATTCAACATATATTCTCATGTGTCGAGCATGAGAAACAATTTGTGGATCAGGATTTCCTTCATCATCATCCAAATAGGCATGTCTAACCTAGTAAAAAAAAAAAATATTCCCATTGTCGTCTCTTGCTTCCACAACTACTTGAAGTAGATCCATAAAATCAGTTTCATCTACTTTATCTTTTTCAACTACCATATCTTTAAGTTTCAACTTCATATTATAATAACAATAAACAAGTTGTTCAAGCATAGAATAGGCAAGACGGTTTCTTTGTTTTGTGTGAATTAAAGCAAATGTGGACCAATTTCTTTTGCAGGCAGACGATGATGCTGTTTGTAACAGTATGCGAACTGCTATTGCATGCAGTGATGGAGCACAATTTCCATACATTACCCATCAATTAGCTACAATAAAAATTATTAAGTATTATAAGTATGAATACCATTTCAATGATATTATTATTTATTATTATTACATAGATTTTTGTAATAAACCTTATATACCTTGTTGCATTTTGCTTCTAACTGTCATGGCTGCTCGTTCCCAAAAACTTTTCTTTCAATCCTTAAAGTCTATGAGCTACATTCATGACTCACGAGATCAATATGTAAATAATATATATAAATATGTGTATATGACACAATACTCCCATGCAAAGAGGTTATAATATTGGAATTATAAAATTGATTGTAAATTGTAACTTTTTTTTTTCTCATTTTCAAAATTAGCAATCCCTGCAGTTTCAAGGCCTAATTTCGTATAGACAATATGTACAGCTTTTAAAAGATTTGAATTATCCCCAATTTTGTCTCTATATTGGTACTTTGGGTTCAAATAATAAAATAGAAGAATAAAAAATATCAATTGAGGTACTTTTTGTTTTGTTATTTTTTAATAAAAATTATGTGTTTTACACGTTTTACACAAACAAATCAGATTGTTTTCACAATCTTTACCCAATTCTACTTCAGTAATTATACTATTGACTATTATATTGGAAAATTTTATAAATTTGTTAATTCTTCTTTTAAAACAATTTTCAATATAGATTATTTGAACAATAATTTAAGTGTTTAAGATTAATTTTTTTATAAAAAATAATTTGCAAAATATCTCTAGATTTCGGGATGAAATTCACAATATTTCGGGAATATCGGGGGATTTTTATGGATATTTAGAAATCGACTGGATATTTGCTAGATATTGGATATTACCCCTGTTTCGATATCGGTCCCTCCAAAATATAGATATATCGCTGGATATATCGATTTTAAATTCCTTGTGCCACATAGGAAGCAAGTTTATTGACATTTTTACCATGTCAACAATTATTGTTATGCAAGCCACTTTTGCATCGGAGATGCTCTTATAGGTGTCAATATCGACACCCTATTTAAAATGGGTTTAAAACGGCATAAGATGTAACTGTAAAAATTAGTTACTTAAAATATAAGATATATCTTTATATATATATATATATATATATATCTAAAAATATTTTAATATTACATTTTAAGTTTATCCGTTATCTAAAAATTAGTTACACGTTTATATTTTAACAAGAAATACTCTTGTTATTTCTAAAACCATTTATAAAAATTATATTTATATCTTAGGCTAAAAATACATGGTTACTAAGATATATCTTCTTATATATAATCGAAAATATTACACATAATATCCCTTCTAATTTAGCAAAATATTACTGGTTAGTATACTAAGCAATACTAAGCATATATATATATATATATATATATAATTTACACTGCTTTATCGATTTCAATAATTTTACTTAGGGTTATATTATACAATCATCCATTGGTTGTAAGGATAAATGGATGGCCAAATTAATTGTTAAATATTTTTAATTATTATACATAACCAATAGGTGGTATTTTTAATTCATACTCGGTATTCTTAAATATCATTGCAATACTCAAGTAACTCAACCAGGTGTTATCATTAATATAAATTTTGAGCATCCTTCCCTCAATTCCGTAATTGTTTAATCCATATTGCTTATCTTACATCCATTTTGCATATCTAGATAGGTGAATATTCTATTTTCCATAACACCTTTATTTGCTTTTTTGTTATCTTGTGTTTATCTGCTGGTAATTAGTCGATCACTATCAAACCAAATCTATTATTTACATTTATGCAATTAGCTTAACTAAGATTAGTTAACCATTTCAATTGTCAATACCATTCCCTGTGGTCGAATTCCTTATTTACCATTTTACTAATTTTATATTTTTAAGAGTGTTGTAAGTGGTTAAAATTCTGAATTAAAACCTAGGAGTAATTGCACAAACCTCCCTTTAGTTTAAGTATAATTGCAGTTAAATAGATCTTTTGCTTAAAATTACACAAACCTCCCCTAACATTGGTTGACTTCCGTTAAACTTAACGTTTGACCAAAATTTTAGAGTAAAATGACTTTAATGCCCTTAATTGTATTATTTTAAAACCTAAAATAAATAAATAGATAAATATTATATAATAAAATCAATTTTAATAAAAATAATGAGGATAATGTGCAATTAACCCGAAAAAATAATAACATTATCCTCAACATTTTTATTATATATTATATAATATATATCTAAAAATGATGATGAATATCTAGAAAATTAACAACATTATCCTCATTATTTTTAATAAAATTTTAATTTTTTATTATATATTATTTATTTGATTATTTATTTTAGGTTAATACAAATAGGGGTATTAAAGTTATTTTATCCTAAAAGTTTGGTCAAAGTTAATTTTAATGGAAGTCAACGAATACTAAGGGAGGTTTATATAATTTTGAGTAAAGGTCCATTTAACTGCGATTAGACTTAAACTCAAGGGAGGTTTGTGCAGTTACTCCTAAAACCAATATAAACATCTTTTTGTCAAGTACAAATTAGTCTCTTCAGCCGCCTCCCATGTTTTCTCTTCTTAGCTTGCCTCGCAAAATGCAGTTACCACCTTGGTCTATGAAGTAGTTGACCTTAGTTAGGGTTTAGGTGGAGCTAGATCTAGCCATTAGAGATGGGAGCTCAGGTTGGACCTCATTCGTCGGACACCTTCCTTCTCTTCTGGTGTCTACTACTTGGTCATTAATTGTTCAACTACTCACTGTCCTTTACTCTCTTCTTTTCTTCTTGGGTGACTTTTTATTAGGACATGCATCCATGGATGAGCATTTTCTCCCCATCCCCACGGGCCCTATGGGAATTTGAAGGTAAATTTTGTCTCTAAATAGATTTTGGAGGAGGTGGTGAAGGTACCTCCCCCTAAAACCAAAATGCTATTGGGTTTTCAAAAATAATATATATATTATTTTTATTTTTATTTTTATTTTTATTTATATATACAAATAGATTTTGGATGTGGGGATAGGGGCAAACTTTGCCCCCAAACATATTTTGGGGGAGGTGGTGGGGGTACCTCCCCCCAAACCCAAAACTCCATTGGGCCTCCAAAAATAATATATATATTATTTTTATTTTTATTTTTATTTTTATTTATATATACAAATGTTAACAATTAAAAAAAAAAATTATAAATTATAATATTAAATTATTAAAATTAACATGACTATACTTTTTTTTAATGTCGAATGTTATTGATGATTTACAAGATATTTGAAGATATGCTTAAATATTAGTAATGTATTTTGCAATTATTTTTTACTATATTTGGAATTGCCAATAACATATTGTATTATGCAAATATTTTGTATTGTATTTTGGATTGACAAGAACAGATTGTATTTTACAATTATTTTGTATTGTATTTTGGATTTTTTTAATTGTATTTTTATTATGTTTTAATTACCTTTTAACTTGAAAATTTGAAATTTAAAATTAAAAATTTGAAATTAAGAATTGAAAAGGATATGGGTTTTGGGGGTAGGGGTGCTCATTGGTCCCCCCAAATGGATTTTGAAGGGGGGGAATGGGGGTGCCCCATTTGGCTCCCACGCCCATTCCTACATGCATCAACCCTAGAGTAGGCTCTGATACTTTCAAGGTAAGCCTCCTGCTTCTAGAAAGCATTGTTAGGGTACACATGGTGATCTGTCGGGTAATGGAGTTGTTCTACTATTAAGGATAGCAACGGTGCGGGTCGGGGGTTGAGAATGCTTTCCCATCCCCATCCTCGCCTCCCAAAACCATCTTCATCCACGTCCCTGTCCCCACATTAAGAGAAACGGGGACCGGGTGCGGGGATTCCCCATTGGAGGGGCCTATACCCGTCCCATTCCCCATTTAATATAATTATATATTTAAAAATTACAACTTAAAATATATATATATATATATAAATTCAGTTATATATTATAAATATATATAATATATATTGATATATATATATAATATAAATTCAGTTATAAATATATAATATATATATTTAGTTATATATTCTATATATATATATATATATATATATATATTCAATTATATATTCTAACAAATTACAACCTGACCAAATATGGTGTCAATATATATAAATAATTAAAAAAATCTGAATAATATATATTATATTATAAATATATATATATATATATATATATGTGTATATATAATATGTATATCAGTGTGGGGATGGGACGAGGAGTGCTTTCTCCGTCCCCGTCCCGCTTTAACTTCGAGGATAAGACTTTGTCCCCATTCCCATCCCCGAATATTATCCTCCATCCCTGTCCCATTCGGAGCGGAGCCCCGTAGGACCCCTGCACCGCGGGAAATATTGCCATCTCTATCTACTATGCTTCTTTCCAGGGCACTACCTTCTTCCTGGTCAGGATCTGATACCTGGGCACCTCTTAGGCGGGATTGTATCGGGTTCCTCTACTAGGTGAGACTCAACTCTTCACGGTTCGGGCTTTCTCCCTGGTAAGGGTCTGGTCCATATCAGATTTGGACTTGGAGGCAGACCGAACCCAAGCTTTGGATCGGGTCCTATCAGGCGGACCGAGTCCGCAAGGTAACTTCTGGTGCGAAAATCTTCTTTGGAGGGATAGCCAAATTTTATAGTTAATAATTGCTGTATTGCCTTAGGTGTTAATGGCCCGGGTCGAAAAAGCCCACAGATGATTTTTTATAAGTTGCAAGTTCCCAACTACCAAAAAGAAGACCGACTAGTGACCCATGTCCACCTCAACCGCCGCCGAGCCGCCGCCACCACCACCACCTCCGCATCCAGTGTTGATCCCAACACTCCCGGACGACGTCGCCATAAACTGCCTGGCCCGAATCCCGCGCTCCCACCACCCGATTCTCTCTTTGGTCTCGAAACCGATCCGCGCTCTCTTGTCGTCGTCTCTCCTGTACACCACTCGCTCTCTGCTCAGCTGCGACCACCACTTCCTCTACCTCTGCCTCCGCGTCCCCACCAACCCTTCCCTGCTTTTCTTCACTCTCCACGAATCCCCACACCCAACCACCACCACACGCCGACACATCCTCGTCCCGGTCCCGCCGATCCCCTCCACGCCTCCGTCAGTCATCGGCTCCGCCTTCGCCGTCGTGGGTCATAGGATCTACGTCCTCGGAGGCTCCGTCAACGACCTCCCCTCCTCGCACGTGTGGGCTCTCGACTGCAGGATCCACGCGTGGGAGCCCGCGCCGAAGATGCGCGTCGGGCGCGAGTTCCCGGCCGCCGGAGTGATTGGCGGCAGAATCTACGTCATAGGAGGTTGCCTGGTGGACACTTGGTCCCGGTCCAGGAACTGGGCCGAGGTTTTCGACCCGAAAACTGGCTCTTGGAACCCGGTTTCGAGCCAGATTGAAATACGCGAAAAGTGGATGCACGCAAGTGCTGTCATTGATGATAAAATGTATGCAATGGCAGATAGAGGTGGCGTGAAGTACAACCCGAAAAACCAAAGTTGGGAGAGTGTAGAAACTGAGGTTGATTTGGGGTGGAGAGGCAGAGGTTGTGTAGTTGAAGGAGTGTTGTATTGCTATGATTATCTGGGGAAGATTCGAGGATTCGATACGAAGAAAGAAGAGTGGAGGGAGCTGAGAGGAGTGGAGGGTTTGCCGCGGTTTTTGTGTGGGGCAACTATGACGAATTTCGGAGGGAAGTTGGTGGTGGTTTGGGAGGAGAATGGAGGGAGTGGGAAGGAAACGGGGATTCGGTGTGCAGAGATCGTGGTGGAGAGAGGTGGGGACGGAGAGTTGTGGGGGAAGATTGGATGGTCGGATGTGGTTCTTTCGGTCCCTAAGGGGTCGTCCATTGTGCATTGTATGTCGGTTAAGGTCTGAAAGTTTGTGGAGTTTATCCATTTAGGTATGTTGTTAGGTTCTTGTTTGTTTGATTAATTTACTTGCATTTTGTAATTGAATTGATGCTAATTAGATTGTTTTGATTCTTATACTAATTCGTTATTGCGCATTGAATATGAGCTTCTTGATGATTGAACTAGTTTAGACTTTAGAATTAGTCAATTCATAACTTAAGCTGGACTCAGTGCTTGAAAGTTAAAATCTTTTAGAAGTTGAGTTAAGCGAGAATGTTGATGAGTATTGAATTAGGTACCTGTTAGGGAGTGTGAATGAATGCAGCTAACAACTTCAACTATATATGTCTTTTCGAAGTAAATTCTACTTGCACTAGTGTACTGAATAGTGAGATGAGATCCTTCCTGTTATCTGAATTCAGAATATCGAATGATTATGATAAAGATTATTAGTTTGTTCTGCATGGTTTCGACAGTTTCCTGTTAAGCATGATGGAAGAATGCAAGTAACTTTGAGTTCAGAATAGAATTTAAGATTTAAATGTGAGTTTCCGCTGTTTGCGAGTTTGGATTTCTTTGCTTAAGTTTACTAATGACAAAATGCTGTTCAAAGGTACTCATTTTTTGTTGAGTCTTGCACTTGTGGCAGTGTGGTGCCCGGCACATTAGGAGGCATGTTGTGTTGGACATTTTGTTAAGGGAATTTTATGAATGTGTTGGTTGTAATGATTTTTCATAGTTGGAGTGCTCATGGAAAAAAAAAAAAAAAAAATGAATACCGGGTCTATTTTCATGTATCTCTCCAAACAAAGACAAGTTGTAGTTTAGGATTTAAGAATTACCTAGTAACTCATTCATACACTGTCATACAGATATTTGATTGAGTTGCTTATGTTTTGGTCAAGAGTCCAGTGAAAAATGTTAAACCCTGTTTTTGATGCTCAAGGTGCCACTTCAGTCTTTGGAACCCAGACATCAATAGTCTAAACTGTCTGCCAATTCTAATATGTAATACCTCATACTTGATATGGAGAGAAAGAGCTTTGCTATTACTCGAGAGGTTCACTCTTCTCTATTTACCGATATATCTTATACAAATGAACGGTGTAGATATGTACACGAGACATTTGATCTTACGACTATTATTAAATTGTCTCGAATGTTGTTGGAATATTAAGGGAATATGTCATACGGTGTATGTTCTCCAAGTCTTGGGAATATTCTAGAGCATTCCAAAACTTGATATCCTCTTAATGATAGCCGTAGGATCAAATGTCATGTGTATAAATTTCCACTGCGCAATGTACCTATAATAGGGTAGGCCTTCATTTGTCCAATTCAATTTAGGGAAGTGAGAATCTCTTGAATACTTAGGAAGCCAACCAACAGGGTTCAAGCATCAAAAGCTAGGTGAGTTGGGCATGGTAAACTATTAAATAAGTGCCACCTCTATTATTTGGAAAGGAACTTTGAGCACATCATGATGCATGGTAGATTCTCTCCTTGTATATTATCAAATTGTCAGTAGTGAACTTTTATTATTTCCAGTATTTTTCAACTTATATATGACTGCTTTTTCTTTTGTTAGCCAGAAGAGACAAACTGAGCTCCATCTGCTCAAAGAAAGCTCCATCTCCTTCAGTTTCAGGACACCATTAATAAATTGAAAACCTGGAAGAGTTGATCAAATTGTTTGTGTATTCTTGTGTGCTTGTTGTATATGTTGCCCAAGTTTGCACTCTGTATATAGATCATGTAGTTTGTATTATCTTCACAAATTTGGACCTCCTTAAAGAGGTTCAAATCGTATAAGTCTATCACTTGTTTTGCTTGTAATCATATATGATTGTGGATCATATTGGAACAATGGTCTCACTTTTTCTGGTACATGGGGATTGCTTCATTTTTTAAGAGCTTGTCACAAGTAAAAAAGAGTGCAAGATTTTACCATTTACGATCCTTGCAATGCGTGTATTGTGTAATTAAACATTGGTCAACTATATTAAATATACTTAACTTCTAATTTGCATTTACCATTATGCCCTCTCAATTTTAACGGTCAACTCAAATTTGGACGGATAAGGTAATAGAAGGAGGAGATTTTATATTAGTTTCGTTTCGGGGGAGAGACCAGCCGATATGAGCAAACCCTGTCCTCACCTTTTTAATAGTTTCGTTTCGGGGGTGGAGGGAAATGATAATATCCCTTAAATTAATTCAGTGGGTTCATTTAGTTTATCATTGTGTTAAATAATAAATAGACAAAGAATAAATCAAAGAGAAAATGTTATAATAGGTAGGATTTAGCTATACCATACATAACTTGGATAGTTATGTGAGAGAGATAGTATGGTATAGTTCAACCCGTTATAATAGTAGTATTATGGATACGATTTTACATGTTTTTATTCAAAATTTTATTCAAAAATTACCTCTATTACATGTTGTACCATATAATTTATTTATTTATTTATTTTAATATTATATAAATTCAGAATTTTTTTTAGAAGGAGGGGACGACCTCGTTACGTAGGTTAAGGAGTGACACTGCTTAACATTGAAATTATACACATATATTAATAAAGAAGAAAAACTTGTGTGGGTCAGTCTCATCATCGGATTGTGAGACCCTTCGATCAAAATATCAAATTGTTCAATCTTTATTGAAAATATAATAATAAAATTAAAAATGTTAAAGTCCTACAAAATTAGAAAATTTAATTAAATTAGACCAATCCATACCAGATTTCCCTCCCTAAAAAGATAAGAGCGAGAAAAAACCTGAAAAAAAAAAAACGCACGTGCCGGTTGAGTTTTCAACGTAGTACGTATAAATCCGAAAAACACTTTAGTTTTGTCTTTTTTGTTGTTGTTTGTTTTCAGTTATTTTTATTTCCCTCCATATTTGTCCGAATCTTTAAATCTAAAACCCTAATCTCTCCACGGCCGCACCACCACTGCAGCTGTAATGGACTTCTCACCGGCGCCAATCGAAGACGGCTTCTCATCCGAGAAGCTCTTCAACCAAGGCTACTCTTACACCTACGACGACGTCATCTTCCTCCCTCACTACATCGACTTCCCAACCGACGCCGTTTTGCTCTCCACTCATCTCTCTCGCAACATCCACCTCTCAATCCCCTGAGTCGCCTCCCCCATGGACACCGTCACCGAGGCCTACATGGCCACCGCCATGGCCGCTCTCGGCGGTATCGGCA
This sequence comes from Acer negundo, assembly GCA_035582765.1. Classification (NCBI taxonomy): domain Eukaryota; kingdom Viridiplantae; phylum Streptophyta; class Magnoliopsida; order Sapindales; family Sapindaceae; genus Acer; species Acer negundo. Next base: position 14,340,140 of record CM069242.1, read on the forward strand.
TCGTCCACTCCAACTGCACCGCATCCGAGCAGGCCGCGATCGTCGCATCCGCTAAGTCGCGGAGAGTCCCGATCTTTTCCTTGAATCCGATAACTGTCAAGGCGCCTGACGGTTGTATTGATAGTTTTGACGGTCTCGATTATATTTTCGTCACTGAATCAGGTAACTTGAAGTTACATTTTAGAGTAGAAATTATTAGCATAAGCGCTTTTTTGGTGCTTTTGGTTGGAAGTACTTAGCAGAAAAGCTCTGGTTTTAGTAAATAAAACGTTGCTTTTGGAGTGTTTTTTTTTTCCCCCTTTTATAATCTGAAAAGCAAGCACTTTTTTACTGAGTGCTTGTCTATAAACAAGTCGAAGTACTTTTTCTTTTGTAAATGTAATCTGGGTATAGCATTGACAACAATTTAAAAAACCCCTTCTTTTATTACTTTTGATTGGAAGTACCAGCAGTAAAGCTCTGCTAGTAAAAATATCTACCATAGGCTGAAAAGCACTAGAAAGTGCTTTATGCAGGAAGCTTTGCTTTAATAAAAACCGGCAGTTTCGGCTGAAAAACACTTTTTAACGAAGCACTTCTCTGAAAACATTTCAAAGTACTTTACTTTTTTTATCCTCAAACAGAGCTTTGGGGTGTAGGATTGACTCAATTGATTCATTTTAATGTGAGGTTATGTGTTTTTTACTATTTCAGGTACTACAAAATCGAAGGTTGTGGGTTATGTGGAGAAATCTGACTGGGAGAATTTGAGTGATAAGAATGTGGAGCTGTTTAATTATATGCGAGATTGCAGTTCTAAGGTTTCGGTTCCTTGGAATTATGAGTTGGGACAAATTAATGCAGTTTTGGAGGAAAACGAGCTCGATTTTGTTGTTCTGGAGAAGGATAATGAGGTGGTAGACGTGGTGACAAAGGAGGCTCTGGAGGGAGCAAAAGGGTATCCGAAACTGGGGAAGGGGACAGTGGGGTCTGATGGGAAGTGGATGGTGGGAGCGTCCATTGGGACAAGGGAGTCCGATAAGGAAAGGTTGGAGCATCTTGTGAAGGCTGGGATAAATGTGGTGGTGTTGGATAGTTCTCAGGGGAACTCAATTTATCAGATTGAGCTGATAAAATATGTGAAGAAGACGTATCCAGAGTTGGACATTATTGGTGGAAATGTTGTGACAATGTTTCAAGCACAAAATTTGATTCAGGCCGGTGTGGATGGGCTAAGAGTCGGGATGGGGGTCTATATGTACAACTCAAGAGGTTTGTGCAGTTGGGCGAGGACAGGTATAACATTTTGCTTTAGCATATCTTGGGATCACAATTTAAAATTTGTTTATCAACTGGACCATGTGACGTGAATTATGAATGTAATTGAACCGACAACACTTGATTCAAATAAATGGGTTTGTAATATGTTGTGTTGCAATGGAGGTTTTGTTAGCATGTTGGCACTTGACATTACATAAACTTTGAGAATGATGGTGTCATTTATCCTGATTCTAGCTATATTGTACTTTTCTGGGATATTTACTGCATCATGTACTCATTACTTTCTATGTCCTTAAATTTTTTCAGGCAACTGCTGTTTACAAGGTATCCTCAATTGCTTCGCAAAGTGGTGTACCTGTCATCACCGATGGTGGTATTTCAAACTCTGGGCATATTGTTAAGGCTCTAGTGCTAGGAGCATCTACTGTAATGATGGGAAGCTTCTTAGCTGGAAGCACAGAGGCTCCGGGAGCTTATGAGGTTCAGGTATGATAGTCCTATAACAAAGTGCTTTGATAGACAGCTAGACACTCAGTCTCCCATTGTTACTGTACTGTTAATTTTTGCAATTGATCTCTCAACATTTTGAATATGGAAAATCTACAGAATGGGCGCCGGATAAAAAAATATCGTGGCATGGGGTCCTTAGAAGCAATGACTAAAGGGAGTGATGCAAGGTACTTGGGTGATACAGCAAAGCTTAAGATTGCACAAGGGGTGGTTGGAGCAGTTGCAGACAAAGGCTCTGTTTTGAATTTCATACCATACACAATGCAAGCAGTCAAGCAAGGGTTCCAGGATCTTGGTGCTTCCTCTCTTCAGTCTGGTCATGAACTGTTACGATCAGGAACACTGAGACTGGAGGTACGGTTCACCATTTCCATTTTTACACTTTTAACTGAACCTTTTCATGACTCCATACATGAAGCTGATACGTTCTTTTTTTTGGGCTGATACAGGTCCGAACAGGAGCTGCACAAGTTGAAGGTGGAGTGCACGGGCTGGTTTCTTACGTAAAGAAATCCTTCTGAGATTAAAATATGCTACACCACCCACCCATCAACTGCTGTTCATGAACAACATTCAGGCAAACCGGGGATATCAAAATTGTCGTAAAAGCATTCGATTCGAGCACGAGAGGCTAAATGATATGCCCTTTTGAAATAATATGTATAATTATAGCCAAGGTATAGTTTCATTGCTACTGATCAAATTTACAGCAAGTAATTATGTTTTAATAGCAATAATTTATAAAATATTATTTGGATGATTGAAGTCATTGTGTTGTAACTTGTAACATAAAGTAAGGTTTTTCCAAATAAAAGTAGGGAAAATTTTCATTTAAATATTTTTTTATAAAAAATAAAATTCCATTCACTAAGTTTTTCAGCTTACAAACCAATTAAATTAAAATAAAGTATGTGAGTGAGTTGCGATTAAAAAAAAAAAGTTCTATTTCATTTAAATATTTTTTTATAAAAAATAAAATTCCATTCACTAAGTTTTTCAGCTTACAAACCAATTAAATTAAAATAAAGTATGTGAGTGAGAAAAAAAAAAAAAAAAAAAAAAGTTCTATAAGATTACAACCGTAACAATTTTATTTTTTTTAATGCAGATATTGTTATTTATAAAACTAATAAGTACAATTATTTTTATAAATACATTCATGTATAAAATTTATAAAATAAATATTACTATAAACACCCATTATAATATCGAAAGTACCCCTTATTGAAATGAATATATTCATTTTAATACGTTTTATTTATAAATCCGTTTACATTATTAACACAACAAATTTATAAAAAATAAAAATAAATAAAAAATCATATTATTTTTGGAATTAAAATGATGATCAAATTTACTTTTAGAAATGTTTCCAACATATGAGTCTTTTATGAAAGGGAAGATGTAGAACAAAATTTGTATATAAGGTCAAGAAATTTTCAATCTAGAATTCTCTTATATATACTCATTGATATCTACTGCTATCTTTAAAAATATATATATATATATATATATATTTTTTTTTTTTGTTATCGATAGAGTTTATAATTAAATATAAAAGAAAGACAAAAAAAAAAAGTAAAATAATACGTACCTTCGTGCATGATTAGAATTTTCTAAAAATTCTTTTTTTATTACTTTGTTATGATAATCATGTGATGATGAGAGAGTTTAATACTTGAAATAAAATTAGAGTTTATTTAAGGTTTATCATAATTTTTTTTTTTTATAAAAAGCAATCTTCAAAAAAAGGGTCTGGGCTGCCGTCTAGATGCTGTACGGTTGTCGGCTGTCTTGAGTTGGCCAAAATCGTCGAAAAATCGATCAATGGAAAAGTCAACGGTCAACGTAAGAAATTGACCGCCTGGTTCGATCTAGACAGATTAATCGGGTCTGGGCAGAGTCAAAACCGTTGACTCAGCCTAGACCTTTTTTTAATTTTTTTTTTTTAAAAACGGCTTCAATAAAACGGCGCCGTTTTGAGTTTTCAGTTTCAAAACCACAAAACGGTGACATTTTGACTTGTTTTCAGTTTTCCCCAGATCCCCTTTCAGGCTTTCAATCACAAAAGCCAAATATTTTAACAGTTTTTATTTTATGACAATTTTTTTTTTATTATTATCGGTTTATAACTATCAACAAATGTTTATAATATTTATAATATTTATAATATTTAATTAAAAAGTGTTATTATTTAATATTTAATTATAATATTTTAATTAAATACTGTTGAACCAACCTCACCGTCGAAGGTCGTAAGTCTTTACCACTTACCTACAACCTTTGACACAGGGACAAACAGTTAGAGGGGGCTGATCTGGGCTATAGCCGGCCAGCCGGGTCAGTTTTTTGTAAAAGAATAAAAGTTTTAAAAACCGTCAACAATGCGAATGTTACGAAAGATATCGACAGTTTTCATTTTATGATATTTTTTTTTTTTTATTGCCAGTTTATAACTATCGACAAATGTTTATAATATTTATAATATTTAATTAAAAAGTTTTATTATTTAATATTTAATTATAATATTTTAACTAAATACTGTTGAACCAATCTCACCGTCGAAGGTTGTAAGTCTTTACCACTTGACTACAATTAATTAGAATAATTAAAATTAGAATTAGAACCGGACCGAAATCGGGGAAACCAATTCCATTTTCAGTTTTGGTTCTGGTTCCTGGCTTTCCGGTTCGAACATTTAAAAAAAGAAATAAAAAATTAAAAAAAAAAATTTCAAACTTCAAGATCTGCTCTTTCTCTTTCAATCAAATCAAATTCAAAATCTAAAAAAAAAAATTAAACTCTCTCGATCAATCAAATCAAATTAAAAATCATTAAAAATATATATAAAAACAAAGGAAAATTACACAAACATATCTCGACTTTAACATATATATATATATATATGAGGTAAAGTCCAGTTTTACCAAAAATACAAAAACATACCTTTGACCTTAGGTTTGACCGTTAGAGATAACGGTGGTGTTATCTGAATAAGGGTATTAAGGTCCTTTTCCTAGGATGACTGAAAAGTAGTATCTAACAATATCTAAAAATTACTTTCAGTCACTGTTGTTGATTGAAAAGTCATCATTGCCCCCATACCCCTCCAGTACAACTTGACACCATTTCCCGCCATTTTGTGTACCTTCTATACTATATCACAACTCTCGCGCCCTTCCATCTCACAGCTCAAGCACCAAAATGTCCCTTGTATAAGACCATTGAGTTTGGGTGGGTTCTAACAGATATCACACCTTTTTCAATTATAACCAAAACCAGACATAGAAGAAGGAAGCATACCAAGGAGGATTGCAGTATCCTGATAATTGGTGTATCAAGCAACAACAAGGTAAGAATCAATCTCATGTGGAAGAAAAATAGCAAAGACCCCTTTGCATGTATTTATTTATTTATAATATTTGAAGATTTATGTTGAGCCAATTTTAAACATTTTTAAAATTGTACATGTGCACATGTGCCACTTTCCCAGAGCCTACTGAGACCTCCAAAACAAGTTCCCTCCGTCAAAGACATCACAGAAATTATAAAATTCTTGATGTCGAAGCTGGATTACCCATCCTCTCCCAATTTCGAAGACGATCTCTTCATTATTCTGAAATCCATTAATTGCCCCTACAAATTCAACAAATCCACACTTCGGTCCCCAAATTCCCCACATAACTGGCCTACTTATCTGGCTTTGATCCACTGGATGGTCCAAATTGCATCGTATACCAATCACTTGTTAAGCAATTCGAGAGCTATCCTTGAGAATAACTGTGTTTATAAGCATGCCCGCGATAGTTACTTAAAATATGTAGAAGGTGACGATGATGCGGTTGAGGTTTTGGACAGAGAGTTTATTGGGAAAATGGAGAAAGAGAGAGAGACCTAGTGAGTGAAAATGTTGAGGAATTGGCCGACAAAGTTGATCAATTGGAGGACCTTTAAACGGGCCCCACCGAAATAGAGAAATTGGAGAAAGAAAAGAGTATTGCCGTCCTTCAGTCTTATATATATTAATGAAGTAAGTTCAAACCTGCATCATTTTTTAACTTTTTAAGTAAAGCTGGGATTATGCTTCTTAATCTGATCACGCATCAATGTTTTTAAATAGTTGGAAGCTAAATTGAGCTTGTTAAGGAAGGAGATGCAAGAACACAGTTATAGATGTGCAGAAGAAGTAAAAAAGATGATGGAGGATGTTCAAATAGAAGCTCATCACTTGGATATGGTGGAAAAGTGAAGCAGCAGAGGCTCTAAAGGTATTGCTTTTGATCTTGTTTTATGAGGGGGATTGATTTTTAAAGTATGATGCAAACTTTTGCAAAATCAACAAATTCCTTAAAGTTTGAAAGTAGAAATATTTGTTAATGCAAAAACAATTTCTTAGACATTTTATGTTTCTACTTTTCTATGAAGGCCGCCGAAGTGAAGTTGCAAGAATCAGTCAGACAAATTGAAGAAGAAACTATAAAAGCTTAAAAAGCTTCATTCCAAAATTGCCCTCAAACAATCTCTAAAATTACAACAATATTTCATTGAATTATATTAAAAGAATATAGTCTCCTCTTGAAGGAAAAGAATGGAAGGATGATCTTAGTTTGTTCTGTAACAAACTTATCGTAATAAAATAATCTTGTATTTATACCGAATTTCAGATAATTTCGGCGTGTTAATTTACCCTTTATAAAATACTCTAACTTGCATATCACTTCATAGCAAATTAGTACAGTTAGTTGAACATTTCCATTCTAATAATTTGGAAATATGATCATTCATTTAGTCTAATAATTTTTTTAGCTTAGAATAACAATTTCTGACTTAACGTGTATGCACTTATCAAAACTTTACCATAATCAGTGGCCTATATGTATTAGTATTGATCAAAGTCGGTCTTGGGCCGGGACACCGGTCTAGGGCCCATCATTTTTAGGGCCTCCAATTACCTGAAATCAGCTTAAATATGCAATGGGTTGAATTCTAAAATAAAAAAAATAGTCCAATAGAAATGATTTGCTTAAGAGAAAAAGGGTTTTGCTTTTACAAACATTACAAACAAAACAAAAAATAGAAAGGCTCCATTTTAAAATGATGTCCAATTCGTTTAATAGAATTTGTTTTTATATATACAAAGTATCATTTTATTGACTTCTTTTTTTGACGGACAATGCCCATCTAGACTCTCAAATCTCAAGTCTTAGGTCTCCATTCTTTTTCTCATTTTCTGCATAACTACTTTCTCTTAATATCTCATATCAAACTCTTAGGTCTCACACTCTTAGTCTCAGTCTCTCACTACACCAGGTAATTTCTAATTTCTTTTTTGTTTGTAATTTTTATTTTAATATTCTATTTAATGTCCAAAAAACATTAATGTTAATTTATCAAATTTTGGTTTGTTATACACTTGTACCACTAAATCTTGTTTTATATTTCATATTTTCTTCCCAAAGAAGTAAACGTCAGACCTTGATTTTGTTTAATGTTTATATGCTTCTTGGCCTATTGTTCTATTTAGTTGTTTGTTAACTTTTATTTTATATTGTATTTTTCAGTAATAAAAAAAAAAAAAAAAAAAAAAAAAAATCTTGCGGGATAGGCATAGCTGGACTGGTGGACTTGTTGAATCCAATTGTTTCACTTTGATTGTTAATTTGTTTGTTATTTTAGAAATAGTTATCATTGTTTTATTGTTATTTGTTTGTTATTTAAGACCCTAGTTATTACTTATTAGTTATTAGTAATATGTTGCTAAAAAAACAACAATCTAGATTTGAAAAAAGGAAAAAAAAAAAGATAAAGATTAGAATAATTGACTCGGTTTATATATTCTTTATCTTATTGTGATTTTATTTTATCTTTAATGAAATTATCATTTTCGGGTTAAATATATGAAAACAGATTATATATAGTACATATATTGAATAAATTATAAATATGCATATTGGACCTATTTTTTACATATTCGTCCTGGGCCCCCAATATGTCAGGTTTGGCTTTAGTACTGATGTAGTTATATCAGTGCGTACTAATGTGAACGAGACCATATATATTAATGTGAACGAGACCATATATATATAATAATAATAATAATAATAATAATAATAATAATAATAACTCAATTGAAGAATTTTACAAAGCAACTTCGAAATATTTGTACTGTGATAATATGGGCCTGTTCTGTAACCGTTTTTCAGCCCGTTTTCGTTTTTGTTTTCTAAAAATAATTTTAAATTCGTGTTCGTTAACCGTTTTTCATTTTATTTTCAAAAAAAAAAACCAAAAAAAAAATGAAAAACAAAACCAGTATTAATGGTGAAAATTTGAAAAACATAAAAGTACATGTTTTCTTTGTTTTAGTTTTAGTTTTTCACTTTATTTTTTTTTAAATCACTTTTTTTTTTCTTCCTCTTCGACGATGTTCTTCGTCTTCTTCATTTGTTCTTCTTCTTCCAAACTTTTTAGAGTAACCAACGCCGGCGACACCGATTTGGTTCCGACACCGGCAACACCGATTTGGTTCCGACACCGAAGGCCTACACCGATTTGGTTCCGACATCGAAGGCCTGTCGATCTGCTATTATTTTATGGTGTGTATGGTTAATAGGAAATGGGATCGAGCAGAGAAATACCTCTCAGATGTCAAGTGAAGCTTGGAGTTGAGTTGGATCTAATCTAAGAGGTCAAAGATCGATCCATATCCAGTGATGCTCTCTTGGTAAATTATTTAATCAATTTGTTTAAAGTTGTTATAATATTAAACAGAATGCAAAAATTGATATTTTGATATTTGATTTTTTTTTTTCAGTTAACCTACAAGACGCGTTTTTTTTCGTTTTCATTTTCATAATCCAACTATTATCATATGTTATCTTTAGATTTCAAAATTGAAACCAAAAACACTGTTTTCATTTCTATTTTTATTTTCGAAAAATAGCAAATGAAAAACGCTTACAGGACGGTCCCTATTTGGTTTGGAAAATAAATTTCAAAAAGAATATCTTGTGAGTTGGAGCAAGACTTTTTATGACTTTTTATTGTTAGACTTAAGAAATAATTTGGGTGGACTTTAATGAATTCTATACCATTTCTTGAAACACAAATTTAAAATTTGAAAGCGAATTACAATAGAGCAATATATATGTTAAATAAAAAAAATGTGATCCCATCTAAATTTTTCAATAAATGGGACAGCTTGCATGCTTTAGAAACTGTTTTCTTCGAATAAATTTTATTTAATTATAACAATATGTATTCTAAAAAAAAATACCGTTGAAAAGATCTCATTAATTAATACATTTAACTAATTTAAACCTTTATAATAACTAATTTCATGCAGTACAAGATTAAATTGGTTTAGTAGTATGTCATTTATATCAACATCATGGGATTATGGGTTCAAGTAATTATTTAAGAATAATATTGTTATGCCAAGAAAATTAATTATTATTGTATAAGTTAACTAATTAATTAATTAATATTGTATAAATATTTATTGAGATAATATTCTTTAAAGGTGCCTTTTAAATGTAAAATTTGGTGTGGATATATTGAATTGGAAAAAAATTTAGTATAAAAAAAAATGGACTTTTAATACCAACTTAATTAGTGTAATATTTGTTGTAATCAAAGAACTTAAAATCGATAGATATACCGAAATATCCACTGATATATCCGTTTTTTGGAAGGACTGATCACTGATATCGAAACAGATAAATATCTAATATCCTACAGAATATCCGGTCGATTTCGAAATATCCGTAAAAATCTCTCGATATTCCCGAAATATCCCGAAATTCCCGAAATTTCATAAATTTCACTCCGAAAGTCCATAGATATTTTGCATATTATTAAAATAATTTTTTTAATCATAAACAATTAAATTATTCTTAAAATAATTTAGATTGAAAATTATTTTAGAAGAAGCATTAACAACTTTATAAAAATTTCCAACATAATAGTCAATAGTAAAATTATTGAGGACTTGAAGTAAAATTAGATAAAGAACCAAAGAGTAGACGTGTCAAATATGTAAAATTTGTGAAAGAAATTTGACAAAAAAAAAAAAAAAAAGGTTTGTGACTCAAATGTTTAAGCTTGAATCCAAATGTAAAATTGTAATCACATTAGCTTTAATCCACACAAAACAAAGGAACCATTTTGTCTATTTTAAGCTTGAACAGTTTGTTTATTGTTATTATAATATGAAGTTGAAACTTAGGGATATGGCAGCTAGAAAAGATAAAATGAAACTGATTTTATGAATCTACTTTAAGTAGCTGTTGAAGTAGGAGACGATAATGAGAATCTTATTTTTAACTGGGTTAGACTTGCCTCCTTGGATGATGACGAGGGAAATCCTGATTCACATATTACTTCTCATGCTCGAGACATGTGAATAAATGTTGAACAAGTGATTAGAGAAGAAGTCGGTATAGATCGTGGAGTTATTGCTACCAGCTCTTTCGATGACCAACATACCTCTGATGTAAATAGTTGAGGAAAAGATGATGGAAATGATAGGGATGGTGGGGATGAGTCAAAAGGTTGGGATTCTGGTACAGAAGATTGGAATGTTGGTGCAACAAGTTGGGATGTTCGTGCTGCGGGTTAGGATGCTGGTGCAACGGGTTGGAATGCTAGTGTGGCGGGTTGGGATGTTCATACTGGTAATTTTGATCAAAATCGTGGTAGACAACATGGAGGAACAAGTTAAATTGATGAAGATTCTTTAAATATGACTATTTCCTCAATGAGTATAGACACAAAAAATAGTTCTTTGAGTGATTCGCAGATAATGTTAGGTTCTCATGTACCATATTATGGTAGTTATGGTAGCTGCAATATATTTGATTATTCTTCTCCACAAATGCCATATGCAATACCTATGCATGCAGATCAATAATATCCACCAAGTTTGGTAAATTCAAACTACTCAATTCATGGATCTGTTGGAAGAGATCAAACAACATACACGTGGCATATTAATAACCACATTGAAAACTATGCAATTATGTTTTCTTAGAAAAATTATTGCTTGAATCAAGATAGAAATATATCTTATGTATTTGAACCAACAAGGAATTCATTTTGGTTTTAAATTTCAAACATGCAATGTATTATTTATGTATGAATTATGATTTATGATAGAATCTTGAAAGTGTGGAACTGTATGTATATATATATATATATATTAATGATAATTTTGTTGATTAAATATTTAATCTCTTTATATTATATATAATATTGTAAAAGGAAAATAAAATATTATTCTATTAAATACTCAATTTTAAAAATTATATACAGACTCTATTTATATTATAATTTATTATTGAAATATGATTAATTTGGTGTATAATTACTTATTTAAGTTTGTTTTAAAATTTTACAAAAAAATCTAACTTTCAATATAAATATCCATAATTTTTTTTAATTTTTTATAAAATATTCACCGACATTAATAATATTCTCGAAATATCTATAAATTTAGAAGCTCAATATTGATACCGATACCGATATCAAATTCTTTGGTTGTAATATACCGCAGATGCTCCGATGAAATATCTTGATTTGTAACTTTCAAATTTGTACTTTCTTCGTACTATTCTTTTTGACTCATTTTCAAACTTGTCTTTTGACCCACCAACCCACCTACAAATTCATTGTCCAATAGCATAAAACTCCTTCTTTGTGAGTTTTTGAGTTTGTCAGAAGTTTGACACGATTTTCAAATGAAAGAAAAAAGTTTGATTTATTGATGGAGCAGTTACCCTCCTATAAAAGGAGAGCATACCCTAGCTTGTTTCAATTCTCAAAAACAAAAGCAAATTTATTGGGAGAAATCAATTTTCAAGATTTTATTTTTTAAAGTTCAACTTTGATTCTTCAATTAGTTTTCAATTCTACAACATTCTTTAATTGTAAGTTAGTACTGTAAAAAAAATAGATAAATCTCTCTGTACATAACAAGAAACATGAAGCAACAAAATAAAATTTCTCTTTACAAACAAGAAAAAGCTTCCTCTCATCCTCTCTCTCTCTCTCTGTTTTCTCCCCCTCCCACCTCTCTCCCTCTCCCCTCTCGTCGTCGCCAGCAAAGGTGAGCCTATCTCCTCCGCCGAGAGGAGACCAAACTCTCTTCTCCCATATCTCCCTCTCCTATGTCTCGTTTCTCTCTGGTTTCTAAGGTGGTCGATTGTTTTCAAGAAAATTTCCAAATCTAATTTTGTTCCAATTTTTTTTTTTCCATATCTGGTTTTTATGGTATTGTTAAAAAAAAAAATTCCATATTTTTTTCCCAATCTTGTTCAATATCATAGGACTTTTTTTTATTATATTTTTCTTGCATTTTGTGTTCAATCTCCGCAGTTCTGTATTTTAGTTTGTTTTTTTTTTTTTTTTTCTTACATTTGTTTTTCAGATTGAAAGAAAAAGATTGTTGTCAGCTTAAATAGAAGCTAAACACACCTCCATCATTTGTATTGGGTAATACATAATTGGGTGTATTAGATCAGTTATTATGTATCCAAACCTATGCCAAAAATACACACCGGACTATTTAATACAAAATTTGTCTCTTATACAAACAATATAGACAAACAAACACGCCCTAATTTTTTTTTTTTTTTGTGGAGTTGCTGTATTGCACGAATTCATGAAGGATCTGAAGATTTTATCGGTGCGCGAGTCGTCACACTTATCCTAAATCAATCCATCTCCTTCTATGATTTTTCTGATTTTTGAGAATTTTCTTAGGATATTTTGTGTTTGGTTGGTAGGAAAATCAACATATTTAGAATTATATTATTGGGAATGGGAGGTGTTGGAAAACAGAAGAAGGTATTTAAGCTTTCGGTTCCATTTTATGTTTGTTTTAGAATAATTAAATTTTATGTTTTTATTACGAATATAACAATTTCAACTCTATTTTTTGTTTCCTTTTAAATCCATTTGTCCTAGCTTACAATAATTAAATTACGGTCAAAAATTCGAATTTTTAATCATTTTGTTTCTGTTTGTCTCTTAGTGTATCGATTTATAAAAAAATTAGTTTATATTGAATGTGGTCATTTATATAATATAGACATATCCTTAATGACACTCTATATAAAATCATTAATGAGGAATTCAAAACAAATTCTATCGGATATGACTGTACATATAACATGGACATTGGTTCTAGTAAGGTTGGCGTCTCGGTTTTTTCGTTTGATATGAGGACTATATGTCCCCTTGCGTAAGTTTTTTATACTATATATTATGTTCTTAGTATTTTAATTTAATTTTATTAATTTGTTTTATATTGTTTATGGTGCTATTTACCACTCCACTGATTATCGTTGGAATTGGACATCGAATATTTATGATAATGCTCATACTTATTCTTTTAATTTGAGCATTGTGGAGTAGTTAAAAAACTTTGTGAGATTTTTTTTTTTTTTTTATATATATATATTTTTACTTATAATTGTGAATTCGTTTTTTTATTTTTATTTATTTATAATGATATTATTTCTTTTACAGTTGGAACTTTATCCTGTTCTCGGACCGGATCTTAGCTATTCCAAGTTTTTGGGATAAGTTACCTCAGCTTCGGGACTTCTCTATTTCTCCCTAAAAACTTGGGATAGCCAAGAACCGATCCGAGAACAGGATAAAGTTCCAACTGTAAAAAAAATAATATCATTATAAAAAATAAAAAATAAAAAAAATGAATTCACAATTATAAATAAAAAAATATATATAAATAAAATAAAATAAAATAAAAAACTCACAAAGCTTTTTTAACTGCTCCACAATACTCTGATTAAAAGAATGAGTATGAGTATTATCACGAACATTCGACGTCCAATTCCAGCTATAATCAGTGGAGCGGTAAATAACACTGTAAACAATGTAAAACAAATTAATAAAAAATAAATATTAAAATACTAACAACATAATATATAATATAATAAACTTATTCAAGGGGACGTATAGTTTTCATATCAAGGAAAAAAAATTGAGACGTCAACTTTACTAGGACCGATGTCCATGTTATATATATGGCCATATCCAATAAAATTAGTTTTGAATTTCTTATTAATGATTCTGTATAAAGTGTTATTGGGGATATGCCTATGTTATATAGATGACCATATCCAACATAAACTAATTTTTTGTAAATCGAAACTCTAAGAGAAACAAAATGATTAAAATTTTTTATCTTTGATTATAACCGTAATTTGATCAATGTAAGTTAGAACAAATAGACTTAAAAGGAAACAAAAAAAAAATAGAGTGAAAATTGTTATATCCAGATTAAAAACATAAAATTTAATTATTCTAAAGCAAACATAAAATGGAACTGAAAACTTAAATGCATTTTTTTTTCCAATACCTCCCATTACAAACAATATAATCTGATATGTTGTTGATTTTCCTACCAACCAAACACACAACATCTTAAGAAACTTCTCAAAATTCAGAAAAATCATAGAAGGAGATGGATTGATTTAAGATAAGTGTGACTATTCACACACTGATGGAATCTTTAGATCCTTCACGAATTTGTGCTATATAGCAACCGCAAAGAAAACAAAGAATTAGCAAATAAATGTTTTTTTTTTATTCAAGAATTGAAACAAGCTAGGGTATGCTCTCCATTTATGACAAGGGGGGAACTGCTCCATTAATAAATCAAACTTTTTTCTTTCATTTGAAAATTGTGTCAAACTCATGTCATCGTATCTGACAAACTCGGAAACTCACAAAGGAGTTGTATGCCATTGGACAACGGATTTGTACTACTTATAATCGGTGTTCTAGTAAATGTAAGACCTAGTCGCTAGTCAGACAGATGCCTAATGTCCTGGCTGATTAATGCCGATTAATCGAAAAATCTTTTTCTATTATGTTTTGTCACTAATTTTGGTGGGGTATGTCAAAGACCATCATAACACTTTAAACCCCTCCTGACTTTTTGTTTTACATTATTTGTTTTACATTACTTTTTGTATTCTATTATTTTTCTAAACCTATGTGTCACAGATTTGAGTTTGTATATATTTTTTTAATTTTTTTTTATTGAGGGGTTTTTACAATTTGGTCCCTATCTAATTGGAAAAAGACACTTTTTTACTAGCTAATTGATTTTTCAACAAATTGGTCATAATATAATTCAAAATACAACAAATTGGTCCTACTGTAGGACCAATTTATTGTATTTTGGGTAGGACCAATTTGTTGTATTTTGAATTATATTATGACCAATTTATTAAAAAATTAATTAGCAAGTAAAAAAAATCTTTTTCCAATTAGATAGAGACCAAATTGTAAAAACCCATTTTATTGATTTACTTGTCTTCTTTAGTACTTCTTCTCAAACCTCCCACATTTCTCTTCAAACTCTTCATTTCTTTTGTTTTCTGTCCAACCGATCATCTTCATCTTCTTCTTCTTCTTAAAAGTCAAATCTCAATCAAGTTATAAAATACTCTAACTTGCATATCACTTCATAGCAAATTAGTACAGTTGGTTGAACATTTCCATTCTAATAATTTGGAAATATGATCATTCATTTAGTCTAATAATTTTTGGGGTTTTTACAATTTGGTCCTAATCTAATTAGAAAAATACATTTTTTTACTTGCTAATTGATTTTTCAACAAATTAGTCCTAATATAATTCAAAATACAACAAATTAATCCTAGGGTGAGTAAAATATTATGACCAATTTGTTGTATTTTAGGATCAATTTGTTGTATTTTGAATTATATTAGAACCAATTTGTTGAAATCTCAATTAACAAGTAAAATGTTTATTTTCTCAATTAGATTGGGACCAAATTTTAAAAACCCCATAATTTTTTTAGCTTAGAATAACAATTTCTGACTCAACGTGTATGTACTTATCAAAACTTCTCAATAATCAGTGGTCCATATACATTATTAGTATTGATGTAATTATATCAGTGCACATTGATGTGAACGAGACCATATATAATAATAATAATAATAATAATAATAATAATAATAATAATAATAATAACTCAATTGAAGAATTTTACAAAGCAACTTTGAAATATTTGTACTGTGATAATATGGGCTTGTTCTGCAACTGTTTTTCAGTCTGTTTTCGTTTTTATTTTCTAAAAATGATTTCGTATTTGCGTTCGTTAACCGTTTTTCATTTTATCTTCAAAAGACAAAAGACAAAAAATAAAAAACAAAAAACAAAATGAAAAATAAAACCTGTGTTAACGATGAAAATTTGAAAAATACAAAATACGTGTTTTCTTTGTTTTAGTTTTAGTTTTTCACTTTATTTTTTTTTAAATCACTTTTTTTTTCCTTCCTCTTCGACGATGTTCTTTGTCTTCTTCATTTGTTCTTCATCTTCCAAACTTCTTGGAGTAACCGACGCTAGCGACACCGATTTGGTTCCGACGCCAAAGGCCCGTCGATTTGCTCTCCGTCTTCACCATTGATCTGGTCTTCTTCTTCTTCCCGATCTAGTGTTCCTCTTCTTCTTGTTCTTCTTTGGGGCTTCTTCAATTACTACTATTAATGATTGCAGCTTTTGTCAGTGAAGGTCGGAGCTTGATATGGATTATTTTGTGGTGTGTATGATTAATAGGAAATGGGATCGAGCAGAGAAATACCTCTCAAAGGTCAAGTGAAGCTTGGAGTTGAGTTGGATCTAATCTAAGAGGTCAAAGATCGATCCAGATCCAATGATGCTCTCTTAGTAAATTATTTAATCAATTGTTTTAAGTTGTTATAATATTAAACAGAATGCAAAAATTGATTTTTTGGTATTTTTTTTTTTTTTCCATTTAACCTACTAGATGTTTTTTTTTTTTTTTTTTTTTCGTTCTCATTTTCATAATCCAGCTTTTATCATATGTTATAAAACGTGTTTTTAGATTTCGAAATTGAAATAAAAAACACCGTTTTCATTTTTATTTTTCTTTTTAAAAAATAGCAAATAAAAAACGCTTACGGGACGACCCCTATTTGGTTTGGAAAATAAATTTCAAAAAGAATATCTTGTGAGTTGGAGCAAGACTTTTTATGACTTTTTATTGTTAGACTTAAGAAATAATTTGGGTGGACTTTAATGGATTCTATACCATTTCTTGAAACACAAATTTAAAATTTGAAAGCGTATTACAATAGAGCAATATATATGTTAAATAAAAATGTACTTGGGAGATGAGAGATTATGTGATCCCATCTAAAATTTTCAATAAATAGGAGAGTCTGCATGCTTTAGAAACTGTTTTCTTCAAATAAATTTTACTTAATTATAACAATATGTATTAAAAAAAAAAAAAAAAAACCATTGAAAAGATCTCATTAATTAATACATTTAACTAATTTAAACTTTTATAATAGCTAATTTCATGCAGTACAATATTAAGTTGGTTCAGTAGTATGTCATTTACATCAATATCATAGGGTTATGGGAAAAAAAAAAAGGTTAGGGTTATGGGTTCGAGTAATTATTTAAGGATAATATTGTTATATAAAAAAATTAATTATTATTGTATAAGTTAATTAATAAAAATTAATTAATATTGTTTAAATATTTATTGAGATAATATTCTTTAAAGATGATTTTTAAATATAAAATTTGGTATAGATATATTGAAAATGCAAAAAATTTAGTATAAAAGAAATTGGACTTTTAATACCAAATTAATTAGTGTAATATTTGTTGTAAATTGTAATATACCGCAGATGCTCCGATGAAATATCTTGATTTGTAACTTTCAAATTTGTACTTTCTTCGTACTATTCTTTTTGATTCATTTTCAAACTTGTCTTTTGACCCACCCAACCACCTACAAATTCCTTGTCCAATAGCATACAACTCCTTCTTTGTGAGTTTGTGAGTTTGTCAGACATGTTGACATTAGTTTGACACGATTTTCAAATGAAATAAAAAAGCTTGATTTATTGATGGAGCAGTTACCCTCCTATAAAAGGAGAGCATACCCTAGCTTGTTTCAATTCTCAAAAACAAAAGCAAATTTATTGGGAGAAATCAATTTTCAAGATTTTCATTTTTACAATTTAAGTTCAACTTTGATTCTTCAATTAGTTTTCAATTCTACAACATTCTTTAATTGTAAGTTAGTACTGTAAAAAAATAAATAAATCTCTCTGTACATAACAAGAAACATGAAGCAACAAAAAAATAATTTGATTAGACATGTGAATTTCACATATTACTTCTCATGCTCGAGACATGTGAATAAATGTTGAATAAGTGATTAGAGAAGAAGTCGGTATAGATCGTGGAGTTATTGCTACCAGCTCTTTCGATGACCAACATACCTCTGATGTAAATAGTTGAGGAAAAGATGATGGAGATGATAGGGATGGTGGGGATAAGTCAAAAGGTTGGGATTCTGATGTAGAAGATTGAAATGTTGGTGCAACAAGTTGGGATGTTCGTGCTGCGGGTTAGGATGCTGGTGCAACGGGTTGGAATGCTAGTGTGGCGGGTTGGGATGCTCATGCAGGTAATTTTGATCAAAATCGTGGTAGACAACATGGAGGAACAAGTCAAATTGATGAAGATTCTTTAAATATGACTCTTTCCTCAATGAGTATAGACACAAAAAATAGTTCTTTAGGTGATTCGCAGACAATGTTAGGTTCTCATGTACCATATTATGGTAGTTATGGTAGCTGCAATATATTTGATTATTCTTCTCCACAAATGTCATATGCAATACCTATGCATGCAGATCAATAATATCCTCCAAGTTGGGTAAATCCAAACTACTCAATTCATGGATCTGTTGGAAGAGATCAAACAACATACACGTCGCATATTAATAACCACATTGAAAACTATGCAATCATGTTTTCTTAGAAAAATTATTGTTTGAATCAAGATAGAAATGTATCTTATGTATTTGAACCAACAAGGAATTCATTTTGGTTTTAAATTTCAAACACGCAACGTATTATTTATGTATGAATTATGATTTATGATAGAATCTTGAAAGTGTGAGACTGTATGTATATATATATATATATATATATATTTTAATGATAATTTTGTTTATTAAATATTTAATCTCTTTATATTATATATAATATTGTAAAAGGGAAACAAAATATTATTCTATTAAATACTCAATTTTAAAAATTATATACAGACTCTATTTGTATTATAATTTATTATTGAAATATGATTCATTTGGTGTATAATTACTTATTTAAGTTTGTTTTAAAATTTTACAAAAAAATCTAACTTTCGATATAAATATCCATAATTTTTTTTAATTTTTTATAAAATATTTACCGATATTAATAATATTCTCGAAATATCCGTAAATTTAGAAGCTCAATATTGAAGCTCAATATTGATACCGATATCGATATCAAGTTATTTGGTTGTAATATACCGCAGATGCTCCGATGAAATATCTTGATTTGTAACTTTCAAATTTGTACTTTCTTCGTACTATTCTTTTTGACTCATTTTCAAACTTGTCTTTTGACCCACCAACCCACCTACAAATTCATTGTCCAATAGCATAAAACTCCTTCTTTGTGAGTTTTTGAGTTTGTCAGAAGTTTGACACGATTTTCAAATGAAAGAAAAAAGTTTGATTTATTGATGGAGCAGTTACCCTCCTATAAAAGGAGAGCATACCCTAGCTTGTTTCAATTCTCAAAAACAAAAGCAAATTTATTGGGAGAAATCAATTTTCAAGATTTTATTTTTTAAAGTTCAACTTTGATTCTTCAATTAGTTTTCAATTCTACAACATTCTTTAATTGTAAGTTAGTACTGTAAAAAAAATAGATAAATCTCTCTGTACATAACAAGAAACATGAAGCAACAAAATAAAATTTCTCTTTACAAACAAGAAAAAGCTTCCTCTCATCCTCTCTCTCTCTCTCTGTTTTCTCCCCCTCCCACCTCTCTCCCTCTCCCCTCTCGTCGTCGCCAGCAAAGGTGAGCCTATCTCCTCCGCCGAGAGGAGACCAAACTCTCTTCTCCCATATCTCCCTCTCCTATGTCTCGTTTCTCTCTGGTTTCTAAGGTGGTCGATTGTTTTCAAGAAAATTTCCAAATCTAATTTTGTTCCAATTTTTTTTTTTTTTCCATATCTGGTTTTTATGGTATTGTTAAAAAAAAAAATTCCATATTTTTTTCCCAATCTTGTTCAATATCATAGGACTTTTTTTTATTATTTTTCTTGCATTTTGTGTTCAATCTCCGCAGTTCTGTATTTTAGTTTGTTTTTTTTTTTTTTTCTTACATTTGTTTTTCAGATTGAAAGAAAAAAATTGTTGTCAGCTTAAATAGAAGCTAAACACACCTCCATCATTTGTATTGGGTAATACATAATTGGGTGTATTAGATCAGTTATTATGTATCCAAACCTATGCCAAAAATACAATATAGACAAACAAACATGCCCTAATTTTTATTTTTTTTTGGAGTTGCTGTATTGCACGAATTCATGAAGGATCTGAAGATTTTATCGGTGCGCGAGTCGTCACACTTATCCTAAATCAATCCATCTCCTTCTATGATTTTTCTGATTTTTGAGAATTTTCTTAGGATATTTTGTGTTTGGTTGGTAGGAAAATCAACATATTTAGAATTATATCGTTGGGAATGGGAGGTGTTGGAAAACAGAAGAAGGTATTTAAGCTTTCGGTTCCATTTTATGTTTGTTTTAGAATAATTAAATTTTATGTTTTTATTACGAACATAACAATTTCAACTCAATTTTTTGTTTCCTTTTAAATCTATTTCTCCTAGCTTACAATAATCAATTTATGGTCAAAAAATCGAATTTTTAATCATTTTGTTTCTGTTTGTCTTTTAGTGTATCGATTTATAAAAAAATTAACTTATATTGGATGTGGTCATTTATATAATATAGACATATCCTCAATGACACTCTATATAAAATCATTAATGAGAAATTCAAAACAAATTCTATCGGATATGACTGTACATATAACATGGACATTAGTTCTAGTAAGGTTGACGTCTCGGTTTTTTCGTTTGATATGAAGATTATACGTCCCTTTGCGTAAGTTTATTTTACTATATATTATGTTGTTAGTATTTTAATTTTATTTTATTAATTTATTTTATATTGTTTATGGTGTTATTTACCACTTCACTGATTGGCGCTGGAATTGGACGTCGAATGTTTGTGATAATACTCATGCTTATTCTTTTAATTTGAGCATTGTGGAACAGTTAAAAAACTTTGTGAGATTTTTTATTTATTTTTTTATATATATATTTTTACTTTTAATTGTGAATTCGTTTTTTTATTTTTTTTTATTTATAAAGATATCATTTCTTTTACAGTTGGAACTTTATCTTGTTCTCGGACCGGATCTTATCTATTCCAAGTTTTTAGGATAAGTTATCTCTCCTCCGGGACTTCTCTATTTCTCCCTAAAAACTTGGGATAGCCAAGAACCAATCCGAGAATAGGATAAAGTTCCAACTGCAAAAAAAATAATATCATTATAAGAAATAAAAAATAAAAAAATGAATTCACAATTATAAATAAAAATATATATATAAATAAAATAAACTAAAAAAACTCACAAAGCTTTTTAACTGCTCCACAATACTCTGATTAAAAGAATGAATATGAGTATTATCACGAACATTCGACGACCAATTCCAGCTATAATCAGTGGAGCGGTAAATAACACTGTAAACAATGTAAAACAAATTAATAAAAAACAAATATTAAAATACTAACAACATAATATATAATATAATAAACTTATTCAATGGGACGTATAGTTTTCATATCGAGGAAACAAATCAAGACATCAACTTTACTAGAACCGATGTCCATGTTATATATATGGCCATATCCAATAAAATTAGTTTTGAATTTCTTATTAATGATTCTGTATAAAGTGTTATTGGAGATATGCCTATGTTATATAGATGATAATATCCAACATAAACTAATTTTTTGTAAATCGAAACCCTAAGAGAAACAAAATGATTAAAAGATTAAAATTTTTTATCTTTGATTATAACCATAATTTGATCAATGTAAGCTAGAACAAATAGACTTAAAAGGAAACAAAAAAAAAAAAATAGAGTGAAAATTGTTATATCCAGATTAAAAACATAAAATGGAGCTGAAAACTTAAATATATATATATTTTTTACGATACCTCCCATTACAAACAATATAATCTGATATGTTGTTGATTTTCCTACCAACCAAACACATAATATCTTAAGAAAATTCTCAAAAGTCAGAAAAATCATAGAAGGAGATGGATTGATTTAAGATAAGTGTGACGATTCACACACTGATGGAATCATTAGATCCTTCACGAATTTGTGCTATATAGCAACCGCAAAGAAAACAAAGAATTAGCAAATAAATATTTTTATTCAAGAATTGAAACAAGCTAGGGTATGCTGTCCATTTATAACAAGGGGGGAACTGCTCCATTAATAAATCAAACTTTTTTCTTTCATTTGAAAATTGTGCAAACTCATGTCATCGTATCTGACAAACTCGGAAACTCACGAAGAAGGAGTTGTATGCCATTGGACAACGGATTTGTACTATATATAATCATTGTTCTGGTATGTGTTAGGCACTGGTCGCTAGTCAGACAAAGGTCTAACGTCTAGATCCATTAATCGGAAAACCTTTTTTTATTATGTTTTGTCACTAATTTCGGTGGGGTATGTCACAGACCATCATAACTCTTTGAACCCCACCTGACTTTTTGTTTTACATTATTTGTTATCCGTTACTTTTTGTATTCTATTATTTTTCTAAACATATGTGTCACAGATTTGTGTTTATATATTTATTTTTACAATTTGGTCCCTATCTAATTTGAAAAATATATTTTTTTACTAGTTAATTAATTTTTCAACAAATTGACTCTAATTTGAAAAATATATTTTTTTACTAGTTAATTAATTTTTCAACAAATTAGCTCTAATATAATTCAAAATACAATAAATTGGTTCTAAAATACAATAAATTGGTTCTAAAATACAACAAATTGGTCATAATATTTTACTAACTGTAGGATCAATTTATTTTATTTTGAATTATATTATGACTAATTTATTAAAAAATCAATTAACAAGTAAAAAAAAAAATCTTTTTCCAACTAGATAAAACCAAATTGTAAAAATCTATTTTATTGATTTACTTATCTTCTTTAGTACTTCTTCTCGAACCTTCCACATTTCTCTTCAAACTCTCCATTTCTTTTGTTTTCTGTCCAACCGATCATCTTCATCTTCTTCTTCTTCTCAAAAGTCAAATCTCAAAATCATCTCCTTTTTCTCAATCACGCACTTTTCTTTTGCTGGACTGTGGTCTGTGGAGACCGAAGGAAGACCTGACAAGTGACGACAGCGGCGACCTGGCTACGACGGCGATCTCGATGACTGAAAGTGGAAGGCGATGTCAGCTTGATTCTTGTTTTGGTTGGGCTCTAGTTGGATAGAGTTGATGGATCTTAACTAAAAGCTGATGGATAGAGTTTTGTTGGTTTTTCTATGGTGCTCTGTTTTGGTTGGGCTCTAGTTTGCTCTTTGTTGTTTGTTTCTTTTGTTTTGGTTGGGATCTCGACCTTGATCTCGACCGAAAGTCGTGGCTGTTTTTGGAAGGTGTTGTTGTGCTCTCTCCCTTGGTGTTCTTTGTTTTTCCAGTTTGGCCGACTTGTCGATTTGGACGATTTGGACTATTAGTCGGAGACCTACTAATAAAGCCGATTTTGACCATTTCACCGTAGTGACCGGCCGACTAGCTATATTTAGCCGATTAATCGGCCTAGTCGACCGACATCTTGAACACTGCTTATAATTAGGTGAGTCAAAAGCTGTTTCTAATTACAAGTTTGAAAATGAGTCAAAAGGAATGGATTGAAGAAAGTACAACTTTGAAAGTTACAAATCAAGATATTTCATCGGAGCATCTCTGATGCATTACACCTAATGTTACACTAATTTTGGTATTAAAAGACCATCTTTTTTATACAAAAGATTTTTCCACTCCAATATATCCACACTAAATTTTACACCAAAGAAGACATTTTAAAGAATATTTTTTTAATTAATTTTTTTCGCATAACAATATTATTCTTAAATAATTACTCGTATAATGTCAAAAAAAAAAAATTTAATAATCACTAGACCAAATATTATTGAACTTATTTATCTAACTAATTTTCACTTAATTAAATGATGTATATTAGTATATATGAATGATCTAAGTATTGCTGCATGGATCATTTTTGTGTCGTTAAATTTGAAATGGGAATTCATTAATTTAAAGTGGTAGAGTAATTCAATCAGGACAAAGTTGCAGTCATGGTTTGTGCCTCATTTAGGATTAGTATGTCAATCTATTGGAGAAATTTGTTTGCTTCGTATGGGGTTTCTTTTCGTATACTTTTTTTTTTTTTTTTTTTACAAAGGAGGGCAATCAGCTCGAAACAGAACAGAGACCCTAAAGGCTAGGCACCAGCCTAGCAGAGGTAACACCCTTAAAATAATTCTCCAGGCAAATAGAAATCTGGGAAGGGGATTCTTCAAAAATAGTAATCCCCAATCCGAGAGAGTGACCCAAATTCGTAAAGTAATCCGTCACTTTGTTACTTTTCCTGTAGACATGCTGAATATTACATCTCCGGTCATCGGTCATACATGACTTGCAAGCTAGGATGATATTAAGGAGAGGATGATTCAGAGAAGCATTTTGATTGAGAAGAGTCTTTTCGTATACTTTGGTTGGCTACGTACCTAGCTTTCTTTTCGTATACATTGGTGTTTGCTTAGAGATGAAGAGTTTTTACTCATGCAAGTCGTGTTAGATTTTATAAACAAATTAAAACTACCGTTAAAAAATGGATAATTATATGATTATGAAATCTCAATAAGATCAATGAGCAGTTGATTTAATCTTTATTTTTCCTGTAACATATTAAATTTTGAACTTTATTGGCCAAATGTATAAATATATATTGCTTATGTGAAAAATAAATTAATGTAATTACATATTTTTAAGCATTGATCTGTATACCTCAGAAATTCAACACTGATAATCTGAAACTAATTATGCATTTTTTATAATTTTATTATTATTATTAGGGTGGCACAAAATATCTTCATACACCATGTTTTAATAAAAAAAATTTATTTCTAAAATATCCTTATATTTAATTACTTAAAAGACATGGTTTTATAATTATAAATTAAATTTACTCCCTACACCCATAAGTTTGAACACTTTAATCTATCATAAACTCTAATAATATATGTTTAATCAAACCTAACATCAATCAGGAAATATAATATATATATATATATATATGTATTGTTAAAGATTGGACGAACAAAGAATTGATTTTATGGATTTTGAAATGCATTCAAGTATATTTATTTTCATTTTTATTATTGTTTTGTGATTAACAAAAAATTGTTACAATTATAGTATTGTATAACCTTTTTTTAAAAAACACAGCTTGCTTACTTGCTTATTTTACTTTAATTTAACTACAAATTCTTATTAATTTTAAACCGAAAAACTTGGTGGATGGATTTTTTTTTAAAAAAAAAAACTTTTTTTTCGAAAAAATAGTTTCTTTTTTTAAGACAAACACTACTAGAAAAAAGTTGTTTTATGACGGCTAAAAACCATCATAAAAGTTAATTTATAACGGTTTAAAACCGTTAAGGAATACAGCGTCAAGAGCAATTTTATGATGGTTTTATTTATGACGGTTTTTTCTGTTATAAAATCTTAACGTTTATTACCCGTCATTAAACCGTGACAGTTAAAATCCATCATAAATCTTGAAATATTTTGAAAAAAAAAATTATTTTAGTTTATATATAAATATATAATTAATTAATTTTCTTAATATCAATAAACCATTAAAAAATATAAAACACAATGATCTTTCGTAATATTACATAAAATCAATATAAACTTTATTAAATAATTTTTTTCTCATATACAATGAATAGCTATGAAAAAAAAAAATCATAGTCAGAATATAAAAAAATGTTACAACTCACATCGGTAAAAATTATCTAATAATACTTGATTTCATCAAATGCTTCCAACAAATTCTTGACAACCTGCATGATTCAAACACAAAAAAAATATATATATAAATAACTAATAGAAATGTGATATAAATAATTGCAAGATTTGTTTTAATAATAAAATACACAATTCCTCCTTCAAGCATTTCTTCAAACAAGTTGTATGCAAAAAGTAGGTGGTTTGACATAAACAATTTTGTACTAGACTATTAGAGTATAAGTAGATTAATAATTAAAAATATATATACAACAAAAATTAATTGGAAACATATTTCATACTTTTAATCCAAAATAAATAACGAACAGAACCACATAAGTAAAGAACTACAAAAATTGAACCAAATACAAGATACTAATATATGAAACACACATAAAACCATTTCAACATACATAAAAAAATGCATACATAAATACACGAAAAACACACATAAAAAGAGAGAAAAAAAATAAAGAAGAACAAAACCTCAATTGCAATTTCAATCTCAGCGGTGGTGGAACTAATTATTTATGGATTTGAGGGGGAGGATTAGGTGTCATTGGATATGAGAAATAGAATAAATTAGAAGAGAAGTGTGATAACTGTGTTAAAATGAAAGAGAAGAAGTTAAAACAAGAGAAGTGTGGTGGCTGTGTGAAACAAATGGCTAGGGTTTGGTTTTAAAGTTTATTTATACTATGTTAAGGTGTGGATGGACTTATAGTATTATTATATGACCATATATCATAACATCTCGATGGTTTTTAAAAACCGTCATAATATAATGACGGTTTTTAAAAACCATCATGATGTATTGACGGTTTTTAAAAACCATCATGATGTATTGATGGTTTTTTAAAAAATATCATAACTTTACGATGGTTTTTAAAAACCGTCAAGACGTTATGATGGTTTATAAATAGCGTCCTAACGTTATGATGCTTTCTATAAACCATCATTATTTTGTATCATAAATCTTATTTTTTTTAGTAGTGAAAAGAAACTGTATTGCTTGTTTAATTATTATTGCTGTTGTTTTTTATGACGATGATTAAATGTGTAAACCATTATAATTTGATGGTTTTTTAGATAATTCAATACATTGATTCTACAAGTAACAACGAAAGAAATATAATTAGCATTAGGGACGGAATCAGAAATTGTTTCCAACGGAGGCATAGTAAAATAATGAATTATATAATGTATTTTAGAGGGCAATGTTAAAGAAAAAATTAATAAAAAATACCGTTAATGTGTATCCATTTATCAATTGACACATTAGTAGTTGGAATATAAGTTGATTTATAGAAATGGAATGTCTAAAATTACTGTAAACATGATATAGATAAACTTTTTGGCCTTCTATTGATTCTTACATGAGTTTAGTTTTTTTATAAAAAAAAAATTAAGTTTATTATCAATTTCTTAAAATTTAGCTATTAATTGATTAATATTAATATTAAACGAGTAAGTAATGTCAAACGAGTATTAACTTTCTCCAATAAGTTTTCCACTGCACTGAGTGGCGATGTCCTCTTTCTTTGTCTCTCTTGCTTTGTAGAAGTAAAATTCTGATAAAACTTCTCCCAGTTTAATGACCGGTCAAATCACCATAATTTTCTTTTTTTATTTGGTTGGTATCATATACTCTCACACGACACACAAGACTTTCCATCCGTGATACAAACTTCATATACAATTATACAAATGTAACAAATCAGCTTTTTTCCTTTCTTCTTCCTATATTCACAAAATAATAATAATAATAATAATAATAATAAATCATGGCAGGACTTCTCATGGGATCAACACCATTACACGAAGCAATATGGGATGTTTCTTCTTTTGCATTTTGGAAATGCCTCTCCACGACCTTTTCTCATATTTTATTTTTAATCAACATGGGGGTGGGGATGTGTTTTACAATCGATG
Source organism: Acer negundo (assembly GCA_035582765.1). Classification (NCBI taxonomy): domain Eukaryota; kingdom Viridiplantae; phylum Streptophyta; class Magnoliopsida; order Sapindales; family Sapindaceae; genus Acer; species Acer negundo. The sequence continues at coordinate 14,367,915 of CM069242.1, forward strand.
CACGTCATTACGAACTTTGAACCAAGAGTCTATTTTCTTAGTAGGCAGAAAAGCTTCACTACCGACCATATTTAATTCTTGATATTGTAAATATATGTTTACGTTCAACTATTAAATTGTAAATTATGAGAAATCTGATATACAAGTTGAATTTTATATCGTATTTGTAGAGTCTAATCTGGTCATGTACCAACAGATCCTTGATTTATAAGTTTTTTTTTTTTTTTTTTCCTTCCTGGTAGGTACACAACTATGAGCATACTTATAACACACTTATTAACTTTATCTCTTTTTACCAGAAAAGGCAATACAATTGTATCAAATAATGCTTATATGACAAAAAATGATTAAGTGGATAAATATGCTATAAACGGACAGGAAATATTTGTAAATTAGCATGAGCTTTAGCACAAGCTAATTTTTTTTTTTTAGTTTTTATTTTATTTTATAAAGTAAAGTTTTCTTTTTTTTTTTCTGTTTTTTTATACTATATTTGTTTCTGTTTTTTTTTTTTAAAAATTTATTTTAAGAAAAGAGTAAAAATATTTACAATTACAGAATTAACACCACTTGATAATTCATAAAAATGGTCTAGTTTATAATTTAATTTATTTGAAATAATTAGTCACAATATATTCATCAGAGTGATATGTTCAATATTTTATTTATATTTGAATATATTAAAGTTTCCATTTCCTCTCCATTCCTATTTCATTTAATAAATAAAATAAATAAATTTTAAATTCCTTACTTCATTTGCTAAAGTTCATTGAAGCAAAGATTATTATTTAGTTACATACTTTTTAATTAGTAAAATTTTACCATAAAGTTTGCTTAAAAATCTTTGTAATACCGTTAAGTGTGGCTTAGGTAATAAATTACGTTCATTTAATCTAAAAATGTTCTAGGTTCAAATCGCCGCACTTTGTACACCCAAAAACAAAAAAATTAATTTAGCCAACCCGAACAAAAGGTCCTAGCTTAGCCCCCGGCTATAAGTACCCAAAAAAAAAAATAAATAAATAAAATTTGACACTACATATTGTCTAAATGTATCCCCTTATCAGTTACGCTTCAATGTAATACTGAAAATTTGAACCAAAGAAGTTATAAAAATGCATTTACCAAGTGACTTTTTTCTCTTGTGACATACACTTGTACGTGTATAAATTACTAGACTTAAACCAAATGAACATATACCTATTAACCAAATGAACGAATACCTATTAGCCTTCAGAATATATATGGAATACATTTGTCATTTTTATATTTGAAAAAACTTCTCTCTTTATATAACTTTGATTTTTATGTGTTTGGTATTTGTGGGTGTGATGGATTTGATGTTTGATCTATGTTAGATCAATTTGTTACCACTCCAATTTCACATCTGTTCTTTCGGGCAGGTCACATGTGAAATGTATCAAAAGAATAGGAGAAAATAAAAACATTTCCATCTTGAAAGAAATATATCAAAAGCATCACTAATTGTGAAAGCACATATTATTTTTCTACTAATTACTTTATGTTCTACTGATGCATAATTATTTTATCTTATTGATGTATAATTTTAAATTCATTTTAAACTTAAGAGTAAAATATTAAAACTTGTAATTTCAATTACAAACATTAAAACAAGTTTTATTTTGTTGATTTTAATTTGGTTACAACATATGTAAAAATGGATCCATTTTTGTAGCAGCAAATACTATTTTTCTTATAACATGAGATAAAAATATATATGTGTTTGAAACATATTTTCAGAACTAGAATATTGGAACAGTAGACACGTACAAACACATAGTTCAAAATGACGTACATGCTAATGAAACATCTAAGTTAAAACAACAAAATTATATTAGGGCAAATTGCAACCTAAGTCAGCCATAATTATAATACAACAACCTAAATCAGCCACCAAATTACAAAAGCTGCAGAAGTATAGCAAGGTGGTGAAAGAAAATATATATAATTACTAGAGGAATAACAATCCCTGATCCTCTATGCTTCCTTCATCGGTTGGTCATCGTTGTTGTCCACTCTGCATGTGTGTGTGGCTCGATGCAACTTAACATGCCAGTAAGTCGTCTGTCCCATCTTGCCTGCCCGAAGTAACCATTTACATTTAATTTGTTTACATCCTGTCTCAAATCGTGTAGTCCTTGACCGTTTAACCTTGAACTAAAACTGCGCACTCAGCATACTGCTTCAACTCTCTCTTTAGTGATTCTTTGTCTTCAAATATTTGTCCTTTGTCTACGGGGAGTGTCTTATTTAAACGGGTTAAACTCTGGAACGATATCAAATGTGTAGTATTCTGACCCGGGAACTTTAAACCTCGATGGAATGGCAGAATTAGGATTGTAACTACTAGACTCTGTTATGATCATGAACATCATCATTGCTGGAAACTGAGGACTCAACAACAGCTGGAATCCGCTGATCATTATTAATGTTTGCCTCTAATGGAAATCCTGATGATGAATATTCCTGGGATAAAGGTACAGGTTTTTCAACAACTTCCACAGCAACTACCGGACAACGTTTGCCATATATTAATAGGCTTGCCAAGTATACACTGCAATTCTTCATCATACAAAATAGGCATTACTTTCTTTCCCAAATTTGTTTCTAAATGCTAATGTTTTGGCAATTGCATGCGGTCAAATCAAAACATTTAAATCCAATGACCTATATACAAGAGACTGATATATTTTATATCAATTTGAACTGACAATGGAAAAATCGTATATTTAGTAAAGTCATTTAATGTATAACATATTTAATTTGACAAACATATAATTGTGTTAAGACTGTAATTCTAAGACGATATAGGTCTAGGAGATATAGAGTTTACGTTGATGTTGAGGATGATATGTTTCAATCCACCATAACAAAAAACACATGCGGAAGTATATAAGAATTCAATTGATGAAAAGTCGAAGATGTTATTAATGGATAAGAATCCTCTGCTGAACTTGGTTTGTGTTGAGCTTTATTGATCTTTGTAGGATCTGTTTACACATGGCAATAAAACAAATAGAAAGCTAGGATTTTATTTGATTTTTTTATTTATTATGATCTAAACATGAAGGACACTTATTCACGTCCAAATTCACTCACACCTCCTCCACTTCAATTTCTTCTCAATTCATCAAAAAATCTTATTAACAAAAAAATTTGTGATTACAACACACAATCTAGTCGCTGAAGAGAAATACTTCTACAGTACCACCATTAATACTTCCCACTCTCTCCATTTATGCACATCCTAACTCCATGAATTGTATACTTCTAATTGCACAGATAATATTTCAAACCCAAAAACCCACTTTACTAATCCCTCTAAAAGAGTGAAGCTTTATTGTTCTTTCTCTATTTGTGTTGGGTTTTGTTCTTTCTCTTTGTGTGCTGGTAATTTTAAAGATATAGTCATTGGGTTTCTTAAAAAGTGAGGCTTTAATTTTAATTTGGCTTTTATAAATCACCTTATATCATAGTGAAAAACACATGCTGAACCAACTTATACCAATCACCTGCTACCAAAACTCAATTCCTTAAACGAATTGGCTTTTAATTTTAATATCAAAGAAGCCAAGAAAAGCTTCTGTTTCATGTCAAGAACTGGCTCACTCTGTAAATTCATCTTTTTGATGCTGCAGATCTCTCCCACTCCTTTATCTACGGTCCCATCACAGATCGGACAAGGTTCGAATGAAGTTATTTATAGCAATCACTTTTCCTCAAAAATAAGTGATAAGGATCTTCTTGGCAATGAGTTAATAGGAAACATATTTGTGACTTGAATACAGATAATAAATAAATTTTATGCAATTCTTGTTGATATTTTAACAGAGAAAATATTTGAGGTAGAAGGGAAAAGGAGAAGACAGGAAATGGTTTCTCTGGACAATTAAATCGACATTATACAAAGATAATAAATAACAAAAAGAAAACTAACAAATCTTAACCCTCCATTATTTTTAATGCCACGTGTAAGTAGATCCCACAAAAGTCATTAAAGCTCAACACAAACCAAGTTCAGGAAAAGAACCTTGTCCGTTATTAACACCGAAGACGATCATGCAAAATAAGTACTTATCACTTGTTTCATTTCTATTTACTGATTTTCGTAGCAAATTTCATTTAACAAAGAACTTTCTTATTTCGGAGAAGTACATGTTACTAATTACGTCTTATTTTCATTTACTATAATTTAAACACACTTTAAGATGGATATATAAATCAATCCAATGCTATATATTAAATTTTAAATTCTAAAACCATTACTAATATTTAGGATTAATTTTGGTATGTATTTTATAAGGGGTGGAAAGTAAATGATTAAGTTTCAAATTTAAAACCCGCAATGGGAATGGGGTGAGAATGCATTTTATAATCCCCACCTTACTTAAAATATAATCTTTATTTTTTTTTATTATATAGTTTTTATCTTTTAATGTTATGTTTAAAAATTATTGAATTTATTTGTTTAGTTGAGGGATTTATGTAATGTTTATGAGATGATTTTCAATAATTTTTTGGAATTACTTTATATATTATATCATATTCATTAGGTAAGTTATATATTTATTATTTTAATAAATGATTTTGATAAATTGTTAAATGGGGCAAATGGGGTAAATGGATGGGGATGGATAAAGCCAGGGGCGAAGCCAGGATTTTGGCTTCGGGGGGACCAAGACAAAAACTAATATTGTAGGTCACGCAATCTTCAAATAATATCCGTAGAAATCCTGTACAAGAAAAACTACGAAATCCCACACATGATACTTTTCAACAAAATGTGATATGTTTGGTGTTAAAAGTAATGATATAAAGAAATAAATAAAATAAACATTAACTACTTAAAATGTAACATGTCAATTTATATCTAGAAAATTATTTATAACCAAATTAATCTAATTTTCTTCTTAATTTTCATTTCAATTACATAATCAAAGAGTGTATGAAAAAATATCTTTTATTTTGTAGTAAAATTTATGTTTGTTCTTAACGGTATGCATAACTGGAAAAAAAATATTTTAATAGTTCTCAGCTTATAAAATATAAATTTCAATAGCTTAATTAAAATATCATTATACCATAGATATATTTAAATCACAATTATTTACATACTTGTAACTTAATTTTATAATATTCATGTGAAACCAAATTAACTTATAATAATTTTGAAGAAAATTTAAATAATAAACTAATAAAGTAAATTTATCTCCTATAATTTTAATTTTAATATAAATTTAAAATACTAAAATGATTGATTTTATCTCCTATTTTCATGGTCAATAGAATTATGAAAACAAAAATTATAAGTTAATTTATATTATTAAAATAATAAAAGGACAAGAGAATATTATCACCTACTAGATATATATATATATATATATATATCGTCCTTGGGTAAAGCATACCCCGTCCCTCCCCGTCTCACTCCATATATCGTGGGGTTTTATATGGGGATTGGGTTTTAAAAAATAAATGGGGCTGGGTGCGAGGAGGGCCACCCCGTCCTATTGTCATCCCTATATAAAATTGAATATAAATTATCTCCATCTCTCTAAATTTTCAATTATTAAATTAAATAATAAAAAAACGCTAATGCCTAACAACAAAAGATATTAGCTCAAAAACCAACTCAAGTGATTTATTTATTAACCACATCAATTCATGATTTGTGTGGTAATAACAAATCAATTGCCACATCATTTTGGTTACATATTTTGGTTGAATAGTATTACTCTTAATTTATTTTTTATATTCGGTTATTTAATTTAGGTATTTTTCTTAGTAATTTTTTTTTTTTTTTTTAAATTTACAAGTTAGGGCTCTGGTTTGTTAGTCATAATTTTACGTTAGTGTTTATTTTCTAACCTCAAATTATTATTTTTAGTGTTATATTATAATTTATAAAGTATCACTTTAACAAAATTGTTTAATAATGTTAGTTACAATGTAAACAACCATATATATTCAATCCAAGAAAAAACTATAATTTTATACAATGTTAAAAAAAAAAAAAAATCAATTATATATGGGTGAGACCTCATGATTGGTTATTTAGAGGGTCTGGACCCTTTTTTATTTTTAGCGGGTCTATTGCGGATCTAGTTCTGGGTCGGTTCTAGACCCTTATTTTGCCAACCAAAGGTGAGAGTGAATCAATTTTTCAATTTTGTTTTGGCCCATCTTAACAACAAATTCTAGGTACACCTTTGGCAATCATTCATATTGATAGGGATGAGTGTTTCCCATGGGGCCGTATCCCCCATGGGCCCTCATGGGGATTTGGGTGTAAATTTTACCTCCAATAAATGGGGGAAGTGGTGGAGGGACCTCCCCCCAAACCCATTCCTTCATTACCCCCCATATATATATATATATATATATATATATATTAATTTATATTTCAAGTCTTAACAATTTAAAAAAAAAAAAAACTAATATATTATAATATTAACCTGAGTTAGTAATTAGTAGTTAATACATAGTGTATGAGTATTGATCGAATATGTAAACTTTAAATTTGATTTGTTTTGACTTTTTTTTTTATGTAATACTCTATTAGAAGTATTTGTATTTATTTTAGATTTTTTTAAACCAATTATATATTTTAAAACGAATATTTTAATTACTTTTTGGACTGAATATTTTAACAAGGTCAAACTAGAGATTGAAATGATTGGATTTCAAATTCCGAATTCCGATTTTCAGAATAGAAATTAAAAATTTAAAATTTAAAATGAAAAGAAATAAGGAAATGGGGTTTGAGAGCCCCCAAAACTCCCCCATCCTTATTCCCCCCATGAGAAAATTTCAAAAGGAACCATGTTTCTTCATATAATTGGTTATATATTTCATACTTTATTCCAAGAAAAAGATTATCACGAAAACTTGAATATTATTTTAATATTACTTTATATCAATATTTAACTTTGCTTAAATGGTTTTTTTTTTTTGGGTCAAATTTACATTTTATACGATCTTGGGTATTCTCAACCCGACACATTGCTAATCAAACTTGAAAGCAAAAGCTTTTTTTTTTATTTTATTTTATTTTATTTTAGTTTATAATATTTTTGTTTTCTGAAAAGCTTAATGGTGTGTTTGATATAATTTTCAAGAAAAGTTCTAAAGTAGAGCTTTTACTAATGCAGTTTTTATTGAGTACAACTTTTAACCAAAAGAAAAAAAAAAAAAAAAAAACCTTTTTATTGTATAAATTAATTACAAAAATGTGTTGATATCGTATTTAAAAAAAATATTTTTTTTGTTGTGTAAATTATAAAAAGGATGTTGACAATATATTTATAATGAAAGAGTTATATGGTATGTGTGTTCTTGACGATCCTCCGCTAGTGTCTAGAGGAATTCTGGAAGCTGATGCTATGGGTGTTGCCTGTTTTAGGCATAGTCTTGTTCCTCTGTTTTAGTACGTTCTTGTTTATATTTTGGGTTTGTGCCTTCCCTTGTAACAAAAAATAAAAAAATAAAAAAATAAAAAAAATTGTAAAGTGAAATATCTAAAATTTATAAAAGATAGTTTAGACAATTCATATGTTTTAAAAAAGCTAAAAAAAAAAAAAAAAAAAAAAGTTTTTTGGGAAAACTCAAGTTTTAGGTTTCTCCTAATAGATATAAAATAGCTTCTATAATAGGTAGTTGAAACAATTCATATATTACAAACGTTGTTTTGATTTTTACCAAACAACAAAAAATATTCAAAACAGTTTCTTGCATTAAAAAAAAGCTTTTGACCTTTACAAAAGCCATACCAAACGTACACTATACTATTATTTTAGTTAAATTTTTTTTACAAAGCTAACAGAAGGATGGTTTGGCAAAAAATGAAACTAGATGGTGATTTTTATCAACAACCCAAATTAAAGGGTGATTTTTAATAATAATATTTTATATATATATATATATATGAAAATTTTTAAGTCAGTGCGTCTTGATACAACTCTATCAGTACGTTGGATGTGGACCATTAGATTTATATGTTTTGACTTAAAGTGTACTCCAAGTGTATGTACTTGTCAAAACTTCTCCATAAACTATGGCCCATATACAACACACCGATGAAGTTATATCATGACGCATTGAGGAGAAAAGAACCGTGTATATATATATACACGGTCCCGTTCCTATCAGGACATCCTTATATAATTTTATAAGGATGTTGAATGTGAGCCACTCATTTATAAAAGTGATTTGACAAGTGCATGTATATAAAGTCAAAGTATGTAAAACGAGTAGCCCATATTCAATGTTCTTATATAATTATATCAGGACATCCTCAAAGGAAAATTTTCATATATATATATATATTTATATATATCCTCCTTTGTGAAACGTGTATACTGAAGACAGACTATACAGGTGCATGTAATCAATAATGGTTTTATTTCTATGTACTTCCAAAATGCTTTCTCTCCATTGAATGCTCTTTAGTCAAGTCAGATTCTTTCTTTTCTTCCAAGTTCCCAAAGCTCTCTCCTTTTCCACTGAATGTGCAGTTAGACTCAGCTATCTGGTCTAGTTCCAAGTTCCAACACTCGCTCCTTCAACTCTCAAGCCTAATCTAATCTATTGTTTATTGTGTAGGAAGTTTTGGGAGATTTTAACAGTAGTTCATTGCCCGAGTATTATAATACTCAATGGTTGATGTATGGATAGTTTTAAGTCGCATAGAAAAAGGGTTGTGCTACAAATACTTATATTATTAAAATTATAGTTATAAATGTTTTTATTGGATGGAAACCTCAGATATAAACTCATATCGTTAGTATTCTATTTGTGCTGATTGAGTTTGACTGTTAAAAAATCTAAAATATTTTTGTTTAAATTTCAATCGTATGAATTGACCATTACATTTTTATATTTTTATCAAATGAATTAATAAAATGATACAAAATGCGGGAGTGTTAACTTAGAAAGAAGAAGTTATTTTATGGACAATTTTATCCCTAAAATAGCAAAATTACAAATGAACCAAAAATATCAATTGTATTAAAAAACTAACAGGAAATTAATTTCAGATCCACCGTTTTACATTTATTTGTCCAGTGTTCTTATAAGTTTAAAACATCTCCCATATAAATATGGATTTTTAGGTTTCTAACTATCGACACACATGGGCAAAGCCGGGACCTAATTTTAGAGTGGGCTAAATTAAGAATAATTTTTTTAAAAGTGAACCTCTATAGTAAAATAACATTTTTTAGATTGAAAATGTGTTTGAACTTACCAAATGAAGAAAAAAACTCTACGCAAGTCTCTTTTGTTTTGGAAATTTAAAAGAGAAGCAAAATTTGATATGTTTTGATATGAATAAAACATTGTGGATATTGTCACTTTATTATTTCTTTTAAGAAAAACTTATTAGAATTATAAGATTATTAATGGTTTTATTATTATTATTATTATTTTTCTTGTAAGTTTATTTTTAATATATATATATAGTCTCGTTCTTATCAGGACATCCTTATATAACTTTATCAGGATATTGAATATGAGCTACTCATTTATAAAAGTGATTTGACAAGTGCATACATATCAAGTCAAAGTATGAAAAACGAGTGGCTCACATTCAATATCCTTATATAATTCTATCAGGGTATCCTCATATGAAAATTTCCGTATATATATATATATATATATTGGAAAAAACCAACCTAAGCTTCAATATACCTCCGCCTCTGGCGACACATCATTATATATATTGAATATGGATCCACTTTGGTAAAAAAATTAAGAAATACATATTTTCATCTCCGATGCAATTATCTAAAATCAAATATGTATCAATTTTGACCAATAATCATAAAACATTTGTCTCACACTCTCTCCTCTTTTATTTTACAATTAATTGGTATAATATTATTTGTGGGAAAAAGTTAGATCAGCATTTTTAGGAGAACTTCTCCGAATATTAAAAATCCAACTCCATATTCTCTTAAAAAAAAAGTTTGTCACAACACCTCTATAATCAAGTTAAATAATTGTATTGAAGAGATTTTTTCTACTTCATTATCTAACCATCCTATATGGTACTAAATTTTCTCAAAATACATAATAGCATGAGAGATACTCTAATAGTTTGATGGTGATGGATTCTGGTTTCAGATTTCCGAAGATCTGAAACCACATCTCTATTTTTTTTTACTAATTTTTTTTATTGTGTTTTTGTATGAATTTATGATGGTAGAGAAGATGGGTAGAGTTAGAAATGAATGAGAAAGATAAATTTGGGTTTTGAAAATATAAGATCATCTACAGTGCTATGCTAAATTATTGTGTCAATTATATAATATAGCATAGTGTACAAAAACCATACTCCAGTGCAGTGCCAAATGTTATGTTAAATTTAACATATGCTATACTTTGTGCCAAATTTGGTATTTGTGTCAAATTTGGCAAACAGTATAGGATATACCATGTTTGACACAACAATAAATGCTTCTTTTTAATTTTAAAAAACACCATTATATATAATTTTTAAATATTTAAAATAATTTAAATTTAATGTACATTAATAATATTTCAATCAAAATCTATTTCATCTACAATTATTATATGAATGCATTAATGGTAAGTGTTGACTTTTATAATTTTAATTAATAAAATAATAAAAATAAGATTTTAAATAGAACTATGCATTGGAGCATGATGTTGAATTGATGTGCTAAATATAACATTTTACTCTTTTTTATACCAAATTCGGAGTTTACTTTTGCTCACCGTCCTTTAAGGGGGTGAGCATTACCCCCCTTTTTAACACTTAACATGTGTCAAGAGAGGGGTATTTTGTCCAAAAACTGTCATGTGTTTACACAAAAATACCCCTTCCTTGGACACATGTCATGTGTTGGGGAGGGGGGTAAGCAAGGTGAGCAAAAATTGACTCCCAAATTTGTTATTGACATTAACACATACATCGGAGATGATCTAACATATTTAGGAGGGTGTATTCAATTAGGATTTTAAATACTTTTAATGACTTTTATGCAATTAAAAAAGTTTAGGTGTATTTAATATAGACTTTTAATGACTCTATAAAAGTCATGAGATATTCAATATATACTTTTATAGACTTTTAAAAAGTCTTTAAAAGTCATATGATATTCAATCAAGACTTTTTAATAGTCTATGACAGTTATGAGGTATTCAAAATCTCAATGACTTTTAACGACTTTAAATTATCAATGACTTTTAATGATTTTTAGTTATAACAAATCTCACCGTCTTCCACTCCTATCAAAGACTTTGAATGACTTTTAAAAAATAGAAATAATTTCATTTTAGAAGAAAAACATAAAACTTTTTGAAAAACATCAACCACCAAACATATGTTCTATTTTCAAATAAAAGCACACTAATTCTTAACAAATTTCATAAATAAAATAAAACAAATAACTTTAAAATAAATAAATATTATTAAAAAAACATACAAACAATAGCGAACTATAACAAAAAATAAATTAACTAAAAAATAATATAAAATAACTCTTTATCAGCTATGCAATTAAGGACGAGAGATTTCATATTTTTTTACCTAGATTTTCAAAGCAATTAAACAACACCGAAAAAAATTAAATTAACTTCATTTATGTAAAATAAAAATAATAAAAGACAAAAACCACTACTTAATCATGCCAATATGTTATAATCAAAGTCACGTATAAGCATGACTCCGTGTAATTTTGATCAATATCAAACTACCCACTTTTAGAAGTATGTCATATTTAACAAATATGTGCGGTTTTTATGTTTTATCGTTAGTATCTTTAGTGGATTTTTGGTAAATTTTTTATACTCATTATCATACTTTTGTAGAGATATGTAAACATTAATATTATTGTAGATTTACTACATTTATTCTAAAAGAAAATTTATAATATTTTGACTAGTTATAAAAAACAAATAAAATTTTGACTAATTATTATTAAAAAAAAAGAAGAAGAAGCATAATGCCTTTTACAAAATATAATTAAAAATAAATAAATTAAAATCACACATATATATATATATATACATGAATGTTTTTGTCAAGTTTAATTAATGATGGTTTTTTTTTTATTCATTTAAAAAAATATTTTTATTGACATGATAAATATATATAATTTTACTACAACAAAGTATACAATATCTTTAAAAGTCAATGAAAGTCTATAAATGTTTATAAAAGCCTTTTGAAATGAAAGTCTATGAAAATCTTTTGAAATAAAAGTCCGTGAAAGTCTTTTAAATAAAAGTCTATGAAATTTTTTCATAATCTTGTAAAGTCTATAAAAGTCCATAAAATCTGTAAAAGTCATCTACTTGAAAAAAAAATCTTTAAAAGTCTTTCAAAATCCTAATTGAATACTTTCCCTTAGTAAAATCTCAAATTTCTTTATTAATTATTAATTAATATTATATTTAAATAATTAATGTTTGCAGGGATTAAGCTGCAATGCTTGATTGGCCGATTTATTTTCATTTTTCATTTATTTAATAGTATTGTGAAAAGACTAAATTGTCCTTAGTAGATCATAGTAGTCACCGTTATTATAATATTTTCTCAGTTTTTTTTCCCATAAATAGATTCATGCACATAGCAATGCATGACATATTGATGACTTTGCCCTAAGCCACCGCCACCACCGGTGCTTGTTGATGGCTACGTATCCTCCTCTTCTTCCTATAAATAGAGCATGACCCTTGTTTCAATTCTCAAGAACAAAAGCAAATTTGTTAGAAGAACAAGAAATGTCATCTTTCAGGATTTCCATTTTACTAGTAAGTTCATTTATAAATTATCAATTTAGACTCTATTATTTCTTTACAAAAGAAAAAAAAAAAACTATTTATAGTTTCAACTTTCGCTCTAAACGAAAACATCATCCTGACTATAGATCGTAGTGTCAAGAATGTCATGAAGAATTTTTATTTTTAAATTTGCTTTTGTTTTTTGTTTTTTTTTAATGATTTATTTGACTTATAAGAATATCCTTTGTGTTTTCTCAGAACATTTTGTGTTTGGTTGGTAGGAAAATCAACAACAATTCAGAATTACTGTTTGGAATGGGAGGTGTTGGGAAAAAAAGAGGTATTAAAACTTGAATTCCATTTTATGTTTGCATTTTTACTACTTAGAAGATGTTGCATGATAAGCTAATCTCTCTTCATTCATGTAATCACTTAATTTTTATTTTTTTTAAAACCCCTCTTCATTCCTGAAATCAGTTAAACTGTAAATTACCAATTGATATAATTAAAATATTTTTAAATATTTTTAAATATATTTCATTTTTTTCATAAAATAAATCATTTTAAATTACTATTTTATGAAGTAAAAGTTTTCAAAAAATCTTTGATAAAATTCTTAGGTGCAGGAATCCCGAACATCTATACACTATATAAAAAGAGTGAGTTGAACCATATTTTTAATCTTCTGTATTTTGTTATGATTTTTTTTCATTGTAAAAAGACTTATATACCTTTATTCTTTATTAATTTTTTTCATTTTTAAATTTCCACGGACATACTTTTAGATTCTATTGAAACAGGTCTTATAGATAAAATAATATTTTGATAGTCTTCTTTTTTTTTTTTTTTGTCTGTTAAATACATCTTATATTTTTGTAACCACTGTGACTCAGGTGTTGTGTTGCGTTGAAGTTGAATTAGAAGATGCATCTAGATCAGTTTTAGACACTTTATTTGGAAAAAATGCTAAAACAATTCTATCATACTCAGTAAAACAGTTTATGGAACAAAACAGCTTATGGAACAAACAAATAAGGTATATTACTAATCTAACTGTTTTTATTAGTGGAAGCATTTGCGGTCAAACAATATAAATATTTTATTGTTATAGAATGAATTCACTGTTACTATTAATTTATATTTATATTTTTATGTAATAGGATGGAATCACCGAAATTGAAAGTGTTACCGTACTTTCTAATCCAGATAATTTTCTCATCCATATCAAAGCAACAACATATGAAAGGCAAGGATAAACAAAAAATAAGTTCAGCGTCGTTGTAGAAATACAACAATAGTTGTTTTACCAACAAGAATAAAGCACCGTTTACTTTTTATATATATATATATATGCACATGTAATGTTATAAACTTATACTATATAGCGATATTAGGTTATCTAAAACCCAAACTAATTTTGATGTACATATCTTTTGTAATTTTATGGTTTTACAAAATCATACATCTTTAGTTACTGGGTTTTAGAATTTTGCTAACTTTAAATAATGTACAAATAACTTTCTTTTATAAATTAAACTGCTGTATATATTGTTCATTTATATGTCTAATCCAAATCAATCCAAATCATCGTCTCAATTTCAATCCCATTAATACCAATTGATTCATAGAAGTTGTTAAAGTTCCAAATACTTTTTTTTTTTTTTTTTATCATTTTAAAATATTTATATTTACACTGTGTTTGGTTGGGAGGAAAAATGGAGGGAGGGAGAGGGTTGAAGGGAGAGATCTAATCCATTGTTTGGTTGGAGGGATGAGAGGGAGGGAGGGGAGGAGAGGAGGGAGAGCAAATCCATCTAGGCCCACCATTTTATATCCTTCATGTGATGGGTGAATGAGAGGAGGGAGAGAAGATTGAAGAAAAATTATTATTATACCCTCCAATTTTATAATACCCTCCAATTTTTTTAAGGGTAATATAGTAATTTTACAAATTAAATACCAATCCATCCATCCAACTCTCATTTGAATACCAAACAACATGGAGGATTGATGTTATCATCTCCATCCCTCCTACTCTCTCTCCCTCTTAATTCATCCATCCCTCATACTCTAGCAAATCGTAATTCTTTTAAGTTATTATTCATTTGTTATGATTTATGTTTTCAAGTTATTGAAATGTATAATGAATTTTGAGGTATCTTTATGTAACAAATTGCTATAGAATATGCATTTAGGAAGCACATTGCATGTGCCTCCAAACCTAGTAATAATTAATAAGTCTAGGTTTTAGAGTTAACGTTGAGAACAATAAAATCAAGGACATATAATGTCCAGAATCCCCGGTTAGAGAAGGCCTAATTACTTTAGTAAATAAATATTAATTTTTTTTTTATGATAATTAATTTTTGATTATTTTTAGAGACAATATCAATTTTTAATATAAAGTTAATTATAATATATATATACAGCATTTCTACTGTCAGTTCGTCTTGATATATTTTATATCAGGATGAAGAATGTGAACCATAGATTATGGAGAAGTTTTGACAAGTACATACACTTTGAGTCAATATATGTAAATCTAATGGTCCACATTCTTCGTCATGATATATTTTATATCAGAACGAACTGACAATAAAAAACTATATATATATATATATATTTTTTTTTCTATTATCAGTTCAAACTGATGTAAAATATATCAATTCCTTACATGTTGACCATTGGATTTAAATGTTTTTATTAATTTTCTATTGTCACTTTAAACTGATATAAAATATATTAATTTTTTACATGTTAACCATTGGATTTAAATGTTTTTATTTGACTGTATACACTTATCAAAACATCTTTATATTTTTGGCATATATCTATCCCAACCAGATTTTTCATATGGACAATTTTATATTGTTCTATCTAGAGCAAAAAAAGCAGATTCTGTAAAGGTTCTCGTTAGACCTGCTCATGTTGAAAATTCTCGTGATCAATATTCTAAGAATATTGTCTAAAAAGAACCCTTAACGTTTTCTGCATCACATTAGAGTACGAAAATAACATTGTGGAAGTTACATTTAAATATAAAAGTTTCAATGTCATTTAATTAAGTTTTTTATTTTTGCTGTAAAAAAAGTCAAAACCGGCTAAGCTGATAAAGGAAATTTTTCCTACGAGAAAGAGCTGGTCAGTAAAGGAAATGGTTGCTGAGAAAACGATGCCGCGCTTATAACAACATAACCCTACCAAATATAAGAGATTGATTCTGAGGTATGAAGTTTATTTCATTTTTTTTCATGCAAAAAACAATAACAGGTTTTTGTACACCTCTGCTTAGATAAGGAGATTTGCATCCGCCCCTGGATAAGGGTAGGTGAAAAAAAAAAAAAAAGGATTGAGATAAGAGAATAGTGAGTCTACAAACATATGGAAAAAAAAAAAAAGGAGAAAAAAAAAAAGCATCCCTGTTTTGATTGCTGGATCTGGGCATTAGGTTTGTACTTGTGATGATAATGGTTGAATATGATTGTTTTTTTTTTTTTACTGGGTTTACCATCGATCTATCTAACTGCTATATCCCGACAAGAAGACATCATGTATATGTGTATGTATATATTATAAAAATATCATATTGGGTATGAAACGAAACAAAATCTTGGAATTTAAAGCACATTTTTTTTGATAAACAATATAAGACAAATAATAATATGGATCCGAATAGATGAATAAAAATAAATCATATATACAAAATAAAAAACTATATTGAAATAAAAATCTAACTTTAAAAAGAGAAAATTTAATCTTGAAAAACAAAAATAATTATAAAAACAAAAAAAAAAAAACAAAATAATTAGAAAATAACAAGAAATTTGAACCATAAACAAAAATCAAGCTTGAAATGTAAAAGGGGAAACAAAATTTTAACCTTAAATCCAGCAATAATTAAAAAAAATAAAAATAAAAAATAGAAACAATCTTGAATACAAAACTCTGAACAACAGAAGACAACTAAGAAAGAAATCTGAACACTAAATAGATGTCAGATTGCCTATGAAACAAAGCAAAATATTGAAATCAAAAGCACAATTTTTAAGATAAACACTATAAGGTAAATAATAACATGAATCTAAACAAAAGAGAAGACAAACAATAACATGAATCTCAACAAAAGAAGGGGTAGATAACAACGTGGATCTCAACAAAAAGAAGAGAAAAAAAAAATTAAAGTGCTTAAAAAAAGAATAAACATACAATCTTTTATATTTAAAATCAGAAGAAAAAAAAAAAAAACCTTCTAAAATACATTTATAATTTTTTTTTTTTAAAAAAACTCAAGCTTTGAGATCAAATTTATGAACAAGAGACGAAAACTAAGATAAACATCTTTTTTTTTTTTTTCGGATTCCATTTAAAAAATAGAATATGAGATGTGGAAGAAACAAAATAAAATTAAGAACTCTAAAAAGATGAGATGTGATCCAACGAAGAGAACTAGAGAAGAAGAGTCAATCCAAAGAAGAGAAGAAGAGTTTTAAAATTAATTTATTTAATTAGTTTATATATTATAACTTTGTAATATGATTGTCTTTTATCTGTGCATGTGCAGATTAATCAATATGGAAATTTTGTGTGTCGATATATGTTATAAAAGCTTACTTGAAAATGTTGTCGAAGAACTAAAAATAGGTAAATACAGCTATGGATACGAAGTTGATGATTCATAACTGTTTAAAACATACATTGAGATCGATCTTAGTATTGCCTTCAATTTCAATACCAAAGTGTTTTGGGGTAAACTTTCAAAGCACAAAAATGAGTCTAAGCAAGATGTCGTTAAAGAAACAGTTCATTATCTGCAAAAGCATTACAAGTTTGAAGTTTGTGATGTCAACTTTTCAAACTACCAATACTATAAATGGTGTTATCACAGAATCAATGGAGGATACGTCGAGGCATTTGAAGAGAATAAACTTTTGAAAACCAAAATTAAAAAATACAAAGCTATTTTAAAATGAAAATCTGATGACGATCGTGTATCATCTATTGTTGATAAATTGTAATGTTGTTGTTATTATTATTATTATATTATAATATGCAATTGCTGTTGTGTCTATCTATACCTTGACATTACCATGTTAATTCCTCATTAAAAATTTTTGTAAGAGCATTTATACTTATGATGTTAGCTACATAGCTTGAATTTTTCTCTGTGACTAGATCGATTTGTTTTTATACCGAGCTTTATATTTATAATGTGGAGGATTTGGGTCAGGGGACTTATCCAGAAATAGTTTACAAACGAGTACCATGAGGAAATCATCTAAGGAAACATAGTAATCATACATATTATCCGATTAATTGTCTTTTTTTTTTTTTCTTTTCTACTTTTGATGTGATAGTAACACGTGGCAATCATAAATGTTGTTATTATTATTTTTATTTAATTGCATATATAATATAATTGAATAATGCTAGACTTCTTAAATTTCTTACCGAATGGTGTTCGTCGATGATGTATCAACATCTTATAAATAATGAAATTATGTGGTGAGTGATAAGATGTTGACACGTTACTTACGAACACCATTAAGTAAGAAATTTGGGATACCATAATTCTGATGTGGGATTATGGAAGCAATACGTAGCAATCATAAATGTTATTGTTCATTTTCTTAAATATATAATAATAAAGTAATTTTAATAGACACATGTCTTAGTAGAAACTTCAAATTCAATTGCATCATTAGAAGTACAAACAATTTTAGCTTGTAAATATATCGTAAATAAGTTTGTATTCATATATATAAAAATCATATTTACAATTCAATACTACAAATATAAGTAAATTATTGATATGCAAAATAAAAATGAAAAAGAATATTGTGAAACCCGTTAAGAAACGGTTGCCTGGTTTTGATATTAAGGAGAAAATCTTGCATGAGTCAGTCTCACTGTTGATGCTGGTGAGATGGACCGATTAAAGAGTGTCATGTGGCACGAACAATAAAAAAGGGAATTTTTTAATTTTGACTTTATTTTTCCATCTTTTTTACCTTCTTTCCAAAGTATTGTTTGTCCATCTTTCTTTACCTTAAGAGATTTTCATCTCCACAAATTAGCTTCTCATTCCTTTAAATCTTACCGGACTATGCACAATCGACGTTGGTTACTACACAGTAGATTTACAAGTGATGATATTTTAAGAGATTTTTAAAGTATGTTAAGGGTTGAGTTGTGAAACATTTCTCTAAATATAATCGGTTATTAATAAATATGCAGAGAGAAAATGGAGGTAAAAGAACAAAATAGGGAGTAGATCAATGAAGTTATTTAAGCTGTTGACATTGCAAGTCAACAACATCATCAATCTTCATCACCCACACCACTCTGTAGCCAATGCACATCTGCCAAAACAACTAAGTATGCTGCTAGTACGGCCTAGGCGAGTACCAGAGCAGTCCAGTCTTTTGCCGATGCAGCAATGGCTATTTTTTTAATCTTTTTTATTTTAGCTTTCCGGCCGGTTTGTCTTTGCCTAGCTCTCCCTTGCTCTTCCACGTTTCCTCGTTTTTGCCCAGCGCAGCTCTTGCTCAGCCTTTGACAAGCATTTTTTTTATTTTTTTTAATTTCACTTGGTTTGTAGGATATTTATACTTTGATTAACTATGATGTTGGTCTATAATGAATAATTTTATTTATGTATTCGGTTTATATATTATTATTGTCTAGTTTCAAACATGTTTTCGGAACATCGGTTTTTTAATTCTCTTCTTGTTCTCACCCTCCACCCTTCTTTTCCCTATCGTTACAATATTATCTTATATAGAGGTTAACAAATTTGGTCTATCATTTGGTATTATATATTGATTTTTATTTAATTTTATAATATAACATAATTTAAAGAAATACTTGATGTTTATTTCAACTACATGCTTATTTCATAAATTAGGAGAGCAATTTTTATAAGTATTTATGACAAATCAAACTGCAAAACGAAACACTTTTTTTCTACTCTGATAGCTTCTCTTTCCCCACCAATCTAATTACTCTGATAGCTTCTTTTCTACATGCTTATATATATATATATATATATATACACACGGTCCCGTTCCTATTAGAGTATCCTTATATAACTTTATCAGGATATTGAATGTGAGCCACTCATTTATAAAAGTGATTTGACAAGTGCATACATACCAAGTCAAAGTATGTAAAACGAGTGGCTCACATTCACTGTCCTTATGTAATTTTATCAGGGTATCATTATAGGAAAATTTACATATATATATATATATATATATTAATATATGCATAGCTAAATAAAGCTAAATTTGTATTGAAATAGTTAAGTCACACATCCTCTTTTGTTAACCCTGGTTGCAATTTTATAAAATAAATTTTAAAAAAACTTATTAAACAATATACATGTTCGATTCCTACCCAAAACAATTTTTTTAAAAAATTTATACAGCTAGCGGGGCCGCCTGTATTGCCACCTCTGGTGCAAAATGAACATAATTTAATGGAATATTTTCAATTTTATTTAGTGTGCATTAATTTCATATTTATACAATATATATATATATATATATATATAGCTGTTAGATATTATGTCTTTGAAACAAATGTGTTTTGTTTTTTGTTATATTATTGATTATTTTAACATTTTTTAAAGTTTCATTAAAAAAATTAATGTTTTTAATGTACTTTCTGTAAATTTACGTCAATATTTACCTATATCGATATATTCATTGATATTTTCACTAAATTGTAGTACCGATATATCCGTTGATATAAATATTTTCATCCTCGAGGAGATGGAGGTGTGACTCCTCCTCCCGAAAAGAGAAGGTCGAGATACCTCATTTACATGGAGAAGACATCACGCCTCCACCTTTTTTTTTATTTTTTTATTTTCTATACAAGGGTGTCCAAGCCAGCTTTCACGCACCTCGACTAATCCCTTGGGCCGGTCCAGGGCGGCTTCCATGCCTCCACCTTTCAAATAGAGGAAAAGAATGTTGAGGTGAATGTTTACTTTCGCAAATATTTGGGTAAAATTGTAATTTTCAAATATCACGCCATGTTAGCCCTTGACTAAAATGAGGAGCATTTTTTACTTTTCGCGCCATAACGTTAGTCAATAGTAATGTGTAATGGTTATGGCGGTTCAACATTTTCTAAGGGAGGTTTGTACAATATAAGCAAAAAATTAAATATACATGGCAATTTCGTCTAAATTTAGGGATGTTTATACAATTAACCCAATTGTAATTTATTCACAAAACAAAATTTGGATAAAGTAAATTCACATAATATATTTTGTCTAATGTTTTTGAACATATAAATTCACATAATATTAAAATATTAATATATATATATATATATTTATATATTTATATCTGGCACACTTGTTGATAAAAGATATGATATGAAATTTGAGGACCATGTAATTTATTAGTAAAGAACAAAAACACAGAGTGGTAATTGTATCTGGGTTTTGTGTGTAATTGTGTTCAAGTAGTGAACAAAAATGGCGAATGGTATGTTTATGTTGTGTTATCCTTCTTGTTTAGCTCCCCAAACTCTTCATCATGATAATGAATTCCTCAAATTCTCATCTTTCTCTACTAAACCCACCAAGCCCTCTTCTCATTCTCGTCTTATAACTATGAATTTGCCAATGCAAACTCCGTACAACGTCTTGATCACTGGTTCAACCAAAGGTTTCAACTTCTTCTTCCTTCTTCTTTTTGCTTTTGTTTTTGTTTTTTTTTCAACGATTTATGCTTCAATTTTCATTGTTTTCTCTTAATTCAGGAATTGGGTATGCTCTGGCTAAACAATTTCTAAAAGCAGGGGACAACATCATAATCTCATCAAGATCAGAAGAGAGAGTGGAATCTGCTCTCAATAACCTCAGACAAGATTTTGGGGAGCACCATGTGTGGGTACTGGGTAACCCCCTTAATTACTTGTGTTTTCATGTGTTTGGTTGGCTGGGGATTGAGAGCAGTTTTATTTATTTATTTATTTTTCTTTTAATAAATTTTGTATTTGTTTACAGGGTACAACATGTGATGTTAAAAAAGGGCAGGATGTGAAAGATTTAGTTGCATTTGCACAGAAAAATCTCAACTACATTGATATTTGGGTATTTTATTTATATCACATCTGTTATCTTCTATATTCTACATTGATGAATTATGTAATTGGAGTTGATTTGGATGATTAGTTGAAGATGTTTGGTTAAGAACTCAGTTATTAAATTGGTCAGACTTTAGAGTATATGTGATTATGTCATAACATCGATTATGTGTTCTTATTGATCGACTAAACTTGTTGAAATGAAAATTTAGTTGAGTGTTAGTGGGTTTTACTTAATATGAAATCTAGTGGTGCCTTTAGTTATATTAATTTTTATGCTTAAACATGGAAAAACAGATTATTTGTCAGAAAATGAAGTTGCACTGAGCAATATTTTAATGATGTTGGGATATCTTTCAATTAATCGCAAAGAGTTTAGTTTTGGTTTAATATTTAATCATGAATGATTAGATTTTGCACTCTATTTTTTGGACCCTGAAACAAATATGGAAGATCCAATACTTCACGAGCCTACACTAATCTGGGAAATTTATGCAGTATATTCTTTTTTCATATATAACTCTAGATCATAGTTGAAGTCTTATCGTTTGATGTGCTAAATGGACAATGAGAAATCATTCTAGTGTTACAACTTTCTATTTGATGATTAAGTTGATGCTAGGAGCCTAGGATTATACATTTCTGCCATACACAGTATTCTTTCTAGGCTTTGTATGTTATCTCTACAGATATGACCAACACAAACATGTATTTTAGCATGAAGACACTCTTACACACACTTTATTTGGAAATATTCTGAATGATTATTATTTTTGGTTTAATAAACCTGTGATCTGTTCAGTGCCAGCAGCTTCAGTTCTGCTATTCTGCTCTTACCCTATTTTAAGAACGATGCAGATTAATAATGCAGGATCAAATGCATATAGTTTTAAACCCCTAGCAGAAGCTTCAGATGAAGATCTGATGTATGCATCCAAACATTACTCTTTTGTATTTTTCTCGTTAGTTTTTATTTTTTTTATTTTTTTTTTTAAATGCTTTACAATCTTTTATTCTTTGCACTTGTTATGCAGTGAAGTTGTCACTACAAACACCCTTGGTTTGATGATTTGTTGTCGAGAGGTACAAAATATTATTTCTTATTTTGTGGATTTTTTTTTTGCCTATTCTTACGATTAACTGTTGATTAGGCTATTAAAATGATGCGGAACCAACCTCAAGGAGGACATGTTTTTAACATCGATGGAGCCGGTTCAGATGGAAGACCAACCCCCAGGTACTGATTTACAGTTCACTTCAATTTAACACATTAATCGGCTACAGCTTTTGTTTTCTATGGTATTACATCAATTATAATAAAATTTATATGGTAATATGTTATATGACAATATCACATGTGCTAACAATCTTTATTCCATCACTGCTGCTTGCGATGGGCTCTTTGAGGAATTCTCATATGTTTTGCCCTACTGAAAATTACTATATGTGCTGCTATAAATTTATTCTAAATCTGAGACATTGTATAATAGTTCTTCAATATAGCACTTGATTTGGGGCATCAATCCAACCTGATCCCTAGCACAGTTGATCCAATTGCCAAGTTCATTGGCAAAAAATGATATGAAGCTCTCTTGATTTTACTGTTCATGCAGTATAATCAAATACAGTTTACTTTACAATTCACAATGAGCTTGATTAAGTACTCTATTTCTTGTGTACTTCTTAGGTGACATGATTAAACTGGCGGCACCCAGTTCTTGGGATATATGACTCGATAACTCTCTTTCATTTTTCTTTTTCATTTTTACAATAGATTCGCTGCATATGGTGCAACCAAACGCAGTGTGGTACATTTAACAAAATCATTGCAGGTACATCTTCATCTTGTTTTACAAAGATAGAGTGGTATCAAATTACCATAGAAAAGAAAATGTTGCAACTGCTAATTATTTCAGTTAGTGCCTCTACTCCTTGATGTTTTAATAAGTTTACAGAATTTATTTGATGTAATCTACCTAGGTCTTATACATCAATTAGTATCCGTTTGTAATGCATATTATGAGGAAATGAGCATCGAGTGTTGTGATAATAGTGAGGAAAACTTTTTCTTACTGAAGTACAGTGAACAAGTAGTCAAAAATAAGTTTTTGTAATGCAATGTCTAGATAATAGTTTCTTTGATCATATAATTACAAACATGATATTATTGCAGGCACAGTTTAACTGGGGTCTCTTTTGTCACCCCATGCTACCTGTTTACCATTCATTTTGATTTATAGGATGATTTATGTGGTAGCTAATAAGCAAATGAACTAGTGCATGAAAGGCATTCAAATATATTCATAAAACAAGTCTAAAACCCTTGTAACCCAAGAAAATCTTTCTTACTCACATTTACCCATCTTTCGAACTAATCTTCTAAATATATAGACATAAAGTACCTGTAAAGCAAGGAGACCGATACTTGTTAACCTGGTATTATTGTTTGACCACTAGGAAAAGGTACTAGTTTTTCCTGCTCTTGCATGGAATATAATGCAAACCATATCCCAACATCATAATGTTTGTGTAGCCAATTGTTCATGCATGCTCTCTGTACCATCAATTTGAGGGTTATTTTTAAATTCAACAATATGCAAAATACTTAACAGATTTGCTGTCAGAACCATCCTAGATGCTTACTGACATCGACATTTAGTAGTTATATGGTGGAAGTTTCACAATTTTATGAGATATGGAAGTAGAGAAGACAGTTAGAAGGGATGAGATTTACATCATATTATAACCATCATAACCAACCCCTGTTAAAGTGCTCCTTCTAACATGAATACGTGGATCTGCCACTGCTCATCAGGGTTACTAATAGGACTTTTCATCATATTATACACAGATGGCAGAACTGGGGGTGGAATGAGATTTGAATTACAACCAAAATGACTTTTTTTTTTTTTTTCTTTCATATATAACTTCTAATTACTGTTTTTCTATTTCTCATTTGTATAAGTAGAAAGCACCTTAAATTTGATTTTATATTCTTCCAAATATGGCTATATTTTTTTCAAATGTCTTCATTTGTATTCTTTTCCTCTATTAGACATATTATATGTAATGCTGACTGTGTTGATTTTCTTCTTCTGTGCAGGCAGAATTGCAAATGCAGGATGTTAAAAATGTCGTGGTGCATAATTTGTCGGTAAACTTTCTTGTGGTCAATTAGTTCAGATGATAATTGACTTTTAGATAGGTTATATTCATTCAACTTCACAGCTATATCTTTGTTATATTTTCCATCCTTGCTTCATTGATGAGTTTGTATTACCAAATATGAGAGAAAAAAGAACTTAGGAGAAACGGGAGACAATCAAACAGAAATGGAACACAATACTAATGTAGATCAAATCTTCTTCCTAGACCTAACATAGTTGTGTAGCTCCTTAGAATATTCTAGATCATTAAAATTTTGTGGGATTGTAATATAAAAATGAACAATTAAGGCCGACTCATTTTAATAGTCTAATATATAAGTTTTTTTTTTTTAAAAAAATAAAAAATTGTGGCCACCCTTGTCTAACTTGGCTCTGCTGCGGTTTTCTGATTTCCATTTAGTTCTCTTTGATGAAATTGGTTGGTGTGTCGCATCCCTTGATATTTGTAGCTTATCCTTACTCATCCTTTGAAATTTATTCCATTGTTCTTAGAATGAAGTATTTCATCTTTTTGTATCTCAAGAATATATCTTTTCTACTAATGACTATATATTATTACATATTTATTACCCTTTACATTTAGATTTATAGTTACATTATCTTTTATTTTATTTTAATTTACATTAATTTTGATGAAATTGGAGAAATTAAATCTTACTCTTGGAAACCTGTGGGTTCAAGCCAGACATCAAGCCAGACAAGCTATAAAAACAAAAGGACACGGGCTTAGTTCAAAACCAAACCATCAACCCACTATAGTGCAAGTCACATGGCTAGTCTATTAAAAGTGTCTCCTATTTAGCAAGGGATTTATGGAAACATGTAAACATCAAGTTTTTACCCATTATTCACAACTTAGAAATAAAACACTCTCCATGAAGAAAATACACATCCAAGTTAGCTAGACTTATGCAAAAGTATCCATTATCAAGCTACTTCATCTACTAGACTGTTGCAGAAAGTCTTAAAACGAATTTCTGAAACTTAATTATGATAGCAATTAAGACCACCTTCTTAGACATCTTAGGAATTCTGGCCTATGATCATATCTAGCTACCTTATCATTTTATGTAGGTCTATATAATGATACTCGGAATTTGGATTCTTATCCATATTCTGATCACATAAGAAACTGTGGGTTTACAGAGAGTACAAGGAGTGCTATCCGTAATATTTTCATGAGTTGATCAGTTTTGTGATTCTAAGGTTATTCTGTCAGATGTCCCTTACCGCTAGCGACTCACATTTATTTTTTCGATTGTTTCTTTTACCCCCTTTTACCTTCTGTATTGGTTTGCACAGCCGGGAATGGTGACAACTGATCTTCTCATGTCCGGTGCTACTACGAAGCAGGTAGAATATTTTGTTTCCAATCCTTGTCATGGTTGTGTCACCGTTCCTCTTAATTTCTGATCTAAAATAAAAACATTTGGTTTGTGCAGGCCAAGTTTTTCATTAATGTTTTAGCAGAACCAGCCGAAGTGGTAATATTTTCTTCACCACCTTAACACACACACACATATATATATATACCAGCATGTTTTCATGACAATACAATTGTGTTTCACACAAGCTATATCCGTGTGACCATGTTTAGTGCTACCGTAATCAATTAAATATGCACGTATGACTAATCTATATCGACATATCAACATAGGTTCCGCAGAGTAATGAGAATTCTTCGCTTTTTTATCATGTTTTTATCTCTTCTTGTATGTTGTTTTTTCATATACTGTTGAATGGTGGTTCACAGGTTGCAGAGTATCTTGTCCCCAGAATCAGATCCATCCCTGCCAATGGATCAACAAAGCCGACTTACCTTCGTTTCCTCACTGGAATAAAAGCCTATTCACAGATATTCTCAGTGAGTGAAAACTTAAACTCCTTTGTTTTGGTTGTAAATTATTTTTGTGACCAACTATGAACAACAATCAAATTTGGTGTGGGTGGTCATTATATTTTCACTTTCCATAATATTATGCAGAGACTTGCTTTTGGTGCAAGGAGAAACAGATACGTGCTTGAAGATTGAATAACATTCAACATGGGATGAGTATATCTGAATTTCATTTTTCTTTATATTAAAAGACCGAAATACTAATATATTTCAGAATTCTACATAATTTATTTAGTCTTCAGCAGAGAAATAACTATTTCATTTACATTTAAAGATAGCATTTGAGAAGGAATTTGGATTCTCTGCCGATTTGATTTTTTTGAGAAGATACTGGAATTTCATATTATCGGTCACTATAATATAAGGCTTGGCAAAAGAAACTTGGTAATAGAAGTTTAATCCTTTGTGGGTTCTCAATCATTTAACAACTATGTGGAGTATTTTCCCCGTGTTGTAGGAGTAGATGCTTGATTGTCTCATTAGGTCTCGACATACCCTTACACCGACTACCTATGTAGTGTTTGATCTCGGTAGACTCTTACACTGATCGTACATATAGTGCTTGATTTTGACAACTTGTATGGTGTTAGATTTATAAAAAAGAAAACGGTTTCTTAAAATAAAAGCATTTCATATGAAAAATACTTGAAACGCATTGATAATTGATGATAAAATCGGCATATCACCTCTTATCAGAGCTGGTAGTGCACCTTTCTTCCACATATATGGTAAGAATTTCAAATCCCACTATGTACATTTTACAAGTATATGTGGAGAGTTCTCAGGTTGTGAAAATAGTTATCTCTTATTATGAGAGTAAATATTCAGGCTGTATATGTATTATTTGATTTCGGCAGGGACGTAACCATGATTAAACGTTAGGGTAGGCTACACTTTTTTTATTTTTTTATTTTTTATTTTTTTTACCGACAAAACGAGAAAATTTTATTAATTACAAATAAATATACGCCTAGTCAATTGGACATATTATCGAGGTTTACCCGTGAATATATATTCTAAATAAATACATTAACAAAATTAATACAAAAAAGTAAAGTATATATTCTAAATAAATACATTAACAAAATTAACACAAAAAAGTAAAGTAAAAACAAATTATAAAATAACATGAAATGCAAATATAATCAAATACTAATTAAATTGTATTCAATGATTTTTCAAAAGCAATATACAAAAATAAGTTATTAAAATAATCCTTATTTTATTACCTTCTATACATGTCAAGAAAATAGAAACGCTTATATTATTATTTACTAGCAAATATAGAAGAAAAAGAATAATTAAAAAACTAATGCTAGACAACCAAAAAAATTAGCTCAAAAATCAACGCAAATGATGTGGCAAGTGTTTTATTCATTAACAATATCATCCCATGATTTATATGGTAATTATTTGTGTTAAATTTGGGTTAATTATTTGGATTGTATAGTATTACACTAGTACTCTAATTAAGAACCTAAAAATTATGCTTCTAATTTCAATCAAAACAACAAGAAATTCATTAAACAATATTATTATTTTGTAATTATTCAATATATATATATTGTTAGTTTGTAAATTTAAAATTAGATTAACCGATAATTAGATTATTCCTAAAATTTTATAAACTAAAAGTTATAGTAATCCTAAAATTTCAATATAAAATAAAATGTTTAAATTTATAATATTCATAAAAACATAACTTATTAAAAGATCAATTGTTGGTGTTAACAGAGAAATTGAACTAAAATTAAGTAAATATGGGAAATAAAGAAAATAATTATTGAAGAAATAAAATTAAAATAAGGTAAGTCATACCACCTCATGATTCGTAAAGAAAGAATGTAAAAACACAATTTATAAATAGCTCCTTCAAGCTATGGTACTCATAGCCCTACAAGTAGTAGTACGGCATGTCTTCTTTTGTTATTAGAAAATATATTTATTATTAATTTTTATTTTTTTAACTTATCAATTTTTTTTAGAGCTCATCCGTTTCTGGATCTCGACAGATATATTGTAATAGTTCTTGTAATCGTTAAAATAAAAAAAAAAAAAAATTGAGTGATAATATTATATAATAGAATATAGACACATCAAAATAAGTTATATAAGTCATTGTAGTACTTTTTTTCTTGAGCCTCTGCTTTCTCGTGAAACACTGTGAAGTCACATTCTTTTGTTTTTATTTGTGTCCTATTATAATTTATATAAACATTGCTTTTATGTGTCATTTTCTTGGAAAAGAAATTAAATTTGATCCTTTCTATCTACTTTTTTGTTATAATCCTATATTTGATTAGATAAAAATTGAGATTATAATATGATAATTCCCTCACACGTTACATTTTGAAGATGTTGATTCAAGTTATTTTCGTAATCTTAATCAAGATAATCAAGTTAATAAAATTATTATAATATGAGGTTAATTCGATGATATCCCTTGAACTTAGACAAATAAATTTGTGAATTAGATTTGTATTACCCTTACAAAATTTCAAATTAAATTTTGAATTAAATGTAATAGCTTGAAGGAAGAATTTTTTTTTTTTTTGTATAAAAAGTTCATATAAAAATATATTTCTTCATTTTCGTGTATTGAATATCAACCAAAAAAAAAAATTATCCCTAGAGCAGGGGAACTGAGACAATAAATAATAATTACTTTAATTAAAAAATAATAATAATAATATAGAATGATAAAAATGTTATAGTGCCGATAAAAGTAGACAGCTTTTTGAAATTGGAATTACGTTGGAGTTTTGATGTAATGTCTGACTCTTCTCTTTATTTGTGCATTGTTTCTTCTACTTCTATTCTATATCAAAACAATTTAACTTTAGTCCCTATATTTTTACAATCTGTCACTGTTTTATCAATCTTTATCTTTTTAATTCATTAGGCTCCTAAAAGTTTTTGAAAGGTCAAATGTAAATAAACTTTTTACATTAATTGAGTTAAAATGATGTTTTTACTTTCTAATATTTTTAAGAACTGACATTTGTACATGGAAACGGAAAGACACAAATGTCTATATATATTCGGTTTCTAATATGAGTGATTAGGTTTATCTTTTACATAGGAGGAGCCGAGGAGGCATGACCCCTTCTCTAAGTTATTCGATGAAGCTTGCTAGCTCTGTGATGGAGACTCAATTTTTTGATTATTTCATAGCTACGATTCAAATTTGGGTAATTATCAGGTCGAATAAATGTCTTTTACTTCCACGCCACATTTTCCGCTGATCACGTGACATTTTTGAAATATGTTATGATTTAACTAGAGGAACCAAATTAATATAGTTTAATAGACAATATGAGGTTGACTTGGTGATATGACCCTCGTACCTACGCCACGAGGTCAAAGGTTCGAGTTTCTCTCCCCTCACCCAAAAAACCCAGAATTATTGTAATATTTTAAATAATAATAATAATAATAATAATGTAGTTTAATAATCTAGGGAGTCATATTGAACTATAAAACTAATGATTGTTTAAAAAAGTGATAAATTGTGAAAAAAAGGGTAAGCAAAATGAAATTTCCCCTTATGTTAAGCTTGAAGTATCTTTGGGTAATGCCGTAATGGCAAGGCCATATGTGCAGACAACTTCTGTACATTATTTGTTTTCTTTTCTCACCCTCTTGAACTTGGAATTGGTCTCTGAACCCTCTTTAAAGCCACCACGACTTCATATGAAAACCGTATTTTTGTAACTGAGTTTTTCATGGCAAAACCAAACCATCATCTTCTTCTAGTATTAATTCTTCTTCTTCTTCTATCATTATTCCATTCTTCAAAGCAGCTACAACCATCTCAATATGAGACCCTTTTGAAAATCCAGAAGCTGCTCAACTATCCACCATTTCTAAGCAGCTTCAACAACTCAACATCAACAGACTTGTGCAACATTGAACCAACCCCATCTCTAACTATAGTCTGTTATGAAGATAACTTAACTCAGCTTCACATTCTAGGCAACAACAACAACAACAACAACAATGGTGATGGTACTAATGGGATTCAACAAAATGTTTCCTCTGACTCTTTCTTTAACACTCTTGGAGTTTTACCAAGCTTGAAAGTTCTATCTTTGGTTTCTCTAGCTTTATGGGGTCCATTTCCTGAAAGCATTGGTCAGTTATCTTCTCTTGAAATTCTTAATCTTACTTCAAACTACTTGAGTGGCACCATTCCTGTTCAACTCTCACTTTTGACCAACTTACAAACACTTGTGATTGACCACAACAATTTCAATGGTAGCATTCCTGGTTGGCTAAGCTCTCTCCAAAATTTGTCTGTTTTGAGTTTAAAGAACAATTCACTAAGTGGGGTTCTACCAAATTCTATAACAGATTTACAAACTCTAAGAGTAGTCTCACTCTCATCAAATCAATTGTCTGGTGAAGTGCCTGATCTTCACAACTTGACAAACCTTCAAGTTCTTGATTTACAAGACAATTACTTTGGACCTCATTTTCCTAGTTTTCAATTGCATAACAAGTTGGTCACTCTTGTACTAAAAAACAACAGGTTTCAGTTTGGAATTCCTAATGAACTGGGATCCTATCATCAGCTTCAAAAGCTAGACATTTCTTTAAATGGGTTTGTGGGGCCATTTTTGCCATCACTTTTATCACTACCTTCAATTACTCAACTTGATATTCATGGGAACAAACTCAGTGGAATGCTCTTCAAGAACATGTCTTGTAGTAGTACTACTACACTTGATTATGTTGATTTATCTTCCAATCTCTTGACTGGAGATTTACCTACTTGTCTACTACAAAGGGTTGTTTTGTATTCAAGAAATTGTTTATCCAATCAAGAACAAGTCCAAAATCCTTCAAAATTCTGTCACAGTGAAGCTCTAGCTGTGAAAATTACACCTCTTGACAAGCAGAAGAGAAGCAAGACACCTTGTCCTAAATCAGTTCTTGCATCAAGCATGGTTGGAGGAACTGTGGGAGGCATTGCATTTCTTGGAATTGGTCTGTTGGTTGTCAGGAAATTCCGTGACAAGACTAGAGTCAAAGCTCCTTCAACAAGGTGGACAATGGAGAATGTGTCAACTTTGAACACAGTCAAGCTGCTTTCAGATGCTAGTAACTTCTTCTTTTCCTCTGCTTTGTTATAATGCTAGTAACACAGTCAATATGGAATTGCAGGTCTGTCTCATCATTTAGCTTTAACAAAGATATTATCAAACACTTGTCAAAGCAAATTACTGTTTTTGTTGGAAGCTTATATAATTATTCACAATTTTGTAGTATAACTTCACTTTTATTAGCCAAATGGTAGAAAAATCACCAAAATCATAACAATGGCAAATCTTGAGCAGCAAAATGACAAATTTGTTTTTGTTTTGTGTGTGTTTTTCATTTTGTTTACATGACATATGTTGGTTTGTGATATTCTTGCAGGGTATATATCACAAACGATGAAACTGGGAGCTAACCTTCCTGTTTATCGATCGTTTGCTTTGGAAGAGCTTAAGGAGGCTACAAATAACTTTGATGCTTCAAGTTTGATGAGTGAAGGTTCACATGGTCAGGTATATTTGCACTTCACAGAGTTTACTTGTGATGATTTTCCAATTACAGTGATATTCCAGTGTTATCTGTCTTATGATATTCACTTTATGATAAATAGTTCAATAAAGGCCAGCATATTCCCATCAAAAGTTAACATTCTTCTCCAAAAAGCACTCAAATTCCTTTATAATATGTCATGTTAGTTATTTATCAATCTCATTGCATACTATCTTATTATACCACTACATAAAAAATAACTTGCTAATTTTGAAATTTATTTCCACTACTTAAATGGCAGACGTATAGAGGAAAACTCACCGATGGCACTCTTGTTGCTATTAGAAGCTTGAGAATGAGAAAAGAATACAATTCTCAGATCTATACACACCATATTGAGCTGATATCAAAGCTTAGACATAGCCATTTGGTTAGTGCTCTTGGACACTGCCTTGCATATGACAAGGATGCTTCAAGCGTCAGCAATATTTATCTCATCTTTGAGTTTGTCCCGTATGGAACGCTAAGAAGCTCTAAAGGTGATAAAGTCATTTCTCACCGCTTCCATATCTTCTCTGTGTGTGTTTGCATATGTATAGAATCTCCATAAACTCGCATACATTTTGGTGGCCAAAATTCTTCTTAACTAGTTTATAAAATTTCAGGTCCAAAGCTTACATGGATACAAAGAATAGCAGCTGCAATAGGAGTTGCAAAGGGCATCCAGTTCCTGCATACGGGTATTGTCCCGGGAGTATTTTCAAATAATATCAAGATAACAGATGTTCTATTAGATCAGAACCTCCATGTAAAGCTCAGCACTTATAACCTTCCTCTTTTAGCTGACTCTATGGGAATGGTAAGGAAAATAAAATTTGTATATATATCTTTGGTCATAGACAGTGTCCATAAAATCAGTACACTTACGGGTAACATGCTCTTTGAAATTTCAGGGCAACGCTATAGTTTCTTTTCCTGGAAGAAAAGCAAATTTTTTGACAAGGTGCATGATATACTCTTTTGTAGCCTATTGCAATAGTAGAAGTATCAGTACTAATCATAGTTGTAATGTGATGTGATATAAACTTGTGTCTTGTTAATACCGTGTTAAGTAACACTAGACCTAAGAACTTAAGCTTGTAAGTAAGTAGATCCGATCAAGTGTGGATAAGTTTCGTGCCAAATCGTCTGGATAATGCTTACCATCATGTCTTGCAACGCGACCATGATGTCTTTTATCAACATTGCAACTTTCTGTATATGTGCAGGGTGCAAAATGAGGATAAAAGTGATGTGTATGACATAGGAGTAATCTTACTTGAAATCATTGTAGGAAGACCAATCATGTCTCAAAATGAAGTCTTTGTAGCTAAGGATCTGGTGAGTATTAATCAGAATTTGGCAGTAAAGCTTGTTTAAGAATACTTGGATTCTCCGGATACTTGGATTGTTTACGGATAATTTCATGTATAAAGAAGCTTGTGGTTTTCCTTTTATGCAGCTGCAAGGAAGCATAACAAAGGACGATGCAGCTAGGAAGAGCATTGTCGATCCAGAAATTAAGAACGAGTGTTCGGATGAATCGTTGAAGAGGATGATGGAGCTGTGTGTAATGTGTCTTTCCAATCAACCAACTCATAGGCCTTCTATTGAAGATATTCTTTGGAATTTGCAGTTTGCCACACAGGTCCAAAATTCTACACACAACAACAATCAGGAACTAGTTTAACTACCAGGGACCAGTGTCAACTCCTTATCAAACTATAAATGAAGTTTTATTGCATCCAAAAAATGGAAGAATCCAGATGGTGATGGTGATTAAGGCGGCGTTTTGCTGTTTGAACCATATAAAGTAAGGTCACCATATATTGTGTGTAAGTGTGTTGTGTTTGATAAATAGATTTCAAGCTATCTTAATGGAGAGATGAATATTTTGTAATATATGTTGTTCTTGTTTGATTGTTAGCTTAAGCTCCCCAGGAGTCCTGAGTTCAATCAACTCCACGTGTAATTTTCTCTTTTTTTAGAGTTTGTTAATGAGCCGTGTTATACTATAATTGATTTAGAGTTTGTTAATTGTTTTCGTATTATCCAATAATTTTGATGGTGATGGTATGGGGTAAGAAACTGTTTCTCTCTTTTTAGTCTGTAATAAACTGTTTTATACTATAATTGATTTAGAGTTTATTAATTGTTACCGGTTTTATATTATAATTTTCATATTATTCAATAATTTTGATATGATCTCTATTAAAAAATCATTAAAAAAATAAATTAATTAATGGGATGGGGATAGTATAGGACAAGAGATTGTTTCTCTCTTTTTAGAATTTGTTAATGAATTGTGTTATAATATGATTGATTTAGAGTTTATTAATTGTTACCGGTTTTGTATTATAATTTTCATATTATTCAATAATTTTGATATGATCTCTATTAAAAATCATTAAAAAATAAATAAATTAATGGGATGGGGATAGTATGGGGCAAGAAACCGATCCCCTAATAAGAAATCTCTATACTCGCACTGTTTATTTTAAGGCGGTTATTCACTGGGGATGATATTTCTCATACAAATCGGGATTAAGGATGGTAATGGAAAACCCATTCAAAACCCGTACCATTGACAACCCTAACTACAAGCCTATGTATACAACCAATGAACGAAAATCGGCTAATCGAGAAAAGTTCTCTTTAGAAGCCTAATGAATATATATATATATATATATATATTATGTTACAACAATACAAAAAGGATACAAAACGAATAAAAATTACGTTTTCATATCCGTGGGGGGTCAAGTATCGGATTCATTTCTATTTCTACCGCTCCAAACTCCCCTTGTCCCGAATTCTCAAATTCTCTAGCAATTTGAACATCACAAGGATAATAGTACTGATAAAGAACTTTTACAACAAAACGTGGAATGAGTGCTGCTACAATAATAGCCAACAAGCACAACCAAAACAATCCCGTATTCGCAACATTGAAGATGGCCCTGTCAAATTGTCCAGGAATTGCAAACTTTAGAAGTTACATACAAGAATAATGAGAAAGTGAAAAGTTGATGGAGGTTTTATATTAGACTACTAATGCATAATTTCATACTCTAACCAAAGACATAAATGATAAATGATAAATGATACGCTAAATTCAAGAGGAAGCATACATGGAAGAAGCAAATTTAGTATGTATTCCATATTGGCAACCCGAAAAAGCATACATGCAGTTTGAAAGATGGATCTAAAGTGTAATATGATAATAAGAAACGGGAACAGAACATACCAGTAACCAGGCAATACAGGTATAGCATCTACGACAACAACACAGATGATAGTTGCAATGATAGATCCCCAAATGGATGCATGAGTAACCCAATTCCACCGAATGATGTCCATAGCTAAGTGTGTATTAACCAAAATAACCAGTGCAAGTGTCCAAAGATCGCCGATACTTGACACATCAATGGTGCTACCCCAATAAGCAAAGAGGGGGATAAAAAAGACCACTGCACTCTGCCAAAATGTGTCAAATATTGTTAGCCAAAACAATTTGGTGTTGTAGCACTCTTGCCTGAGCCCAGCCATATAGAGTTGAGGATACTTAAGAAGAGTCGTTCTACTTAAGTCCTTGTCAAGAACAGCAACAACAACTGTGGGAAACGAAGTGTAGATCATAGAATATAACACGCTACTCCACTCATTAATTGCAGTTGTCAAACTGAAACAAGTAAATAGCACATACCTACACATAAAATGATAATATATCAGCAGTCATGAAATTTTTTACTGCAATCTGCATTCTTGTCATAAACTATATAAAATACAGCATTAAAGGGGATGCGGTTTTACTCACCAAAATAAAACAAGAACAAGCACTGCATTCCGGTAAAAGTTATATAATATCATGTAGCCCATCCGTTGATAATTCCAATGACCGTGCACTAATAAAAGTGGAACTAAGAATCTAAATTGTCCCATGGCGAAATCTGATGCCATTACAGCTTGCCAGCCCTCTTGGCCACTGATGCCAACTCCCACATCAGCCATTTGGATCATTGAAACATCATTAGCACCTGTCAAACAAGCAATAGACTTACTCATATCAGACAAAACCACTAATAAAAGTGGACAAATTTCTTATACTTTCTGGGAATTATAATGATCTAAAAGTAAACCAAGGGTATGTGGTTACCGTCCCCAATGGCAAGTGTCATTTCAGGAGTCCTGTTCTTTAAGAGAGCAACAACTCCAGCTTTTTGCAAAGGAGCAACTCGGCAGCACAGTACCACAGAGCAGTTTCTGGATAATTGGAAAAGCTGCAACTCAATATGATTAATCTACATCAGCATATGAGACATCACTGAGAAAAATGAAATAAGAGAAAGGACGGATTGACAAAGCTTACCAGTTCTTCAAGTTCACTATCAAGAATATATACAAGGCTGGTTCCACCAATAATCAAGGCCACTGGTGTCACACTATCCCCAGAACCTCCTCCAACATTGTGAGAAATCCCAGACACAGTCATCAGCTTCTTAGACATAGCAATGGCTTCCTCTAAACTCTTTCTACATGACTCCTTAGAGTTGTTGTTAATTATAATCTGTGTCATATTACTTGTTAGGAGCTTTGACGAGTAGCCAATTGATATTGCAGTTTCTTGCTTGTCACCAGTCAAAACCCATACTTTAATCCCGGCTGTTCTTAGTGCCTCAATAGCTTCTGGAACCCCTTTTTGCAATTTATCTTCAATAGCAGAAGCACCCAGTAGGCAGAGATGGTTCTCCACATCGATGGCAACCTTGCGAAGTGAGGCAACCCTACCGGTTATAGCTGTGCTAGCAACCTCGAACGAAGACTGCCACTGCTCAAATTCTGAAGCATTCAGTTCCCGCATGCCAACAACAAGCGTTCTTAAACCCAGTGAGGAGTAAGCATGAAGATGGGCTTCAGTCTCATGTATTATTTTCTTGTTCGAAGCTTCATCTATCACAGGAAACATAGATGTGTCAGCTCCTTTTACAAAGAGTCTCACAGTCTTGTCAGGGTACCCCAGTATAACAGACATCCTCTTCCGGTCACTATCAAACTCGTGCAAACCCAAAACATTGAACCTGCACTGCCCATGAAGGGCAAGTCAACAGAAAACAGAAACAATCAGAATTGTATTTCTTGATTG
This sequence comes from Acer negundo, assembly GCA_035582765.1. NCBI lineage: Eukaryota > Viridiplantae > Streptophyta > Magnoliopsida > Sapindales > Sapindaceae > Acer > Acer negundo. The sequence continues at coordinate 14,405,560 of CM069242.1, forward strand.
GAAGTTTATAGTTACAAATAGAAAAAGTAATCAATTATAACTACACGTGTAACAGGCAGTTTAGCAAATAAAGTCTATTGTCACTATACTATAGGCCTTGGGATCAATCCCACTTCCAACAGGGTTTGTGGCATTGGACTTAGGGAATTGATACATATATTACATATTTTAGAAGGATTTCGACCAAAAAGGCAAATATTTGTTTTCATTTATCAGTCTTCTCTTAAAAGATGAAAACTTCTCACAATTATATATCGAAGGATTGATTTTTTTTTTTTCTCTTCAAAATGAAACCTACATTTCTTCTAATACCAATTGCAAAGCTGATGCTACCATTTAGTTACGTGTTCTGAAGCATGCAGTCTATGTTCATTCCATGCATTTTATAATGTTAGTGGTGGTGATGGTGAAGTAACAACAAAGTGGAAAATAGTATATTAAATTACCTCTTCCTTTCTCCTTGGACATCAATAACTATATGGCCAGAAGTTCTTTCTATTAGCATAAAACCATATGTAGCAGCAGCATAAACCAATGCTTGTTCGTCTGGAGACTCCCCTTGGTAATCTATTAACTTAACATTAGGATCAGATGTGTCAATAAGAAGAGGCACGATTGTATTGCAAGCAGCCAATGCAAGGAAGAAATCATGGACATGCTTGCCTTCCTTTGAGTCCTTTCCACTTGTTGATAATCGTAATAGGTTCTGGTCAACCTTCACCTTCATCTTTGGTCTCAAAATCCGTCCATCTACTAAATATTAAATAACAAAAACACAAAAATCATAATAAGCATGTGTAAAAAACAAAAAAAACAGAAGTTTGAGCTGCCAACATATTGTCAAAAACTAAGTTGCATTACCTTGAACAGTATGTCCAGCATGCTCATTTTCCGAACTAGCTTTTCCATCACTGTAATCAACTCCCCAGATACTTGCACATTGAAATTCCATCTTGTTCTCTGTTAGAGTGCCGGTTTTATCAGAGAATATATACTTTATTTGTCCTAAATCTTCATTTATATTTAGAGCCCGGCACTGAAATCTTGAATTTGAGGCTTCATCATACATTTGGCTGTCTTGAATCATGAAGTAAGCTTGCCCAGCCCGGACAAGCTCCATGGAAATGTACAAAGAGATAGGGATCATGACTTGAAACACGATAACTGCCATGAGGAAGGTGAAAACAATCTCTAATCCCCATCCATAATAGTTATAGTTCCTTTTTTCACCCCCCTCAGAGAAGTCCTTTCTCCTGTAAAAAGGCAAGAAATCTAATTCATCCTTGTGGCGTTTCAACCAAACAGCTGCACAGACAGAGACAACTGTACACAAAGCAATGAGGAAGAAAGAGAGCTTGATAATCTCTGAGTTCATATGTGTCTCCAGCCAGCTCCTCTTAGATGGGGCTCCGGAGCTGTTAAGCATCGCTTTTGTCTCACGGCCAGTATAAACCGCTACCCCAATTACCCAAGTAGTATTTTTTAGCTCACAACCTCGGAGAATAATATTTGAAGGTCCAAGAGACAACCGTTTCCCATCAACTTCAATGTTAGCTTGAAAGCCATAAATATTCCTGTTTGGTTTCTCACACTTAATCATACCATTGATCTTCTCCTTTTCAGGAAGCTTCAAAAGAGTCTCTTGCCTTGCATATCGAGTCTTCAAATTCGACTCCCCATCCAAATTAATAGTCTGCACATATGCAACCCCAGTAGGGTCACTAGTGGAGAGCAGCACCATATCACAAGGAAGAGTGTCATTGGCATAAATTTTGATAATTTCACCAACTTGAATATCTTTCCATTTCTTCTGTTGAAACTGATCATTCAACAAAACCCAAGCTAATCTATTGTTCTCGATTTTATCTGACCGGTGCCTTCTATAATCCTCATATGCATCCTTAAGTGCTGTAACCAGCAGAACAAGGGACAAGGGCAAAATGGAAGCTCCGCGGCCAAAGACCGCGAGCTGAGGGATCTGATTAAGCACAGCAATCACAAGAAAATATATGTATGCAACTCTATGAAACTGTTCAAACAAATTCTTAGGCAAGAATGTGAAAAATGAATACTTTCCGGTCCGAATAGAATTTCCAGAAAACTCAAATGTCTTATTTGTTTTGATGGGATCATTTACATAAACCAACCTAGCATCATCTTCATTGATCTCTCTCTGGGAAACACTAAGCGCCTCAGAATCGGGACCGTTTGATCCATTTCTCACAGGCTTGGATGATCCCAAATCACCACCAACACTACTCACTTCCCTGATAGAATTTCCAACAGATGCCTTTGATTGAACAGAAGAAGAAATGCTTCTTCGCGACGAGGAATTGAAATTGTTCTCGATATTCGTTGAATTATCAATGTGACTAGTAGAATCCATAAGAGAAAATCGATCTAGATTTGCAACAAACAAGGGTATGGCATCAAAAGACGATAATCAATAAATTCAAGACATACCCGCATAATCAATCAATCAATCAATCAAACAAACAACAATGTTCAAACCCACTAGCAATCAATGTATTCTAAAGACAAAAGAACAAGAAGAAGAAGAAGAAGCTAGTAACAATATACAAAAAAGGGTTGTGATTTGTTAGAAAGAACTTACTTGCGTGCAAAGCGGGTAGCGTAGAGAGAGAATATTCATACATAAAAGCATAGATGGCAGTCATGGATAGAGGCTTGGGGGTTCGGCATAAAAGTGTGAATCGGACCGGACCGGACCGAATTTATGTGTTTGATTCGGTTCAAACATATAAATTTAAAACCGAATCGAACCGTTAAAACCTTCGTATAAATAAATAAATAAAAAAAAACCTGATTTTTCTCTAACATATGAATGAAAATCTTGCTGCCTTACTTAATGTAATGAATGTAGAAAAGAATTATTGATCACCTGCAAAATTTGTTATTTTATTGTGTTATAGTCTTTGATCTTGCTGATTACATGCCTTTTTTTTATTGTTTTTTTTTTTTCTAATAATTTACTGTTTTTTTTTTGTTAATTAAAGTTGTTTTTATTTTTTATTTTTTTATTACAAAACAAATACCGGGACCGGCGAGATTTGTACTCTACAAGCTTAGCTCGGACTACAACTCCCACAAGAAGGGAGAGAGCACCCACAACTAAGTAGGACAACACACACTAGTGGTGGGAAAACAATTTTTGTTGTTTTGTTTACTGTTTTTTCAAAGGATGGTGATCAACCTTAAAACCTATTCATCGGAGGAGAATTCAGGTTCTCAATCTGATGATGAATTTGGTAGCTATTTAGGAGCTACATTTGATTGATTTGGACCGTATTTAGTCTATTTAAATGTGTTTTGATAATGTAGAAATTTAAGAGACAAAACTAAAAATAGCTATCGGAAACATTAAACTTTCGTTAGTAACCACTTTTTAAAGAAAATTTAAGTGTATGTCCATAAAGTACAAGAGTTCCCCTGAAATTAGTTTTTCTTTTTTTTAAACCTCGAAACAAACTTGAAATCACAACTAAAATCTGGAGCAAACTTGAAAGCGTGACTAAAATCTGGAGCAAACTTGGAATCACGACTAAAATCTGAATCAAACTTGGAATCATGACTAAAATTTGACCAAACTTAAAATCACGACTAAAATCTGGACTAAACTTGAAATCATGCCTAAAACTTGAAATCATGCCTTATTTCCCAAAATCCCAAAATTCCCTAAATAGGTTTTATTTATTTATTTTTTTAATTTTTATTTTTATTTTTAAAAGGTTTTCTCCTCTCATGCCGTCAATCATCACTGGTGTCGTCAGGGTGTGCACCAATCATCGCCAAAGCACGTCAATCATCGCCAGACGTCGTCGACAAGCTGCTTGGGCTCCGTGCGAACCAGCGACGCCGTGTGAACCAGCGATGCCGTGCTTCGTGAAGCACGGTGCCACTGGTTCTCGCGGAGCCTAGGCAGCTCGCCGACGATGTCTGGCGATGATTGATGCCTAGCTGACATCGTCCAACGATGATTGCTTGTGCTTCGACGATGATTGACGAGATGGAGGAAGAAAAAAGAGAGAGAGAGAGAGAGAGAGAGAGAGCAGAGAGAGCAGAGGAGAGAGAAAGAGAGAGAGAGTTTTTGGGGATGTTTTTATATGAGGGATTTCCAGTAATTTATCAAAAACATGGTTATTAACAATTAAAATTTTGTTTGTGGTTACAAACAAAATTTGTATGTTGTATGTGGTTATTTTTAGCAATTTCCACGAAAGGTTATTCTATTTAGATATGATTTGATTATATAAATAGGAATTTAGTATATTTTAGTATGTAAAAGGGATATGTATACAACCCAACATCAGCTGCCCAAATCCAAATGCCCAAATAAAAAACAAAAAGTCTATAGACAACTGGGGTTGGGGAACCCCCGCGGCATCGCCTCCTATGTGGAAAAATGCTAGCCCACGTGTTTCCCTGTTGTGTTTCAGTTCGAAATCCATACTCATTTGGGTAGGTCTTTCTCTTCTCCACCCACACGATTTCGGATCTCGTCTTCTTCATCCCAAGCCGTATCTCATATTCCCCATCCCCACGAAGCGAAGTTCAATTTGGTCTTCATCTTCTCCATCCCTACAAAGTCTTCTGTTCTCCCACGAAGCCTCCTTTCATTTCCCATTCTCCTTCTCCTTCGCTCCTTCTCCCTTCACCTGCTCTTTCTCCTTCACCTATGTTAGTTGAAGAATTATTCGACTTTCTTAGATTGTACCTCTATTTCAGGCTAGTGTTGCTTTTAATTCTTTCTTTATATGAGTTATTTCTTTTTTTTTTTTTTCTTATTTATTATTGTTGTTTAAATACTCCTATATTTCTTTGGAGAAATATCTATAACTGTTGTATTTCCTTGCTCCCTTATTTGCATTTTTACTTTTCAGATCGAGTATTTGCATTTGGCTCCCTCTCAACATAGGAAACGGGAAAGAACACCCATCTACGCTAACACCATGTAGCTCAAATCCTTATCTGCGGAATGTAATGAGGATAGACCAAATCCACAGGAAACGGAGAATTGCAGTTCTAGGACATCTCAGAATGTTAAAATCAATGGTGATGATATGATTGAGGAGCCAAAGAAGGGGATAGAGTTTAATTCCCTTGAAGATTTATGCGGGTTTGGGGTGATGACAAAAAGGACTGAGAGGGGAGAATATTAGACTGCTAGGTATGTCAACCTCGCTTGTGTTCATGGTAGGAAGGCTCGTAATAGGACTTTCAATGTCGCCAACCCACGTCCGACAAGAAAAACGGAATGTAAGGCAAAGATTAATGCCTTAAAATCTGATGGAAAACTTCGATTGACTATGGTTCATAATATCCATAACCACGACCTCAGTTGAAAGAAATCCCGGTTCTTTTGAAGTAATAGAGAAGTGAGTGACACCGTCAAAAGAGTTATAGATACAAATGATATGGACGGTGTCCGAATAAATAAGAGTTTTGGATCTCTTGTTGTTGGCGCAAGTGGATTTGAGAACCTCCCAGTTTTGGAAAAGGATTGCCGTAATTACATCGACAAGGCAAGACATCTTAGACTTGGCGCAAGTGATGCTAGTGCACTGCGATAGTATTTTCTTAGAATGTAGTACAAAAATCCTAGGTTCTTTTAGATGATGACAAGAGTTTAAAGAATGTCCTCTAGCTAGACCCATGTAGTATAGCAACCTACCAATATTTTGGTGATGTGGTCACATTCGACACCACATACCTAACGAATAGATATGGGATGCCGTTTGCACCATTTGTTGGTGTAAATCACCATGGACAATCAATTCTCTTAGGAGCATGATTGATTTCTAGTGAGGATACAGAGACCTTTATGTGGTTATTCCAGACTTGGTTGTAGTGTATAGATGGTATAGCTCCTAAAACTATTATCACTGATCAAGATAGGACGATGAAAAATGCAATTTCTATTGTTTTCCCAACGACCCGACATAGATTTTTCATATGGCATATACCGAAGAAAGTCTCTGAAAAGCTTGGTTCCTATGGTTCCTATAAAACTGGGATGAAAAGTGCATTGATGAAATGTGTCTATGATAGCCAAAGTGTTGAAGAGTTTGAAATAAGTTGGGATCAGTTAATTACCACGTACAATTTGCATAAGAATGCGTGGTTGCAAAGTCTATACATTGAGCGTGAGCATTGGGGTTCCAACATTTTTGAAAGACTAATTTTAGACTAGAATGAGTACAACGCAGCGGAGTGAGAGCATGAATATCTTTTTTGACGGGTATGTTCATACTAAGACCAACCCGAAAGAGTTTGTCGACCAGTTTGACAATGCATTGAAAAAAAAAATTGAGAATAAAAATGTTGCCGACTTCCACTCATTTAGTGTCACAACCCCCTGCATCATTTAGTGTCACAACCCCTTGCATATCTAGATCTCCAATTGAGAAAAGGTTTCAAGAGTTGTACACGATTTTTAAATTCAAAGAAGTACAACAGCAAGTTACTGGCATGATCGATATGAATCCAAAGTTACATAAGAGTGATGGTACAGTAAAAACCTATTTGGTAAAGGATGAAGTTCATTTGGCAAAGTTTACTAGGCTGGTTACATATTCTGTGGACTTTAGTGAAGAAGATTCATCTGCAAAATGTTCTCGTGGATTATTCCAGATGAGTGGGATATTGTGTAGACACATTTTGGCTGTATTCAGATGTAACGAGATTAAATTTTTGCCAAATAGCTATATTTTAGATCGATGGAAGAAAGATATCAAAAGGCAATACACATTGATCCATAGTAGCTATGATGAGGGGAACAACGGTCAGATTCTAATATATATTCTGAGATGTTGAATATCTGTTATCAGATGATTACTCTTGCAGCAAAATCGAAAGAGCATAATCAAGATGCGAAAGCTAAATTATATGGCATGATTGATTTGTATCGTGTCAACCAAGAACCCCCATCGATGACTCAAACATGTTCCAATGTTGGTTGTACGAGAGGGGACGCAACTACTGTCGGTGGTTCTTGGCAAGTACGCAGTCCAAATGTTGTGCGTGGGAAAGGTAGACCCTTATATTTGAGGAGAGCATCCAGGATGAAGAAAGATATGCGAAAAGTTAAAGCGAAAGCAAAAAAAGCACCAGAAAAGGGGAAATGCAAATAGGTGTGTTTATTTAATATGACAATTTTTTTTTGTCACTTTGACAAGAGAAAATGTAACAATTTTGTGTTTTTATTTGTTATTTGATTATTAGCGAGATGGATGAGATGCACCTATCTTGAACACACAGAGATCTTTATTTGGCCATTAAGAGATGAATATGGTAAATGTTGGACACGTGCAGGTATATTTGAAGTGACCCTTGTTTATATTTGAATTCTAATTTTTTATTGGGTTTTTATGAGTATTTCTCATCAGACCGTTCCAAAGAACGCAACTTTTGACATTAGTGGAACTCAAATCTAAGGAACAGTGATTCAAAGTCAAGAAAGTGTAAGCTATAATTTTTAGTTTATATTAATAGGAACCTGCCTATTATGTATTTAATGTATTTGTTGAAATACAAATGTGTATTGGAATTTAGTATTGTGTATTGGAATCGGGTTGGATGGTGTGCCTATTAGTTTGTCACTTTAGGTTGTTCTGGGTATTGCTTGCTTATCTGGGTTGGATGGAATTTAGGATTGTGCATTGGAATGCATTCCTTCATTGTGATGTAACTACAGTTGTGCGTGTGCATTGATTTTTCTCCTAGCTATTGGTGATGTGGTGTGTGTGGGATGAATTTAACTAGTTTTGGTGTATACGGAATGTATTGGCGATGTGGTGTGTATGGAATGTATCCCATGAACTTAACTGGTGGTGGAAATGAATGTAGGTCCCAGGCTTGCAGCATTTTGGGTGTTTTCTAGACAAAATGCGCGTTATTAAATCATCTTTGTTAGGTGAATGTATACAAATGATATTCACATGGTGGATATAATTGGCTAGAAGTTAGAGATTATAAAGACATTTTCTGGCTTCCATGCTTCTTTTGAAATTAAAGCATGTATGCCACAATCTGTCCAACTTTCGTGTTACCTATAGATCAGAATATCTCAATGTCTCAATACTCATACTCATAGCTATGCAACCTTCCACTCATTGTCTGAGTCTCAATTACAGCCAACTATACATGCTATTCCAGAAAACACAGAGCAAATGCACTATAGCAAACATTCAGACCATATTATAGCTATAAATATATTTACATAAAGTAAAGAGTATGCATAACACAATAGGCAATATTGAACTTAATATATTTACATTTGAATGTAAAGAGTCCAATACATACTTAGATACTAACATTAGACAACAATTACTTAGACACTATCAAGTAACATGCTATTACAAATAAAATTTTCAAATACACCCACAGTAGTGTGCGTCCATGCCTCAAGTCAATTTCTTTTTCTAGAAGCACCATCTCTCTATTGGATAACACCATCTCTCTCTCTTCTCGACATCATCCACTCTTTTACGGATCTCATTCTTCATCTTTTCCACATTGTCTAGTATCTTCTGGAACTCTTTCTCCTTATTTAATAGTTCATTGTTAAATTCTTAAAGTTGGAACTGGATCTCTTCATTACTATCTGCCCACTTAAAGAATTTACAGTATGGTGATCCCTAATCATTTTAATAACATATAAAAAATATTAGATGTACAACATATTAAGCAATATAATTAAAAAATGTAAGATGTACAAATGTAGTTACCCGGGTGTTAAATTTTGGACACCCTAAAAAGGGTCTTCCTGGATTTCTTATAGTATTTGAGTATCTCAATGTCGTTTCAACCTTACAGAAGCTGCGTGGTTGTCCCAAAGCACGTTTTGCAAACGATGAAGAAGACATTGATGATGATGATGACATTCTGACATGATATTTTATAATTTGTTACATGCGAAATCCAAAAAACTACATGCATTAAACAGTTTTCATGACTAATTTTGATGAACTAAATTAGATTGAAACTTGTGGGTACACACTCTGGCCATAGGTATACAGTGTCCAAGTGAAACATACAGTAACTCAGAAGACTCAGGTGAAACATACAATAACTCACAAGACTCAAAGACAAGCATATCTCCTGAAATTATTATTCCTTATTCCCTTGCCTAATTACTGAGATGAGTGGGAAGGTGGCATTACTTGCCCAACTCAAACTACAAATATATGTGGCATAGGATAAGAACATATCAATGCATTAGCCCTTCAAATGATAAGAACATTAATTTTAATATCAACGCAAACAATGCAAAGCACATTATAAATCAAACATTGCAACTTCAATCGAGCCCATATATCTCACATTAAATCTACACTACTTTAGCATGTAGATCCATCATGTTTACCTAATTAAAAAATTAAATTAAAAACAACACCACCACCAATCTCCAACAACCATTTCCAGAATACTAATTTACAGGAAATTCATAAACCATTACAACAAAAGAATAATAATAATTTGCACGAAATTGTCATAACCCGTTACAACAACAGAATAATAATAATTTACAGGAATTTGTCATAAACTATTAAATCAAGATACCAAGACTTATAAAATCCGACAAAACTCTCAAATAAAGAAATAGCAGAACTACAATATAATAATACAGATATGAAAAACTTCGAAAATGGAACTTTACCTGGGACGAGGATTTCAACTTCAAAGTTTTGAACTTAGAAAGGATTTAAGGTTAGGGTTAGGGTTAGGGTTAACGTTTCGGGGCTTTGAGGGAAGGGGATTTCAGATGGAGAATGAGCAATGGAGATGAAGAGAGGTCGTGGTTCGTGGGTTGATGGAGACGATAGAGACGAAAAGTGTGGGTGTTTCGTGGGCTGATGGAGACGATGGAGACGAAGAGAGGTCTGGACAGGGTTTGAAATGGGGATGGAGACACAGGGTTCGAAGACGAAGAGTTGAAGAAGAAGAAGAGGTTGAGCGGCGAACCTCGGGTTTGAAATGGGGATGGAGAAGAGGAGAGAGACAGACATGCCTCACTGGAAATCAATATATACTATTGCAATTCAACTTAGGGTTCGATTGTGTGGTTGAAAAGAGAGATCCAAAGCCAGCATATGCAAACAACGTCGTTTTCATTTTTTGCCACGTAGGAAGCGTGGCCGCGGCGGGGACGGATATGCTGTTGTCTATAGACTTTCTGAATAAAAAAAAAAAATATATATATATATATATAGCTGTTAAAATATCTAAAAAAATGAAATATATATATAAAGCCTCAAGGTCCAATAGGCCCAAAATCTAATTGAACCGATCCAAACCAAGATAAAGGTGTTCGATTCAATTTGATTTTATGGTCTAATACGGTTCAAACCAATTCAAATTTTAAAAAACCAAAAATATAACAGTTCAATACGGTTTTGGTTAAAATTGAACCGAACTCCGTGCACCATTATACAGGGATTCAAAAAATCCCTATGGGTGCGTTTGGTATGCGGGATGGGATGAGACAATGAGGAACAACTTCTTCTTGTCCCATGTTTAGCGCGTTTTAAACGAGGGAAGGGACGGAACGAGACGAGAGAACATTGAACAAAAAAACCAAAAGTTGTCCTACCTATAACCCTCGGCCAGACTTGACCCACATGGGACAGGTCTCAAAAAGACGTTTTTACCCTTAATATTTCCAAAAATTACACATCTCTCAATCCCCTTCATCGAATCCCTCTTTCTCTCTCTCTCTCTCTCTCTCTCTCTCCCTCCTTCGTTCGTTCATCAGATCAGATCAGCCCCAAAATAAACAATTTCGATCAGATCAACCCTAAATCTCTCTCTCTCTCTCTCTCTCTCTCGTTAAATTGATGAAAATGATGATGGGTGTTGTTTAAAGCATCTCCAATGCAAAAGTGGTTTGTATACCAAAAATCGTTGACATGACAATAATATAAAGAGACTTACTTCCTATGTGGCATAAATATATACTTAATAGACAATCAACTTATAATTTATGCTTCCGTTTTAAAATACATTTATATTTAATGACGAGTCCAATTTTTTATTTTTTTTTTAATTTCCTTACCAAATAGATGAAAAATTAATGTCAATTTTAAATACTTGCTGAGTCAATTGAAAAAATAGTTATACAACATGTTATCTGAAAGTAGACAGTTATATTAACAATGTATAATATATTTTTTTGCCACATCAGCGTAAGATTGAATGTACACAGCTGTATTGGAGATATATTTTTTAATAGACTATCTATTTATCTTACATGACATTTTTTTTTTCATAAACAACTCTTACATTGAAGATGCTCTTACATTTGATGATTTATTGTAGATGGGTGAGGAAGTTGAAATTTTTTTTTTGTTATTTTTGTTTGAAAGAGATTTTTTGTTTATGATTTAGAGATGGTGATGGTCGATGATTTGGAGATGTTGTTAGATGTATTTTTTTGTCTAGATGGGTGAATAAGATTTCGGTTTGGGTTTGATTAGTATGAAATTTATATTTGAGTGAAGAATTTGGTATAAAAAAGGAGGAACATCCACCTCTATTTTTGATGGAACTGGAATCAATAGAGGCTTATTTCAAAAAAAAAAAAAAATCAATAGAAGCCCACTTGAAGGAGGGTCCACCAGAATCAATGGAGGCTAGTGTTGGTAAACATTAGCACCATCATGGAGCCCATCTTGAAAAAGAAAAGAAAATGACTACAATACCCCATATTTTTATTTAGTTGAAGGTTTTTGTTATTTTAATAAGATGAAAATATGGGATATTGTAGTCATTTTTCACATTTGACCGTTGACCATTAGGATTTAATAGTATAAAATTAACGGTAGGGATGTTAGTATTTATATCATATTTTTGTTAAATATGATATATAAATACATTTATTTAATAAAATCAAATAAATACTGACTTGTTTCGTCCAATTTGTCACTATTATGTGATAACAAACATTAGACATAACAATAAAGGTACTTTAGTCATTTGAACCTTTTATCCCACCATGTTCTAGCCATACCAAACGCATAACAGTACAATTAACAGTTCTGTTTCCAAACACAATACAGAACAACTGTCTTGTCATGTCCCGTCCCATTCCACTTTATCTTGTCTCGTCTCATTCCACCTTGTCTTATCTCGTCCCTGTACCAAACACACTATATATGCAGGTGACAGCTAAGCTGTCATTGAATGTTTGGCTGCCAAGTGGCAGCCAAATAGTATAGCACTAAGGTTCCCTACTTCTTAATAAAATATTATAAATTTTTTAATTATAAAATTTATAAAATAAAAATACAACTTAAAAAATATGTTAAATAATAAAAAATTATATTACAAATTTAAATAATTATATTTTTCATGTAATTTTGAAAATTTGACTTGTAACAATTTATACAGTTTCGGTAACTATTTTTACGGCTTATGTAACAACTTTTACGGTTTTGGTAACCGTTTAACCGTTTCTACAAAATTTACCATGTAACTATTTTCATGGGTTTGGTAACCACTTTTACGGCTCTGGTAACCATTTTTATGACTTTGGTAATCATTTTTCAATTTTTAAAAATTTGAAAATAACCATTTTCACGGTTCTGGTAACCATTTTTACAACTTTGGTAACTATTTTATGACTTTTGACATTTTGACTTGCAACCACTTTCACGACTTTGGTAACTACCTTTATGATTTTAGTAACCATTTTTACAGTTTCAGTAACAATTTTTCAATTTTTAATATTTTAACTTGTAATTACTTTCACGGTTTTGGTAACCATCTTTAAGGCTACGGTAACCATTTTTTAATTTTTGAAATTTTGACTTGTTACTACTTTCATTGCTTTGGTAACCATTTTTACGGTTTCAGTAACCATTTTTCAATTTTTAAAATTGGGGTTTTTACAATTTGGTCCCTATCTAATTGGGAAAAGACATTTTTTTTACTTGTTAATTGATTTTTCAACAAATTGGTCGTAATATAATTCAAAATACAACAAATTGGTCCTACGGTTAGTAAAATATTAGGACTAATTTGTTGTATTTTGAATTATATTAAGACCAATTTGTTGTATTTTGAATTATATTAGGACCAATTTATTGAAAAATCAATTAGTAAGTAAAAAAAATGTCTTTTTTTAATTAGATAGTGACCAAATTGTAAAAACCCCTTTAAAATTTTAACTTCAGTAACTATTTTCACGGCTTTGGTAACCACATATACGACTCCAGTAACCCATTTATGATTTTTTTTTTAAAATTTTGACTTGTAACTATTTTCACGGCTACATAATTTATATTTCGGAATTCTATATAATTTATTTAGTCTTCAGTAGAGAAATAACTATTTCATTTATATTTAAAGATAGCATTTGAGAAGATATTGACATTACATTATATCAATCACTATAATATAAGGCTTGGAAAAAGGAACTTGGTAATAGAAGTTTAATCCTTTGTGGGTTTTCAATAGGGATGGCAATGGATCAGATTGGGTATAGATACCCAATATCTATCACCATATCTATTTGAAATATATATCTCCATCCCCACATCCATCCCCATTTCTAAGTAAGTGAGGCGGATTTGGATAATCCGCTAATTAAAATAAAAATATTCATCTCCGCTCCATTTATATCCGTATCCGATAAAAATACTTTAAATTTTTATAGTTTACAAGAGAAAAATGTAACTAACATATGTAACGGTACATTTTATCATATTTAAAGATAAACAAATATATCCAATTAAGTTCAAATATAAAAATTAACAATAACTTATATAATTAGAATTAATAATTACATAATAAATTTTTATATATTTAAAATATTAATACCTATAATGGATCCATATGGGCATGGATATCCATAGACGATATCCATCCCCATCCCAGAAAATAAAATGGATATTATGATGATATCCATCCCCGCTCCGTCCCCGAAATAATAATATTCATCCTCATTTTAAATGGAATGGATATCCGTATCCATGAATAATTTTGTCATCTCTAGTTCTCAATTATTTAACAGCTATGGAGAGTATTCTCCACGTGTTGTGGGAGTAGATATTTAGACCGTCTCATTAGGTCTCGACATACCCTCACACTGACCACTTATGTAGTGCTTGATCTCAACATACCCTTACACTGACCCTACATGTAATGTTTGATTTCGGTGGACCTCTGACTTGTTTGGTGTTAGATTTATAAAAAAGAAAATGGTTTCTTAAAATAAAAGCATGTCATATTATTATTATTTTTGTTGAGGTATTACAAGAACTATTACAATAGGAATACCGGGATTTACCGAAATCAAACAATATATATATGCAGCCCAGATATCTACTTTCATGACGGGATATTGTAATTACTCCCACAACCCGGGTAGAAATCCCCCCACATATGTTTGTAAAAATATGTATAATAGAATTTAAACTCTTCACTATTTAAATGGAAGGGAGGTACACTACCGATGCGGTATCGTTCATATGAAAATACTTAAAACACATGGATAAGTGATGATAAAATTGAGTGATAATATGGACAACCATCAAAATAAGTCACAGTATAACTTTTTTTCTTCAGCCTCTACTTTCTCGTGAAACACTGTGAACTCACATTCTATTGTTTTTATTTGTGTCCTATTATAATTTATATACACATTGCTTTAATGCGTCCTTTTCTTGGAAAAGAAATTAAATCTGATCCTATCTATCTACTTTTTGTTATAATCCTATAGTTGTTTAGATAAAAATTAAGATTGTATCATGATAATTCCCTCACACATTACATCAATGTTGAAGTTGTTGATTCAAGTTATCTTCCGAATCTCAATTAAGTTAATAAATTTATTATATCATAAGATTATTTCATTGTTATATCCCTCACAAGTCACACCTAGATCAATAAATATGTGAATTCGAATTATATTACCCTCATAAAATTTCGAATTAAATACAATAGTTTGAAGAAAGAAATTTTTTTATATATAAAAAGTTCATATAAAAATATATTCATTCATTTTCATGTATTGAATGTCACGAAAAAAATATTTATTCCTAGAGCAGGGGGACTGAGGCAATAGATAATAATTACTTTAATTTAGGTACTTAATTAAAAGAATAATAATAATACAGAATGATAAAAATGTTATAATACCGAGAAAAGTGGACAGCTTTTGGAATTACGTTGGAGTTTTGATGTAACGACAAATACATATCTGACTCTTCTCTTTATTTGTGCATTGTCTCTTCTACCTCTTTATCAAAACAATTTAACTTTAGTCCCTATATTTTTACAATTTGTCACTGTTTATCAATCTTTTTTTTTAAATTCATTAGGCTCCTAAAAGTTTTTGAAAGATCAAACGTAACAAAAAATGCAAGTGAACGTTTTACATGAATTGAGTTAAAATGATGTTTTTACTTTCTAATTTTTTTAAAATTGACATTTGTACTTGGAAACGGAAAGATACAAATGTCTATATATATTCGGTTTCTAATATGAGTGATTAGGTTTATCTTACATAGGAGGAGACATGACCCCTTCCCAAATTTATTCGATGAAGGTTGCTAGCTTCGCAATGGAGACTCCATTTTTTGATTATTTCATGGCGGCGATTCGAATTTGGGTAATTATCATGTCGAATAAGCATCTTTTATTTCCAAACCATGTTTACCGGTGGTCACAAGACATTTTTTAAATGTGTTATGATTTAACTAGAGGAACCAAATTAATATAGTTAAATAGATATGATGAGGTTGATTTGGTGGTATGCCCCCTTGTACCTCGCCGTGAGGTTGTGAATTCAAATCTCTCACCCTCCCCTAAAAAACCCTAAATTATTGAATATTTTAAAATAATAATAATAATGTAGTTTAATAATCTAGAGACTCACCGAACTATAAATACTTTTTTTTTAAAGGTTAATAGCACCATTACCCTTTGAACTATTCACGAGTTTGCGATTTGCCCCATAAACTTTTTTTTAGCAAGGAAACCCCCTGAACTTTCTGTAATTGGCAAAACATGGTTGTAGATGCCCCTTCAAACATGTGTTCAGAGGATAAAAACCAAAATATTCTAATTACAGAGAGTCCAAGGGGTTTACTTGCTAAAAAAAAGGTTTAGAAACAAATTACAAACTCACGAATAGTTCAGGGGCAACGGTACTGTTAACCCACCCAAAAAAATAAAAAAGGACTCGGTGAACTATAAAACCGATGATTATCTAAAAAAGATATAAATTGTGAAAAAAAAAACAAAAAAATAGGTGAGCAAAATGAAATTTCCCCTTACGTTAAGCTTGAAGTCTCTATTTATGGTTGGAGATACTTCTTTGCTTGGGTAATGCCATATGTGCTGACATCTCTGTACCTTATTTGTTTTCTTTTCTCACCCTCTTGAACTTAGAATTGGTCTCTGAACCCTCTTTAAAGCCATCACAAATTCATATGAAAACCGTACTTTTGTAATTGAGTTTTTCATGGCAAAACTAAACCATCATCTTCTTGTATTAGTTCTTCTTCTTCTTTCTTTATTCCATTCTTCAAAGCAGCTACAACCATCTCAATATGAGACCCTTTTGAAAATCCAGAAGCTGCTCAACTATCCACCATTTCTAAGCAGCTTCAACAACTCAACATCAACAGACTTGTGCAACATTGAACCAACCCCATCTCTAACTATAGTCTGTTATGAAGATAACTTAACTCAGCTTCACATTCTAGGCAACAACAACAACAACAACAACAACAATGGTGATGGTACTAATGGGATTCAACAAAATGTCTCCTCTGACTCTTTCTTTAACACTCTTGGAGTTTTACCAAGCTTGAAAGTTCTATCTTTGGTTTCTCTAGCTTTATGGGGTCCATTTCCTGAAAGCATTGGTCAGTTATCTTCTCTTGAAATTCTTAATCTTACTTCAAACTACTTGAGTGGCACCATTCCTGTTCAACTCTCACTTTTGACCAACTTACAAACACTTGTGATTGACCACAACAATTTCAATGGTAGCATTCCTGGTTGGCTAAGCTCTCTCCAAAATTTGTCTGTTTTGAGTTTAAAGAACAATTCACTAAGTGGGGTTCTACCAAATTCTATAACAGATTTACAAACTCTAAGAGTAGTCTCACTCTCATCAAATCAATTGTCTGGTGAAGTGCCTGATCTTCACAACTTGACAAACCTTCAAGTTCTTGATTTACAAGACAATTACTTTGGACCTCATTTTCCTAGTTTTCAATTGCATAACAAGTTGGTCACTCTTGTACTAAAAAACAACAGGTTTCAGTTTGGAATTCCTAATGAACTGGGATCCTATCATCAGCTTCAAAAGCTAGACATTTCTTTAAATGGGTTTGTGGGGCCATTTTTGCCATCACTTTTATCATTACCTTCAATTACTCAACTTGATATTCATGGGAACAAACTCAGTGGAATGCTCTTCAAGAACATGTCTTGTAGTAGTACTACTACACTTGATTATGTTGATTTATCTTCCAATCTCTTGACTGGAGATTTACCTACTTGTCTACTACAAAGGGTTGTTTTGTATTCAAGAAATTGTTTATCCAATCAAGAACAAGTCCAAAATCCTTCAAAATTCTGTCACAATGAAGCTCTAGCTGTGAAAATTACACCTCTTGACAAGCAGAAGAGAAGCAAGACACCTTGTCCTAAATCAGTTCTTGCATCAAGCATGGTTGGAGGAACTGTGGGAGGCATTGCATTTCTTGGAATTGGTCTGTTGGTTGTCAGGAAATTCCATGACAAGACTAGAGTAAAAGCTCCTTCAACAAGGTGGACAATGGAGAATGTGTCAACTTTTAACACAGTCAAGCTGCTTTCAGATGCTAGTAACTTCTTCTTTTCCTCTGCTTTGTTATAATGCTAGTAACACAGTCAATATGGAATTGCAGGTCTGTCTCATCATTTAGCTTTAACAAAGATATTATCAAACACTTGTCAAAGCAAATTACTGTTTTTGTTGGAAGCTTATATAATTATTCACAATTTTGTAGTATAACTTCACTTTTATTAGCCAAATGGTAGAAAAATCACCAAAATCATAACAATGGCAAATCTTGAGCAGCAAAATGACAAATTTGTTTTTGTTTGTGTGTGTTTTTCATTTTGTTTACATGACATATGTTGGTTTGTGATATTCTTGCAGGGTATATATCACAAACGATGAAACTGGGAGCTAACCTTCCTGTTTATCGATCGTTTGCTTTGGAAGAGCTTAAGGAGGCTACAAATAACTTTGATGCTTCAAGTTTGATGAGTGAAGGTTCACATGGTCAGGTATATTTGCACTTCACAGAGTTTACTTGTGATGATTTTCCAATTACAGTGATATTCCAGTGTTATCTGTCTTATGATATTCACTTTATGATAAATAGTTCAATAAAGGCCAGCATATTCCCATCAAAAGTTAACATTCTTCTCCAAAAAGCACTCAAATCCCTTTATAATATGTCATGTTAGTTATTTATCAATCTTTTGCAAGCAAGAAATCAATTTGTGTGCGTCTGTTTCTGTGTAGTATTATTATGTCTTCAGTGCAATGGGATTGAATATCAATTTGTTTAAGTGGTCTCATTGCATACTATCTTGTTATACCACTACATAAAAAATAACTGCTAATTTTGAAATTTATTTCCACTACTTAAATGGCAGATGTATAGAGGAAAGCTCACCGATGGCACTCTTGTTGCTATTAGAAGCTTGAGAATGAGAAAAGAATACAATTCTCAGATCTATACACACCATATTGAGCTGATATCAAAGCTTAGACATAGCCATTTGGTTAGTGCTCTTGGACACTGTCTTGCATATGACAAGGATGCTTCAAGCGTCAGCAATATTTATCTCATCTTTGAGTTTGTCCCGTATGGAACGCTAAGAAGCTCTAAAGGTGATAAAGTCATTTCTCACCGCTTCCATATCTTCTCTGTGTGTGTTTGCATATGTATAGAATCTCTATAAACTCGCATACATTTTGGTGGCCAAAATTCTTCTTAACTAGTTTATAAAATTTCAGGTCCAAAGCTTACATGGATACAAAGAATAGCAGCTGCAATAGGAGTTGCAAAGGGCATCCAGTTCCTGCATACGGGTATTGTCCCGGGAGTATTTTCAAATAATATCAAGATAACAGATGTTCTATTAGATCAGAACCTCCATGTAAAGCTCAGCACTTATAACCTTCCTCTTTTAGCTGACTCTATGGGAATGGTAAGGAAAATAAAATTTGTATATATATCTTTGGTCATAGACAGTGTCCATAAAATCAGTACACTTACGGGTAACATGCTCTTTGAAATTTCAGGGCAACGCTATAGTTTCTTTTCCTGGAAGAAAAGCAAATTTTTTGACAAGGTGCATGATATACTCTTTTGTAGCCTATTGCAATAGTAGAAGTATCAGTACTAATCATAGTTGTAATGTGATGTGATATAAACTTGTGCCTTGTTAATACCGTGTTAAGTAACACTAGACCTAAGAACTTAAGCTTGTAAGTAAGTAGATCCGATCAAGTGTGGATAAGTTTCGTGCCAAATCGTCTGGATAATGCTTACCATCATGTCTTGCAACGTGACCATGATGTCTTTTATCAACATTGCAACTTTCTGTATATGTGCAGGGTGCAAAATGAGGATAAAAGTGATGTGTATGACATAGGAGTAATCTTACTTGAAATCATTGTAGGAAGACCAATCATGTCTCAAAATGAAGTCTTTGTAGCTAAGGATCTGGTGAGTATTAATCAGAATTTGGCAGTAAAGCTTGTTTACGAATACTTGGATTCTCCGGATACTTGGATTGTTTACGGATAATTTCATGTATAATGAAGCTTGTGGTTTTCCTTTTATGCAGCTGCAAGCAAGCATAACAAAGGACGATGCAGCTAGGAAGCGCATTGTCGATCCAGAAATTAAGAACGAGTGTTCAGATGAATCGTTGAAGAGGATGTAAGAGCTGTGTGTAACGTGTCTTTCCAATCAACCAACTCATAGGCCTTCTATTGAAGATATTCTTTGGAATTTGCAGTTTGCCACACAGGTCCAAAATTCATTTTAATGCATTGAAGGCTCAGATGTGGTACTGGTGATTAAGGCGGCGTTTTGCTGTTTGAATGTAGTCTTCTGTAGATGTATACAAAGGTCACCATATGCTATGTGTTGTGTAATAAATAGATTTCAAGCTATCTTAATGGAGAGATGAATATTTTGTAATATTTTGTATGATCTCTGTGTTGCAAACAATGCTAATTTACATTGATTCACTCTTTATAGAATACAGCAATGCAAAAACTACAAGCCTATGTATACAAACACTATCCTTCGGATAGCAACCAATGAAAGAAAATCGGCTAACAATAAAGTTCTCTGTAGAAGCCTAAAGAATATATATTATGTTACAACAATACAAAAAGGTTACAAAACGAATAAAAATTATGTTTTCATGTCCGTGGAGGGTCAAATATTGGATTCATCTCTATTTCTACCGCTCCAAACTCCCTCTGTCGTCCCAACTTCTCAGCTTCTCTGGCAATTTGAACATCACAAGGATAATAGTATTGATAAAGAACTTTTACAATGAACCGTGGAATGAGTGCTGCTACAATAATAGCCAACAAGCACAACCAAAACAATCCCGTATTCGCAACATTGAAGATCGCCCTGTCAAATTGTCCAGGAGTTGCAAACTTTAGAAGTTACATACAAGAATAATGAGAAAGTGATAAGTTGACGACACACATAGGTCATATATTAGACTACTAATGCATAATTTCATACTCTAACCAAAGACATAAATGATAAATGATATGCTAAAATCAAGAGGTCTGAATTAATAGTAAGCCAATTAAAAAGACAAGCTTTGGGTGAACAAAAGGATGAAAATTTACATTCTTCTATCTTGGAAGTAAAATCATCCCATAACACCATTAAAGTACAACCAAAGAACTTAGTAATAACATCAACTTCTCAAATTTCCTTGTCTAAATCAAAATTACTTTCCTCCTTCCACTAAAGTCTGCTTCTTCTTTAATACCGACACATGC
The DNA here is from genome assembly GCA_035582765.1 of Acer negundo. Taxonomy (NCBI): domain Eukaryota; kingdom Viridiplantae; phylum Streptophyta; class Magnoliopsida; order Sapindales; family Sapindaceae; genus Acer; species Acer negundo. The sequence goes on from CM069242.1 coordinate 14,426,633, forward strand.
ACACAAACAAAACAGCTTTTAACGCACACAAAAAATGGAGGCACGATACAAGATTTAGTATGTATTCCATATTGGCAACCTGTAAAAGCATACGTGCAGTTTGAAAGATGGATCTAAAGTGTAATACAATAATAAGAAAGGGAACGTACCAGTAACCAGGCAAGACAGGTATAGCATCTACGACAACAACACAGATGATAGTTGCAATGATAGATCCCCAAATGGATGCATGAGTAACCCAATTCCACCGAATGATGTCCATAGCTAAGTGTACATTAACCAAAATAACCAGTGCAAGTGTCCAAAGATCCCCTATACTTGACACATCAATGGTGCTACCCCAATATGCAAAGAGGGGGATAAAAAAGACCACTGCACTCTGCCACAATGTGTCAAATATTGTTAGCCAAAACAATTTGGTGTTGTAGCACTCTTGTCTGAGTCCAGCCCCATAGAGTTGAGGATACTTAAGAAGAGTCATTCTACTTAAGTCCTTGTCAAGAACAGCAACAACAATTGTAGGAACCGAAGTGTAAATCACAGAATATAACATGCTACTCCACTCATTAATTGCAGTTGTCAAACTGAAACAAGTAAATAGCACATACCTACACATCAAAATGATAATATCAGCAGTCATGAGATTTTTCATAAAATACTGCATTAAAGGGGCAGCGGTTTTACTCACCAAAATAAAACAAGAACAAGCACTGCATTCCGGTAAAAGTTATATAATATCATGTAACCCATCCGTTGATAATTCCAATGGCCATGCACTAATAAAAGTGGAACTAAGAATCTAAATTGTCCCATTGCGAAATCTGATGCCATTACAGCTTGCCTGCCCTCTTGGCCACTGATGCCAACTCCCACATGAGCCATTTGGATCATCGAAACATCATTGGCACCTGTCAAGTATGCAATAGACCTACTCATATCAGCCAAAGCCACAAATAAAAGTGGACAAATTTCTTTACTTTCTTGGGATTATAATGATCTAAAAGTAAACCAAAGGAACGTATTTACCGTCCCCAATGGCAAGTGTCATTTCAGGAGTCCTGTTCTTTACTAGAGCAACGATTCCAGCTTTTTGCAACGGAGCAACTCGGCAGCACAGTACCACAGAGCAGTTTCTGGCTAATTGGAAAAGCTGCAACTCAAAATGATTAATCTACTTCAGCATATGAGACATCACTGATAAAAAAGAAATAAGAGAAAGGACGGATTGACAAAGCTTACCAGTTCTTCAAGTTCACTGTCAAGAATATATACAAGGCTGGTTCCATCAATAATCAAGGCCACTAATGTCACACTATCTCCAGAACTTCCTCCAACATTCATCAGCTTCTTAGACATAGCAATGGCGTCCTCTAAACTCTTTCTACATGACTCCTTAGAGTTGTGGTTAATTGTAATCTTTTTCATATTACTTGTTAAGAGCTTCGACGAGTAGCCAATTGACATTGCAGTTTCCTGCTTGTCACCGGTCAAAACCCATACTTTAATCCCGGCTGTTCGTAGTGACTCAATAGCTTCTGGAACCCCTTTTTGCAATTTATCTTCAATAGCAGAAGCACCAAGTAGGCAGAGATTTTTCTCCACATCGATGGCAACTCTGCGAAGTGAAGCAACCCTACCGATTATAGCTGTGCTAGCAACCTCAAACGAAGACTGCCACTGCTCAAATTCTGAAGCATTCAGTTCCCGCATGCCAACAACAAGCGTTCTTAAACCGAATGAGGAGTAAGCATGAAGATGAGCATCAGTCTCGAGTATTATTTTCTTGTTGGAAGCTTTATCTATCACATGAAACATAGACGTGTCAGCTCCTTTTACAAAGAGTCTCACAGTCTTGTCAGGGTACCCCAGTATAACAGACATCCTCTTCCGGTCACTATCAAACTCGTGCAAACCCAAAACATTGAACCTGCACTGCCCATGAAGGGCAAGTCAACAGAAAACAGAAACAATTAGCTTTGTATTTCTTGAATTGAAGTTTATAATCACAACTAGAAAAAGTAATCAATTATAACAACACATGGATACCATACAGATTAGAAAATGAAGTCTATCGTCACTATACTATAGGCTTCAGTATCAATCCCGCTTCCAAAGGATCGATTTTTTTTTTCTCCTTAAAATGAAACCTATTTTCTTCTAATAAAAGTCCAATGCTGCAGCTACCATTGAATTACATGTTCTGAGGCATGCAGTCTATGTTCATACCATGCATTTTATAAAGTTAGGGGTGGTGATGGTGAAGTAACAACAAAGTGGAAAACAGTATATTAAATTACCTCTTCTTTTCTCCTTGGACATCAATAACTATATGGCCAGAAGTTCTTTCTATTAGCATAAAACCATATGTAGCAGCAGCATAAACCAATGCTTGTTCGTCTGGAGACTCCCCTTGGTAATCTATTAACTTAACATTAGGATCGGATGTGTCAATAAGAAGAGGCACGATTGTATTGCAAGCTGCCAATGCGAGGAAGAAATCATGGACACGCTTGCCTTCCTTTGAGTCCTTTCCAATTGTTGATAATCGTAATAGGTTCTGGTCAATCTTCACCATCATCTTTGGCCTCAAAACCCTTCCATATACTAAATATAATATAACAAAAACATGAAAATCATAATAAGCATGTGTAAAACAAAGACAGAAGTTTGAACTGCCAACATATTGTCGAAAACTAAGTTGCATTACCTTGAACAGTGTATCCAGCTTGCTCATTTTCCGAACTAGCTTTGCCATCACTGTAATTAACTCCCCAGATACTTGCACATTGAAATTCCATCTTGTTCTCAGTAAGAGTGCCGGTTTTATCTGAGAATATATACTTTATCTGTCCTAAATCCTCATTTATATTTAGAGCCCGGCACTGAAATCTTGAATTCGAGGCATCATCATACATTTGGGTGTCTTGAATCATGAAGTAAGCCTGGCCAGCCCGGACAAGCTCCATGGAAATGTACAAAGAGATCGGGATCATGACTTGAAACACGATAACTGCCATGAGGAAGGTGAAAACAATCTCAAATCCCCATCCATAATAGTTATAGTCCTTTTCTTCAACCCCCTCGGGGAAGTACTTTCTCCTGTAAAAAGGCAAGAAATCTAATTCATCCTCATGGCGTTTCAACCAAACAGCTGCACAGACAGAGACAATTGTACACAAAGCAATGAGGAACAAAGAGAGCTTGAAAATCTCTGAGTTCATATGTGTCTCCAACCAGCTTCTCTTAGATGGGGCTCCAGAGCTGTTAAGCATCACTTTTGTCTCACAACCAGCATAAACCGCTACCCCAATTGCCCAAGTAGTATTTTTTAGCTCACAACCTCGGAGAATAATATTTGAAGGTCCAAGAGACAGCCGTTTTCCATCAACTTCAATGTTAGCTTGAAAGCCATAAATATTTCTGTTTGGTTTCTCACACTTAATCATACCATTGATCTTCTCCTTTTCAGGAAGCTTCAAAAGAGTCTCTTGCTTTGCATATCGAGTCTTCAAATTCGACTCCCCATCCAAATTAATAGTCTGCACATATGCAACCCCAGTAGGGTCACTAGTGGAGAGCAGCACCATATCACAAGGAAGAGTTTCATTAGCAAGAATTTTGATAATTTCACCAACTTGAATATCTTTCCATTTCTTCTGATGAAACTGATCATTCAACAAAACCCAAGCTAATCTATTGTTCTCGATTTTATCTGACCGGTGCCTTCTATAATCCTCATATGCATCCTTAACTGCTGTAACCATAAGAACAAGGGACAAGGGCAAAATGGAAGCAAAGCGACCAAAGACCGCGAGCTGAGGGATCTGATTAAGCACAGCAATCACAAGGAAATATATGTATGCAACTCTATGAAACTGTTCAAACAAATTCTTAGGCAAGAATGTGAAAAATGAATACTTTCCTGTTCGAATAGAATTCCCAGCAAACTCAAATGTCTCATTTGTTATGATGGGGTCATTTACATAAACCAACCTAGCATCATCTTCATTGATCTCTCTCTGGGAACCACTAAACGCCTCAGAATCGGCACCGTGTGATCCATGTCTCACAGGCTTGGATGATCCCAAATCACCAACACTATTCACTTCCCTGACAGAATATCCACGAGATGCCTTTGACGAGGAATTGAAATTGTATTCGATGTTTGGTGAATTATCAATGGGACTAGTAGAATCCATAACAGAAAATCGATCTAGATTTGCAACAAGCAAGGGTCTTTTAAGTAGACGGCATCAAAAGCTCTCCAGTTTCAGGTGATGATCTAGAGACAATGATCAAAAAATTCAAGACACACCCACATAATCAAACAATCAAACAAACAACAATAAAGAATGTTCAAAGAAGAAAAACCAATCAACCCACTAGCAATCTATGTATTCTATAGACAAAAGAAAAACAACAACAGGAAGCTAATAACAATAAAAAAAAAGGGGGTTGTGAATTGTTAAAAAGAACTTACTTGCGTGCAAAGCAGGGGGAGCGTAGAGAGAGAGAGAGAGAGAGAGAGAGAGAATGTGAAAATTTGAGAAAGTTGTTGGGTTGTAAATGAAGGAAAATGAAAGTCAAAGGCATAGATGGCAGACATGGAGGATGAGAGAGCGATGTTTACAAGAAATGAGGAATAGTCAGTCAAGTGAGTCGTTATAGGTGGCGAAGACAACAAAATATCATTTCAATTTTTCGTAACAAAGTCGCCGTCTTCTTCTTCTTCTTCTTCCAGATTAAACAAAACAGGACAAACAAACAAAACACAACCTGTTGATGTCCTAATCTTCTAAATCCTCTTTATTTTCTAATAATTACAGTAATTAGTTAATTAATTAATGACTAATTACACCAAACCCCTAAGGTTTGTTCTTCTATACGGGAAATCATTAATTGCCACTCATTTCCTCTACCATTAGTCAAACTCAGACTTAACCGCTGACCATATTTCACTGTAAAAAATACCAAAATGCTGATGAGATAAGGTTGATATTGTGGTATTGTACCCTTAAAACATACACCACAAGATTATAGGTTCGAGTCCTTCCCCCCTAAAAAAAAAAACCCTCGAATTTATGTATTACTTCAACAAAAAATATATATATATATATACACCAAAATGGCAAAATGCTTCTAAAAATTCTTAATTTAAAAAAAAAAAAAAAAAAAACTGATTTTTTTAAAATGTTTTTATAAAGAGTAATAAGTTAAAAATCAATAATTTATTTTTTTTAAAAAAAAACACAAAAAAATATATATCTTTTAAAAAATAAATAGATTGATCTCTGCTGTCAATCTCTAAGATGAACGGTGAAAATCAATCCATCTATTTGCAACAACAAAAAATTCTTTTTTTATTTATAATTTTTAAAAAATAATTACATATCCACCGTCCATCCATGAGATGGATAGTGGAGATTTTAAACATGTTTTTTTTATTAAAAAAATGTTAAAATGACAAAAATACATTTAGTTTTGACAGTCAAACTTAGTCAACGGTTAAGTTTGATTAACAGTAGGGAAAGTGAAGGTTAATAAACAATAAAATTGTTTCGACATGTAAAAAAGCAAACCTCAGGGGAGTTTAGTATAATTTGCTCATTAATTAATGACTGTGGAATTAAATGGATGATGGTCTGCCACGAAATATACGTCTCGAAGAAGAAAAGACAATTGAATATTTTAATTATCATGTTTCACATTGAATAGCTGCCTGCTTTAATTGTCAATAGCTTCTCATTATATTATGTGAATCTGCTTCTGTGATTACATATTAAATGGGATTTGACAAAATGTCAACCCAACAATTTTCTTATCTTGCCTTTTATTGGGGTGAGTAACTTATCACTTGGCCTCACTTAAATCACTTATTTAGTTATTTCTACTTAATTTAATTTTGGATGTTGAAGTCAAGTCACACTCAATTTTTTTATTTTTTTTATTTTTATTTTTATTTTTACACAAAGTCATAATCAAAATTTTAAGTAAAACTTTAAATATTTTGGGTTGTCATTTTTGACTATTTTCAATAAAAATAAATTTCATATAATATTGTGGTCATTTTTAGGAATTCTATTCTCACTATATTTAAATGGTCCTCATAAATCAATATAATTTCCATCCAAATTGATCATTTGTGATAAAGGGCATTTCCAGAACCTGAACCTGAACCCAAACAAAAGCAAATCATTTAAAGGCTTTGAACATGAAATGTTGAAATTACATATATAAAGAAGGTTCAAACATATGGTATAGACTATGATACATTGACCATTCAAATCAACCAAGGGAAAGAGGAGGACTCTAATAGAAAAAACTAAATAGTAGCTAGTCAATGATCTCTCCCTCTTCCTCCTCCTCATGGATACTACCTTTCACGTTATTATCGTCATTGTCATCCTCGTTGTCATCATAGTCATCCTCGATATTCTTGTCAACATCGTCCTTATCATCATCTAAACCTTCGATGTTCTGATTCTGCATTTCTCTGCTTCCTTCAGGAGTGTCTTTGCCCACAATCAAGGCTTTCTCTTCAACCACCTCCTTTGCAATACCATTTTCTTTCACTATAACCAAAGGAAATTTTAAAGGCTTCTCCGGCCAATCTTTGAAAAATGAATTCGTCACCATGAACCTAAACACCTGTAACAAGCTGCTTTTATCTCTCTTTATATCTTTACTCAGAAGCTTCTGCAAAAGTGTTGGCTTTCTCTTGTTGAAAGAAGTGGTTTTCGAAGAGTCCTCTTCTAGTAATTTTTGTTTCTTAGCCGGGTCTTTTCTATTGTTTCTCCCTCTTTTATCATGCTTGTTTTTGAATCTCCCCCTCTTAGTCAATGGCCTTGTATTCTCCTCCCTTCCATTACCTTGTCTCTCAGATTCTGAAAGATAGTGTGATGGTATTTCTGCAACTTCAACTCCCAATTCGGCCTGCTTTGCCAAGATCTCCTTAAGTTGCTGCAAAAGAAGTGCAATACGTTAATGGGCAATGAAGTTTCGAGAAATAAAAAAAAAAAAAAGAGTTGGGAAAGGGTGAAGAAAGGGAGGAAGGACACAAGCATATACCACCAAAAGGAGGACACAACGCATATACCACGAAAGGTTATTTAGGATATTGAAAGATGAGAAAACGAAAAATAAGTTACGTTATTTAGTAGTAAAAGACTTCCATTTTATGGCAAGAGTTCATATCGGTAATGTGCATATTCAGCGATTCATCCATACTTATTATACATTTCTCAAGAAAACTGTTTTACCTCATTTGAGGACCATTTTTGGTTCAGTCCCTCCAGGTGAAATGTTGACTTAAAATGGTAATGAGTATACTTAGAAATCTAGTTCAGTTAACCATTTCATTTTCTGTAAACAACTCTAGTCCAAACAACTTTAAATACAAAAAATAAAGCACCTTTTCTATTAATGGGCGCTTGATAATATTTGAATCACCAAGTTTAACCTTCAAAACTGGAATAAACTTGCCTTACTAATTCTCCTTCACTGTCCATCCCATCACATGATGAGGAGTTAAAATGTCCCACTTTAAATTCAAGTTTACATCACAGAGCTTTACATAACCAAAGTAACAAACAATTTGCTGACCAAATAGGAAGAGAAAAATAAGTTAATTTTGTAACACTGACTGGCAACAATGAACAACCTCCAAGAAATGGTTCTAAAATGCAAGTACAACAGAACAATCCATGTATGGAGAGGGCAATCCACATACATATAGCACGCTATTGATTATTGAAATACTATATTACATGCTATGCAAGAGAAATCAAATTTTCTCTGTCAACATCTCTTTCTAAAAATTACGATCCACTAAAAAGGATCACTTCAACAACTAGCTGATCATGTGACCTCATTGTGGTGAGGGTAGATCAGGTGGATCATTATTTATGCAAAATGCCTCGTAAGGCTAAGGTAAAACACCTTGAGGCTCGATTTAGCCTTTCAAAAGCTTGTTACATACTAAGAGCATGAGAAAAAAATAATAAGAAAAAAATGTACCTCACGTCGTATTTTGGCCTCTCTGTCAATGACGTTGGAACTTGATTGTTTTCCAGGCAGCTTCTGCAGGTGGTGAAGTCAATTATGTGAGCACCTATCTCAATAAGAAATATGGATAGAGGTGTAGCAATTAATCTCACCTTCTCTACATTAGCTTTTGAAGGGTAGTTTCTCTTACGTTCTTCACGCCACTGTTGGATTTCTTGATCCGTATAGGTCAGAGCAAGAGATCTTTCAAAATTAAGAATGAGAAACACAACCAGGCAAAGCACAGTGAAGAATTCAGAGATATTAGAAGCAGTCTTATCAAAAATATACCAGAAGCAGAATAATATTGATACCAAATAAAGAAAGTAACAACATGACAATCTTCAGTCTTGGGATCTCAAAGCAATGAAACAGAGCCCATCTTCAAAGATTTATGGCATAATAAAATGCTTAAATTTGTGATTTCCTTTTTCCCTTTGCTTGGGCACAAATCACTAAATGTAACTTGGCCTATGAATTGGCACTCGGTCATAGGACTTATTCAAGCTTTAAGTATTGGATACTCAAAATCTTGGTGGACTTGTATTTTATTTTCTTGTAAAAAATATGTATGAGATTGTTACAAAGAAAAACTGGATACATTTCACATAATCTACCGGTCTGAAATTTGCTTTTTTTAATTCTTTTATATCAGATGTATGCTAAAAAGAAAACCATTCCAATTTACATAAAGAGTTGTCGTAGATGAGAAACAGGTCAATTCACAACCGTGGACTTTATAAAAGATCATAGCATGATAATTGTAAAATATAAAGAAATGGTTTATACTTTAAAACCCAGTAACCAATTAATTCCCAGGATCTAAATCCATTCTACTACAAAATTGAAACTCCTGGCATCTACACTCAATGTAATTACTTTAGATCAAACTCCATTCTGTTACAGAATCCGGCATCTAGAATTGCCACAATTACTGTAAAGACACTTTCTTATGCAAAGTAGAACTTGATCTCTCTCTCTCTCTCTCTCTCTCTCTCTCTCTCTCTTCCTTTAAAAGAAAATGAAAAGACAACAGTATTTTCCTGAATTAAAAAGCAAATAGATAATACTTACTGCTGGTGACAAATAGAGGAACTCGTGAATTCTCAATGGAGTGACACTAAATCAATCTAGGGAGTACAGTCTTAGTACAGGATTTTTCTGGAAATCATTCGTACAAGAGGAAAAAAATAGCAATAACACGTCCTTATACTCAAATTGTTGGCATTAAAGTTGCATGTGATTGTCTTCAACTAACATGGTCACAATCAAGTTTTCAGAGATGAAATGGTTTCATACAGTCTTGATACAATCATACAAAAGGTTGTTTATTGAGCCATGTATTTCCCTGGTCATTTTGCTATTTGATTTCAGATTTCAGTATTTATAACAAGTGATATTAAATCTCACATGGGTTATATTCACCCATATTAAAGCATTTGAACTTTGAAGGGAATGAAATTATATAAACCGCATAACAAAAAATTTAGTAAAACTAGCAAATCGTTATGAGCTATAAAATTCCATGTAAACTAAAAGAAACAACTCTTTGGAAATGCATATAATCCCCATGATATAATTCATCATTGTTAAGTGTAAAAGCATTTTCCAGCTAAATCATTGGTTCAACCGAAACTACAGTTGAACTACTTCTTTGAATTTAGAGCTTAAACTGTCTAAAATAAACTAGAATGATCTATCAATCTTAAGTGAAGGGAAAATCTTATCCAGAGTTGGCTAAACCAAGTAAACCCTAATGTTACACTTGAACACTTCTCGTGCAAACTCACTTCTACTGCAGTTTATGTACCACAATAAGAGTTCAATACAATAAGATTTTTCTCCTTATCAGGGACCAATATGTTATTACCTTTTCTTTTCCTTAGGTGGGTTCATATGATTAGCCTGGCCAAATTTTGCTGCTCTTTCATTGCCAGGTCCTGTTAAAATGAGAAACCCATAAGTACAAGAAAATACATATAGCCAAAAGGAAAACAAAACTTGGTTAAAGGTTTGCCCTGCTGCCCTCTAGACACAGCTACTGAACCAAAATATATTATCATTTTCATACACTTTTTGTAATTTTAAAATGCAGACAAGTTGAAGGGCTTTGGTGGTATCAAAATTCTTGTAACATGTGGGCAAAATACCCACAAGCTGATAGATTTCTCAATATCAATTCATTTAAATTTGAAAATATTTATGAGCATGTGAGCAATAGTGACAAAGATTGAATAAACACACAATTTATCTATTAATTCTTCCAATCAATGTTTGTTGAACCTCTTGCCCTGACATTTCTTTTTCTAGTTCAAAGACCAGTAGGATCTTCAAAATATAGGTAAAACAAGTATATCAACAAACACCAAAAGGAGGCACAACCCTTATAATATGAAGAGTAAACAAAAGGAGCACCTAAAAGCAAAAGGCTAAGCTACAGAAGTTATAGAATAATATATTCACTGCGACAACAAGAAAGAGTTACTAAACTGATAGCAAAGAGAAGAGTTTTACAAAAGTATCGTTTTGAATTATTAAAGCATGTTCCTGGCCACACAGAAACCACTCTATTATGTTTCAGCCAAAAATACACCATAGCAAAAATTGCTCACTGCTCCAACATCTTATGGTTCTCATCAACGAGGCTAAAGATCAACAGTTTGTGATCTCCAATCAAAAGATGGGATCTTAAAGTATTGCAAGGTATTAAACTGGTTTACATATTGTAATCATATGAATATGGGTATTATGTTGTTTATCAGAAACAAAACTCTGTATTAAGAAGAAAGATTTACAAAGGAGAATATATGGGAGGACCAGAAATCCTCAAGAGAAAACAAAATTGTCCACTCTGAGATCAACAAAGAAAACATCCCAAAATGTCCAAATGGAGTGACTGAAAAACCTAAACCAAGAGAAAGCTCCAACATACTGCTCAGAACAAAATCTAACTAGCCACAACCAACTCCCAATTCTGTTGAACCAACATCATAAGAATATGGCGGTAATGTTACCACACAATTTTCAAGAACCAACATCTCAAGAACAACTCCAGCACTTACATTCCAGTTTATTTTCCAAATCTCATCCACACCACAGCGCCACCATAAGAGGCCACTGCAGACTTGCTTCCTAGGTGAGACAGACCATTTGAAACAGACATAAGATATGCGTATCATGGCACTCAATTGTTATAACTAAATAATATCATTGACAAACAAATGGCTTATTTTTAACACTTGACAGAGGGTATGTTATTGTACTATATCATGCATAACACATTTTACAATGTTAATTTATTTTATTTTATTATAATTTTTAAAATTTGCATCACCGCAAACCTTTTGTTTTGTGTTCATTGTGAATCCCGAAATTTTTCTGTCTGTTATTCCCGTGATGAAACTGAGATTTCTGAAACCTGCACAAGTTTAATTATTTATTGTCGATTACAAATCACAAGTCAAAATATGTGAATAGGATTATAAAAAGGTAAATTCACACACCCTCCTCTATTTGGATTTCTTGAGAAGTTTTGTCCTGAATCATTTTTCCAATTAGTATTTGAGATATTACCCTGATTGTATTGGACAGAATTCCCCTGCAACAATTAGAGAGGACATAAATAAACCAACAGTAACTGCAGTTGAATCGATAATATATGCAGAATAACTACTTTGAAGAGAATTTTCACAGCAAAGCTTGCAAAAGATAACAAAAAACTATCATTAAGTATCTCCAGTAAAAGTTTAAATATACAATTTTAAAGTAATTCATCAAAGCTGACTAAAACTTATTAGACTGCTGGTTCACTTCTTTCCTTTATCGAAATTTTCCATTCCCCACCAAAAGAAATGCTGACTAGAGCAAACAATTATGCAAATTGAGCAATATTTTCAATAAAACATCAAAACACTTGCAGGATTTACCTGTGAGTGTGACCAAGATTGAGGGTTGTGAGTTTGCTGTTGTTGAACATTGAGAGGCATAGAGGAGTTTCCTAGTAGTTGCTGTTGTTGAACATTGAGAGGCATAGATGAGTTTCCTAGTAGTTGCTGTTGTTGAGCATTGAAAGGCATAGAGGAGTTTCCTAGTAGTTGCTGTTGTTGAGCATTGAAAGGCATAGAGGAGTTTACTTGTTGAAGTTGCTGAGTAGGCTGAAGAAATGGTTGCTGGGGAACACCAAACTGATGATTCCCAAAAAAGGGCAAACACAGTTGGGGATTATTCAACAAAGTCTGTGTCTGTATCTGTGGGGGTGGAAAAATCTGAGCTTGATTTGGCAAATTGCAGAATTGCCCATTATTCAATGGAAACATATGTCCAACACCCATAACGTTGTTTTGTGAGAAAAGATTCAGAGGATTGGATTGTGGTATCAATGGAGGCCCCCTCATGTTGCCTAAATGATATGGAATTTGAGGTTGCACTGCTAACATATTTGGTGTCAAAACCTGCTCATGAGTCATGAATAAACAAAATTAAAATCTGTAAATGAAATATAAATACAATCATTCATGTATGATGTATCAGTAAGTTAGACTACCTGTTGAGGGATTGGAGCAGTGGAGGCATTGGATTGGATTTGATGAGAAAAGGGATTGAAGAAAGGTTGCATTTTTTCACTTGGCTTAAATTCACAGCACGAGAGAGATACATAGATGGAGGTGGTAGGGTTTAAGGTTTCTGTATCGACTTACCTTTCTTTTTATAATTTATAATTTCCCCTTTTCTTTTGGGAATTTTGGCAATAATGCCCAAACAATAAGTGGAATTACAAAACTAACCCAGTCCATAGTAACATTTGCATATTCTACCCAAACCAATTTTTGGGACAAAAGTGCACTCACTTGGCTTAATTTATACACTGTGATCCTCTTACGTTTAACATAAATGCAGCTATACAGCTAATATGCGTTTATCTACTCCGACCTCTTCCCAACTCTTAAAATTGATTAATAAAAAGATCAAATTGCTAATAGGTATTAAAAATATAAAATGAAGATAATTTTTTTATAAAAAAAAAAAAAAAGAGTAAAAGCTAGTACTACAAATAATTTAAAATTTAAGACATCCCTAGCTTTTAATTATGGATAAGTTGGTGAAGGAACAATTAAAATTTTAAATGAAATATAAATTAAAAACTATATTTAAAAATTTTAAATTATCTTCATTTCTTTTAATTTTTTTTTATATGTTTAAATAAAAAATGTTTTAAAATTTTAAAGTATGTTCATTTCTTAATTTAAATGTTTTCCTATTTTTAAATGTAAATTTTTTAATAAAAAATCATTTATACTAGCCTTTACTTTTTTATATATAAAAAAATTATGTTCATTTTTTAATTTTAATAACTATGAGCAATTTGGTATTTTTATTTTTCAACTAAAGTCAATTTTAAAAAGGGTGCCAATATTATCACACATAAATCTATTTTTATAAGTACACTTAGGTCTAAAATCTAAAAGAGAGTTTCTTCTTACAATTCAATTTTAACTTTTGACCCTCGTTTTCTAATGTCACTACATTTTAAAATTTTAAATTTTAAAAAAAATTATAAAAACAATCTTTTTGTTCCAAAACTATTCATTTTATCTTTTGACAATCATATCCCAAAAACACTTCATTTTATTAATATCACCCTTTATTATTTTGATGAAATTTTTAATACATCTCAATGTTGCTAAGGATCAACATTTTTATTCATCAATTTTTAAAAGCAATAGTAAACAATTTAGAAACATAATATCTAAATATTAGGTTAAAAAAGCAATTTGAATGAGTTGAACACACATTTACAAGCAAGTTTGAATTCAAGACAAAAATAAAAAATAAAAGATCATATATACCCAAAGACCAAGGTTACAAATAGTAATTGTTGTTAACTTTGTATAAGAAGAGTGCAGCTATAACATATTAACATACAAAGTCTACAGACCATAAATAATAAAAAAATAAAAAATAAACCAAGAAATTAGTAAAATGTGACTTACATATTACGGAAATTGTTGCAAACAGTACCACCCACGCCTTCAAATTATGACTTGCATATTAAATTTTATTTTTGATTAAAAATCCTTCTTTGGAATTAAACCTTATTTAAAAATATTGAAAAAATAATAATTTTTAGAATTTGTGAAACACAAAAATAATGAAAAATAAGGGTGGATTCTAAAAAATAGTTATGTAGTATCTGTAGTTATTTTTTTTTCTTCTTCGGTAATTTAAATTAAGGTTAAAGTTGTTATTAACAAAAAATAATAATAAAATGAAGTGTAAAAAGATATTTGGTGGATTGCGCACCACTTAATCTAAAAATTAATCATTACTATAAGCTCACATTCTACTGCCAATAGTACCCATATCGAAATGAATATATTTATTTTAATACATTCTATTTACAAACTCTCTTAAATTATTAACATACCCAATTTATATATAAAAAAAAATGATTTTTGAAATCAAATCTTCTTCTAATGATGGTCCAATTTAATGTTAGAAATTAAATGTCTTGAATATAGGAGACTTATAAAAGCGAAGATGAAGAATTGGAATGTTTATGGGTTGAGATATTCAATCATGAATTCTCTTATATATACAGTTATCTAAATAAAAACTCATTGATATCTATGGCTAGTATATCTTAAAAAAAAAAAAAAAATTAATAACCAGACATAAAAGAAAGACAAAAAAAAAACAAAAAAAAACAACTCACCGATATCTACAACTATTTTTAAAAAATAAAATGAATAACCATACATAAAAAAAAAAGAAAGAAAAAAAAAAAAAAAAGAGTAAACAAATACCTACTTTTGTATGATAGAGTCCTCTGGAAATTCTTTTTTCATTACTTTGTTATAAGATAATCACGCGATGATAAGAAAGTTTGATACTTGAAATAAAAGTATAGTTTAATTAGGGTTTATCATAAGTTAGAGTTTATTATCATTTTTTTTAACTGCAAAGATATAGTTGAAGATATATGTGTAATAATGAGTGTATATAGTATTTGATTTATTTTTAATTAAAGTAATTTGTCATTATTGGTAAATTTCTATTGGGATATTTTTGTACTTAATATTGTTAATAAAATATGGGTGTACTGAGTGAAATGCTATTGACAATCCATTAATTATCTATTTACACTCTATTTTTTTTTTTTTTTAGCAATGACAATTTTAACTTGAATTAAAATTACTAAACAAGACAATAAAATTCTAAAGACACTACAAATCTTTTTTATTTTTTTTATTTTAGAAAACAATATTTTTTCTATCATCAAACAAGTTGTTAAACCTTATCCAAATATTTTGTTCATGTGTATAGTAATTAAAACGAGAATCTAAAAATAAAATAAAAAAACCTATGCTATCACACAAACATGTTGACACGTTAATATATATAAATATGGAAGTAAATTTAACTAAATATGAAAAATATAAAATGACTTTTTTATTTTTATTTTTGAGAAATTATAGAATGACTTTTAACCATATATAAAACCAAATATTAAATCATTTTTAACTATATATATCGAATTTTAAATAAATATGAAAATAAATTTAACCAAGTATGAAATTATTTTAAACATATATAAAAGCATAAATAAAAAAGTATGGATGTAATTTATCCGAATATAGAATCATTTGTAACCATATATAGAGTATAAATTAATATGGAATTAAAGTTTAACCAAATACGAAATCATTTTTAACCATATATATAAATATGGAAATAAATTTAATTAAATATGGAATCAGTTTTAACCTTTTATAGAATTATAAATAAACATGTAAGAATATATATATATATATATATATATACACACACATATATTTTGACAATAAACATGTATGTAAATTTAATCAAATATAGAAGTTTTTGTTTTTGTTTTAAAGTATATAGATGCATTCTTAACCATATATAGAAATTTAAATAAAAGTGGAAAAAAAATTAACCGAATATAAAAAATATTTTTTAGGATCAAGATCCTCTCATTGTTTTGTTTTGCCTTGACTTTTCATAATCTAATGACACATAAGCAAAATAAAAAATACATGGTCAAGATTTGATTACTTTTTTCTCTCTTATGCAACTTGGTGTTTTAATTACACTTGAAAAATGTTAAGAAAAAACAAGGACAAGGAGAGAATCATGATCCTATTTTTTAATAGTATATAGAAGTATAAATAATTATGGAAATAAATTTAACCAGATATAGAATCATTTTAAACCGTATATAGAATTATGTACAAATATGTAAGTAAATTTAACCAAATTTTGAATCATTTTATACTGTATATAGAATTTAAAATGTTTTAAAATTTTAAAGTATGTTCATTTTTTAATTTAAATGTTTTCCTATTTTTAAATGTAAATTTTTTAATAAAAAATCATTTATACTAGCCTTTACTTTTTTATATATAAAAAAATTATGTTCATTTTTTAATTTTAATAACTATGAGCAATTTGGTATTTTTATTTTTCAACTAAAGTCAATTTTAAAAAAGGTGTCAATATTATCACACATAAACCTATTTTTATAAGTACACTTAGGTCTAAAATCTAAAAGAGAGTTTCTTCTTACAATTCAATTTTAACTTTTGACACTCCTTTTATAATGATAATCCATTTTAAAATTTTAAATTTAAAAAAAAAAAAATTATAAAGACAATCTTTTTGTTCCAAAACTATTCATTTTATCTTTTGACAATCTTATCCCAAAAACATTTCATTTTATTTTAATATCACCCTTTATTATTTTGATGAAATTTTTAATACATCTCAATGTTGCTAAGGATCAACATTTTTATTCATCAATTTTTAAAAGCAATAGTAAACAATTTAGAAACATAATATCTAAATATTAGGTTAAAAAAGCAATTTGAATGAGTTGAACACACATTTACAAGCAAGTTTCAATTCAAGACAAAAATAAAAAATAAAAGATCATATATACCCAAGGACCAAGGTTACAAATAGTAATTGTTGTTAAATTTTATTTTTGATTAAAAATCCTTCTGTCACTTTGGAATTAAACCTTATTTTAAAATATTGATAAATTAATAATTTTTAGAATTTGTGAAACACAAAAATAATGAAAAATAAGGGTGGATTCTAAAAATAGTTATGTAGTGTCTGTAGTTATTTTTTTTTTTCTCTTTAGTAATTTAAATTAAGGTTAAAGTCGTCATTAACAAAAAATAATAATAAAATGGAGTGTAAAAAGATATTTGGTGGATTGCGCACCACTTAATCTAAAAATAAATCATTACTATAAGTTCACATCCTATTGTCAATGGTACTTATATCGAAATGAATGTATTTATTTTAATATATTCTATTTACAAACTCTCTTAAATTATTAACACACCCAATTTATATATAAAAAAATGATTTTTGAAATCAAATCTTCTTCTAATGATGATCCAATTTAATATTGGAAATTAAATGTCTTGAATATAGGAGACTTATAAAAGCGAAGACGTAGAACTGGAATGTATATGGGTCAAGAGATCTTCAATCATGAATTCTTTTATATATACAGTAATCTAAAAAAAAACTCATTGATATCTATGGCTAGTATATCTTTAAAAAAATAAAATTAATAACCTGACAAAAAAGAATGATTAAAAAAAAAAAATTCTTTAAAAAATAAAATGAATAACCATACATAAAAGAAAGAAAAAATGAAAAAGAAAAAAAAAAGAGTAAACAAATACCTACCTTCGCATGATAGAGTCCATTGAAAATTCTTTTTTCATTACTTTGTTATATGATAATTAAGCGATGATAAGAAAGTTTGATACTTGGAATAAAAGTATAGTTTAATTAGGGTTTATCATAAAAATTAGTGTTTATCATAAGTTAGAGTATATTATCATTTTTTTTTAACTGCAGAGATATAGTTAAAGATATATGTGTAATAATTAGTGTATATAGTATTTGATTTATTTTTAATTAAAGTAATTTGTCATTATTGGTAAATTTCTATTCGGATATTTTTGTACTAGTTTCCCTTATTTAAGAGTGCGTGTTATTGCAAGAGACCATTAAGGGAGTATGTGCTCCAACAATACTCCCTTAAATGGCCCCTTCAATAATTTTTTATTATTATTTAAATATTAGATAGAGTGGTGCTATTGACACATCTTCTATCAATCTATATATGCCTTACTTTTTAAAATTTTGACTTAATAAAATTAAATTAAATGTTTTTATTAATTGTTTTGATTTATTTCTAAAACTACCCAATTTATTTATTTTTCAAACTTAATACACCCTATTTTTGATATCTGTATACATCTTTCTCTCACCTCTATTAAATGATTTATTTTTTCTTTTCATTATTTTATTTTATTTTGATTTTTTTTTCTTCTTATTTCATGGTGGAAGAGAAAAAAAAAAATAACAGGGTTCCTTCAACACAACGATAGTTTAATATCATTCTAACGAACGATTCTAATGTATACTTGATATCTTTCAAAGACTATTTTATAATATTTTTGTATGTGTGTAAGAAGCAAAATTTAGGGTTTAAGAGTTAAGAAATTAAAAATAAAAAAAAATTAAAAAAAAAAAAAGGTTTAAAAGAACATGGTTTTATTTTTTTTATTTTTTATTTTTTTGAAAAGGAATGTGGGGTTTTAATAGGTTTACTTTGTAGAAGATTTTTTTCCTTAAATTGTATGTCCCTTTAATTAATTTTGATAAAGGAAAAAAAAATACTGCATAATTAAAAAAGCGAGGCATAAATAGACAGGTAAGGGGTGTGCCAATAGCACCACTCTATTAGATACTGTGTTTAATAAATATTATATATTTTTTCTCAATTATGATGGGTAGAGCCCACTTTAAAATAATCTTAAATAGGTGGAGCCCATTTTAAAAGGGTTGAAAACACTCCTTAATGAAGGGAATGAACTCCATCAAAACACAATTAAGGGAGCCATTTAGGGAGTTGTTGGAGTTGCAAAAATACATATACTTCCTTAATTAAGTTAAGGGATGTCATTAAGGGAGTGTTGGAGATGCTCTTAATAAAATATGGGTGTACTAAGAGAAATGTTATTAACAATCCATTAATTATCTATATACACTTCATTTTAATTTTTTTTTTTTTTTTTATCATTAACAATTTTAACTTGAATTAAAATTACTAAACAAGACAATAAAATTCTAAAGACACTACAAACCTTTTTTATTTTATTTTTAGAAAACAGTATTTTTTTCTATCATCAAACAAGTTGTTAAACCTTATCCAAATATTTTGTTCATGTGTATAGTAATTAAAACGAGAATCTAAAAAATAAAAAAAATAAAAAATAAAAAATAAAAAATAAAAAAAAAACCTATGCTATCACACACACATGTTGACACGTTAATATATATAAATATGGAAGTAAATTTAACTAAATATGAAATATGAAATGACTTTTTTATTTTTATTTTTGAGAAATTATAGAATGACTTTTAACCATTTATAAAACCAAATATTAAATCGTTTTTAACTATTTATAGAATTTTAAATAAATATGAAAATAAATTTAACCAAGTATGAAATTATTTTAAACATATATAAAAGTATAAATAAAAAAGTATGGAAGTAATTTATCCAAATATAGAATCATTTGTAATCATATATAGAGTATAAATTAATATGGAATTAAAGTTTAACCAAATACGAAATCATTTTTAACCATATATATAAATATGGAAATAAATTTAATTAAATATAGAATCAGTTTTAACCTTATATAGAATTATATATAAACATGTAAGAATATATATATATATATATATATATATATACAAATATATTTTGACAATAAACATGTATGTAAATTTAATCAAATATAGAAGTTTTTGTTTTTGTTTTAAAGTATATAGATGCATTCTTAACCATATATAGAAATTTAAATAAAAGTGGAAACAAATTTAACCGATTATAAAAAATATTTTTTAGGATCAAGATCCTCTCATTGTCTTGTTTTTCCTTAACTTTTCATAATCTAATGACACTTAAGCAAAATAAAAAATACATTGTCAAGATTTGATTACTTTTTTCTCTCTTATACAACTTGATGTTTTAATTACACTTGAAAAATGCTAAGAGAGGATTATGATCCTATTTTTAAATAGTATATAGTAGTATAAATAATTATGGAAATAAATTTAACTAGATATAGAATCATTTTAAACCGTATATAGAATTATGTACAAATATGTAAGTAAATCTAACCAAATTTTGAATCATTTTATACTGTATATAGAAATATAAATATGTAAATTAAGATTTAAAAAATCTAACTATAATATATTAAATCATAAAAGTCATTATTACAAAGTTGTGATGTATACAATAATGTTTATGGTGCACTATACACTAGAGCAACAAGTTGTACCATATAAACCAATCAAAGACATTTGCATTAGCTAAATAAAAATGAATAGTACATTAACAAATATGTATTACTTATTTAATAAGCACAAAACATTTTCCAATAAACTTATTTAAAGTTGTTGTATCCTTAACATTAAAAATAATTAGTTTCAATTCTAATACATATCGTCTTAAAACACTTTTATATGATCGATTGATATACTTAATGGCGGATCATCGTCGCCTAATCATTTCCTCAAAATGAGATTTAAAAAAATATTAACATATCCAAGCTTTAATGATATTAACTTCCATTGGTACTATAAATTCACATTTGATTTCTCTTATTCATATTCAAAAAGCAAATAGTTTTCTTGTAATGTGAAGTTTCTTTTGTTAATTCTTTACATACAAATAGGAAAATGATTCTGAGAGAAAATTCATATTTCTCGAAGAAACATTTTAATGGAACAAGCAATACATAAACGGTTCAGTAACTTACCAGATTGGATGTCCAAGCATGGAAACTGTGTCATAGGTAATTCTCTATTCCTCCTCCCTTCTCCCATATACATTTTATGTTTATATAACTTTGATTGTATATGAGTTTTTATTTTATTTTCACTCTATCGCACGATCTAAAAGAGATGACCAATGATAATTATAAAGATTTGATTTAAAGATATGGTAAAGGTGCGTGTTTATATTTTCGTGTTATTGACAATAAATTACTATATATGATATCTAACTTTAGTTATTTTTTCCTAACTACAGTTGTTCAGATATTAATTTATGATCTCTAAAATTCTCAAATTATATCAAATCAAAGAATAAAGAGTTATGATTAATCATTTATTGGGAAAATGCTCATGTAGGCATAAGAGTCGTTATTGGTCATCCTATTTAAACCAATTGTTCCATGGTTTTTGAGGCAATGTTGGTGGTCGTTGCACAATTTCAAATGGTTCATGACTTGAACCGATTAAACATTGCACTATCACAAGCCCTAGCTACACTTGACCAGAGATATGGGACTTCTCGGAGGCGTATTTTCAAAGAATTAAATGTCAATGTAACTTACAAATTCTATATGTAGTAGTAGCAAAGTTATAAATAATAATCATTAATATTTGTTTTTATTAATTCATTTTGTACTTTATGTTCAATAATACTAAATACGTTGATTTTTTATCCTAAAAAATCTTTCTATCATTTTGAGGTCAAATTTCTTTATATATATATATATATATATGAAACTCATATTCAATGCCCTTATATAATTATAGCATGACATCCTCACATGAAAATTTTCATACATCGGTCCCGTTCCTATCAAGGCATCCTTATATAACTTTATCAGGATATTGAATGTGAGTCATTCATTTATAAAAGTGATTTGACAAGTGCATACATACCAAGTCAAAGTATGTAAAACGAGTGGCTCACATTTAATGTCCTTATATAATTCTATCACGACATCATCATATGAAAATTTTCGTATGTATATATATAGGAAAATTTTCAAGTCAGTGCGTTATGATATAATTCCATCAATGCGTTAGATGTGAACCATTAGATTCACATGTTTTGACTCAAAGTGTATGCACTTGTCAAAAACTTCTCCATAATCCAAGACCCACATGCAACGCATTGATGGAGTTCTATCAGGACGCACTGAGGAGAAAAGAACTGTGTATGTATATATATATATATATATATATAAGTAAATATGTATTCAACTAGAAGCTATCAAGTGTCAACTTATTAATGCTTACAAAAAATTATATCACATATTATAGGGCAAATTTTATGCAAGTCACATTTTTTTTTTTTTTGATTTGTCACGTTTTTAAATGGTTTTACCATATTCATCACTTTAGTCTTTTATTTTTTCAAAATTCACCACTTTAACCTGTTTGACCAAATATTTGACAGCCAATTTTAACAAGATAGGTTAAAGTATACTTTTACCCATATTTTTATTTAATTTAGCTAAAATTACAATTTTAGCTTTATATTAAAATAAAAAATAGTAAACATATCTAGAATGGCCTCTTGTTTTTGGAGGAAGCAATGGCTTCCAGAATGGCGGACGGTTCCTCCGCCGATCTAGAAGAAGTCGACTTCCTCGATCTAGAGGAGACTGACTTCCTCTAGATCGATCGATCCAAAGGAAGTTGCGGCTTCCTCCAGGTTAAATCTGGAGGAAGTCACAGCTTCCTCCGATCGCAGAACAAATTCGTGGCTTCCTCCGATAGTCGATGGAAGCCGTGTGTTCCTCTGATCTAGAGGAAGCCCAACTTCCTCCATTGAAGGCCACCTTCATTATTGTTTTACCTTTTTTAAAAATATTTTTTATTTTAATATATATATTTTTTAAGTTTTAAATATCTATTTTTAATATATAATTTCATAAATATCTCATTATTATTAGTATATTTTTACACAATTTTTTTAGAGACAATTTTTATTATTGTTATTTTAATTTTTCACAATTTTATTATTATTATTTTATTAATACAAAAGTTTCTATACAAAAATTATTTTAAGGTATTTCTTTTTTTGAAAGGAAAAAAGAAAGAAAGAAAAGGTATTTCTCCATTAGACATGTGTACATTTTTTTTTACATGTCATATTTTTAATATTCTTGTTTTACAAGTATCAGCATATATATTTGTGGATCTAATGCATGAAGACTAAAATGCCTCTGGATCTATCAATTTTGAGTAATGGAAGGCCTAAAGTGATGAATTTTAGAAAAAGAAGAAACTAAAGTGATTAATCTAGTAAAGACATTTATAAAGGTGATAAATTGCGGAAATGGTGGGACTTTTGTGAAATTATGCCCATATTATAGGTAATAGCTTATAACAATAGTATATCATATGATAGATATGCATATTATGAAAATAGCTTATCATTTATTTATATATTTCAGTTTAAATCGTATCAAATAACATAGGGGTAATTACCCTGGTGGCCATCAAGTTTTGCCACCACTATCAAAATAGCCATCAGATGGGAAATTGGTTTAGAAATGGTCATTTTTGGCAAACAATGTTACACCAATGGTCATTCCGTTATAACACCGTTAACTTTTTCTAAGAATGTTACACTAATGGCCATCAATGTGTTCACTTGGCATCAAAATGGCCATTATTATCATTTTTCTCCAAAATTACTCTAGTGACCATCAATTTGGTCAATTGGCATCAAAATGGTCATTATAATTATCCCATTTTTGGTTTAGAAATGGTCATTTTTGTCAAACAATGTTACACCAATGGCTATTCTGTTATAAAACCGTTAACTTTTTCTAAAAATATTACACTAATGGCCATCAATTTGTTCACTTGGTATCAAAATGGCCATTATTATCATTTTTCTTCAAAATTACTCTAGTGGCCATCCATTTGGTCAATTGGTATCAAAATGATTATTATAATTGTCCAATTTTTTCTAGAATATGTGTATTGACCATACATTTGGTTAATTGATATCAAAACAATTATTATATGTACAACTATATTCTATTAGAAAAAGTAAGCAATCATTAAAAATAAATTTTTTTTTTTTTTTATTTTTATTTTAACAACTCGCTTTATTGAAAGCCAAATAAAGGCCAAATAAAAACACAAAACAACAAACACCCAGCAAAATAAAGCCAGAAAAGCAAGAGAGAGCAGAGGCATAGCAAAAGAGCATGAACCACAAGACAAAAAAAAAAAAAAAAACAGAAATAGCCACTAACAAACTTCAATAGAGAAAATGAAGAATTCATTTGATTCAATATAATTTCAGTCTCATACACATTAAATACTACTTGTCAAACTGCACAAGTATACCAAAATCCCCTACACAAGTATACTAATTTGTTCCTTTTAATCTAAAAATTGTTCAAAAACTGTTCAAAAACCATACCCGATTGCCAACCAAATTTCATGGTACCTAATATAACTACCAACCTTAACAAAAGGCAATGCACTTTTAGTTAAACAAAAAACATTACCAATTTCAGTTCAACTTAAAAAGAAAAAAAAAAACCCAATAAATATCTTCATTTCAATCGGATTTCTTCATCTTTGATCTAGCTGACTTAGATGTAGTAGCTTTGTTGGACTGTTGGATTGCCCTTAATCTTTCAACAATATCGGGATCAAATTGTAAAGTCTTCAAAACGTCTCTTAGATTACCAAACCATTCAAAAAGATCATTAGCTTCAGCATGTTCTAATGTTAGTACCTAAACAACAAATTAAAAAAAAAAAAAAAAACAATCATTTAGTATAGTATCTTATGCTTTAATATTATTCTATTATATTGGTGGTTTCGGAAATTACCCTTTCTTCATATTTGGGTTGTGTTTCAGCTTCTACCTCGCTTTGTACTTCATGAGCAACCCCTCATTGAACAGATTTTTCATTCTTTTTTTTGAATTCCAATCTAATTAAAAAAAAAAAATAGTAATAGAGAAGTGGAAAACCAACTACACATACCTAAAGCTGTATATAGTCGTTTTATGAATCTTCAATTTATTTCAGATTTTAAAAGTACTATTTTAGTATGCAGCCTGCAAACCTACCACAATTAATTGTGAGTATTAAATGGAAGAAACTCTTGATAAGGACCTAACAACAATGATCAGAGAGAGAATTTAATAAGTAACTAGAAATTTTTTGGACTAGTATCTCCAACTTTAAAAATCTGGTAGACCTGTTTCATCAAACCACATAAATGCATTACAACATCATTGATATGAATCGTTTTCGACAATTCTCTTAGACCAAAACTACTGACGATATAAACCGACTAATGTAGATTTATTTTCTGTGTTCAAAGAAACAAAAACAACAAATTCCCAACGTTTACACCCATGATTGACAGACATTTCACGACTGACAGACACTTCACAGTCACAATTCTTGACATAAGAATGAAACCCTAACAAAATAAACAAGAAATCATTTCACAGTTTATGGGATTGTACCTTTTTCTTAAGTTTAGCTTGTAGTTCTGCCCTTTTTGTACAGGTCTTTGCACTATGTCCCACCTGGTGGCACTTGCTACAAGTATACATTTTCTACGGACGTGCTACTTTCCTTGCATTTGGTGGAATTTCACCAATCTCCTTTATCCTCAATTTTCTTGGTCTTCCAGCTTGCTTCACATCTATTGGTGGTAACAGTGGAGTCATATTAGTCTTGAACCATAAATTTTCCATCCTTATACCATGCAAAACAAAGGAGTAGCACTTCTTATAAGTGTCCTTCAAGTACCACTTATCCATATATTTGGTTGGATCATCTCCCTTACTATAGATGTCTGCCATTGAGTGGGAGCAAAGGATTCCAATCAAATTACATATTCTACAAGTACAAGTTCTTTGATCCAAGTCCATAACAACACATGCTGTACTCCTTCTATTAATTTGGTAATGGCCTTCACCACCCCAAATGAGCAACAAATTGTCCACTGTGTTGGGCTTGCAACTCCATGAACTTTGCTACCCTAGAACCTATATTTCGGTACCACTTCTCCATGTCAATCCTCATATTCGCTCTTCGATTCATTATTTTAACTCTAATCATTTCAAGCATAGTGAAGATAGGAGCGGACCTTGCCTTGAGAATTACTTTATTGCCATTAACAGACTCACAAAGGTTGTTTAACAACATATCACACTTGGGCCAATCTTTAAAATGGCTCTTGGACCATTGTTCTGCAGGTTTCTCACACAACCATTCATAAGATTTTTCATTCATATCTTTAATTTTGGTCATCACCCTATTAAAATCTTCAACTGTTGTGGCCTTAGCAGCTTCCCAAACCTTAGGCCGGATTTCATCTGTTTTGAATTTTTTCTTAAAATTCGCATACAAATGTCATACACAATTACGATGCTCACTATTCTTCTATAACTCCCTGATAGCTTCTACTAAACCTTTTTGTTTGTCTGTCATGAAAGTGATTCTAAAATCTTCATCCAACTTCAAATCAACTTTCAAAAGACTTAGAAATAAAAACCATGTCATGTAACATTCTTTTTCAACAATTGCATATGCAATGGGATAGTAGCTATTATCTGCATCTATCCCAATTGCAAACATCAATTGTGCCTTGTGATTGCCCTTGGTGTGACATGCATCCAATCCTATTATTGGCCTACAACCTAAAATCCAATCCACTTTGCAAGCTTCAAAGCATATGTAGATTCTCTAGAACATATCTACTTTATTCAATTTTTCCTCCGTGTTAATAACTACAGTCGAACCTAGATTAGATCTTCTTATCTCCTCAACATAATCCCAAAGTTTGGCATATTGAGTTGCCAAACTTCCTTCTATAAGAAGACCGGCTTTCCTCTTTGCTCTATAAACTTGAGCTTTTGATGGTTGGCAAACATAGTCCTTCCGGACCTTACCTAAAAAGTCAAACATATTAAACTCTTTTCTTGGTCTTAAAGCTTCCGTGTACCTCTTAGCTAACCATGCAGAATTAGCTAATCGATTCTTTTGTACTCTCAGGCAAGTGTGCTTGTCATTCAAAGTTTTTATCATTAATACATGATTATTCTTCTCATAGCATGATGCCCAAATTGACCAAGAGCAATTGTCTAATTTGCACTTGCACACACCTTGGACTCGAAATTTTTCATTGCATGGGAACCATATTGATCTGCCTTGTTTAATAACGTGCTCCCTAACTGCTTCCTTAAACACTTTAGCATTACCAAATATTTGACCAATCTTGAGGTTCACTGTTCTCAAGTCAGATTCCATATTAAATTGTTCAACAGTAGGCTACTTCTTTGTCCACTTCCTTCTATCCATTCTTTTAAGCTCTTTCATTGCTTGCATTTGCTCATCATTCAAACTTGCTTCCTCATCATCCAAACTCGCTTCCTCGTCATCCATGACTACCAAACCACCTGCTTTTTCTCCTTCATCATCCCTTTGATCCTCATTTCCCCCCATTTCAATTTCTCCGTACTTAAGCTCAATAAAATCATCATCGAATATCTCACTTTCACTTCCACTTCCACTATCGATCACATATTCACCCCCATCATCTTTTTCGGAATCTTTTACCAAATCACTTGTCTTTTTTTTTTCAAAAACCAAACGAAGCATTACAATAGGTCCCAAAAAAAAGTTTGAATAGCATTACAAAAGCACTAGTCAACAATCAACCTAGCAGTATCCAACTTTGAAATGACTTCACACTAAGAGAGTAACCAGATCAATTAGGTTCATATGGAGCTTTGTAATTTATTTATTTTTATATAAAGAAGTACAATTATATATACTTTATTATAGACAAATGGGTGTGGGTAGATATTAGAGTCTTAGATCACATTAATTTCCTCCGTCATGCAATTTTGATTTTTTTTTTCTTTTCTTTTCTTTTACTACTTGTAATTTTGGGGAGTACGTCAACTTTCAGTTTTTCAACATAGTTAATATAGTTTTAGAAGAATTGTTGACAAACCATCCTACGACGTCCTACCAATTTCGATAATTTAGTATTTGTACCACAAAAATCAAAAGAACAAAAAAAAAGTTAGTGCAATTGTCTTTCATATGCATATCCTCTATATATTATATTGATACTCAATTCAATCTCGTGTTTATCTTCCAACTTTAAAATTATTTTATCAAAAGTTGGTGCAATTGACTATGCGGTACTCGCAAATCAGAAAAGCCCAATAATCTACATAGATGCGGTTCTTTACTGCAACTTAAGAGTTGGACTATAACTTTAAACAAAGAACATAGCAAAGAGCAAAATACAGGAACCAGAAGTAGCTAAAAACAAGACACAACCAAGAGAATAACTGGAACCCAGAAAAAACCCCATAACACACACATCCTTAAAGTTTGCCGACAAACAAAATCAATTTTAGGGACCACCCACATCCTTTCTATTAAACAAACAAAATCAATTTTAGGGACCACCCACATCATTTCAAAATGGCCGACAAATTCCTTCACCCAAAAACAAAAACCATTTTTTTAGAGTTTATCTCAATCAATGAATAAAACAACCAAAAATACCTACATCTTGACCAAGTCGATGTCTCTTGCATGTCCTCTCCATTTTGCCCAGAATTTTCCATCCCTAACGACTGCAATTCGTGTGTCCAGGAAACCAAAATCCCTAAACCTTTAATTTTGTCCCAAATGAACGAGATGTTATAAAATTTTGTAATTTTAGAGAAATTTACCAACTTGCCCACGCTATAAAAAATGGTCATTTCTAAACCAATTCCCCATTTAGTGGCTATTTTGATAGTGGTGGCAAAACTCGATGGCCACTAGGGTAATTACCCCAATAACATATTCATATTATAATATAGTTTCTTTCAATGAGAAACTGTTATTTAAAAAAATAATAATAATAATAATAATAAAAAAACCCTCATGTGTCCCCTCATTAACCGCATATAAAAATAATATATCATATTATGAAAATAGCTTATCATATATTCATTTATTATTATTTAAATCATATCATATCATATCATATAATTATATGGCTCGAGAGAAGCCGTCATATGTCACTTCATTAATGCTTACAAATTCATGTAATCTTTCTTCTTTTTATTTTGATTTCCATATCTATTTTATTTCTCATCTTATTATTTTAGTTTTAGGATCTAATTTTCCTTTTATAGTTCTGGTTTTAAGATCTAGTTTTATGTTCTAATTTTGGTCTTATCATAACCTTCAAATCCTATTTGATTAGAACCAAGTCATAGAGATACGTATATGTGAATTCACTTCTTAAATTGCTTGCTACTGGAATTAAGCTATTTAACCATTTTTTAGTACACTACTTAAGCTTTTGCTATGATATGGATTAGATTTCAAAAAAATTAGTTTGTAGCCACCTTATTTCTATGTTAAAGAAAAAGCAACTCTTGTTTTCTCATATCAAAATGAGATATTATATGTACTATTTTATGTACAATATCAATCTATTGATAGAATAATTAGATGAAAAATTAACTAATTAAGCAGCACAATGTTGTATAGAAGGTGTCACAATCTCAAAGCAACATGCATGTATTCTTATTGAAATATTGTGAACTATATGTGAGGATCAAAACCCTTCAAATCATATGAC
Source organism: Acer negundo (assembly GCA_035582765.1). Classification (NCBI taxonomy): domain Eukaryota; kingdom Viridiplantae; phylum Streptophyta; class Magnoliopsida; order Sapindales; family Sapindaceae; genus Acer; species Acer negundo. The sequence goes on from CM069242.1 coordinate 14,456,180, forward strand.
ATTAGACACAAAGATTATAGAAATTCCAATCCAAAGAAAAGCAACTACTCAAGACCATTTGGAGCAACCATACATGGGATTTCTCTGCCTCAATTACAATAGCAAGATAATAGTATAAATAGAGGATCCCATATAATGTTAGGTAAGCAACGAAGCAAATGTTTCAATGTATTGATAAGCATTAGACCAGCAAAATCTAAGAGAACCTTCATGATGAATGCCTTCACTAACCTACTCCTGAAGATTGCTACATAAACTATAGCTCTGCAAAGTTGACCTAGATAATGCATTGTAAAGCACAAGAGGAATACTTGGTTGCTGTTTCAAAAATTGGAATCTTTACAGATCACTACAGGTTTGATATAAGGGAATTTTTATTTCATATTTTCGTTTACTTGAATTTTGAACTTTTCACTATATCTAAAATATTCGATGAAAAAAAAAATGAAGTTTCATTGAATTGTAAATACATATTTGTGTTTGTTTAACATTTATCTTACTTCAGAATCAAGCTTAGGCTTTACCAAACAGAAATAGAACATAAAACTACTCTGCACTGCCTCACAATTTTTGTTTTCCACTAAAAAAACCAAAACAAACTCAAACATGATCAATTCAAATCATCAATTCCAAGCAGTTGTTTACAAAGTTTTAGTAATTCTTATAAACATTTTTTTTTTTTTTTTGCATATAAATTTCAAGAAATTGATATCCACACAATACTTCTGCATCTAAGACTTTCACAAAACAAACCTGTACGTGGTATATACTGGTGCTACTTGTCGCAATATCATGTGAGAAGAGATAGTTCTTTATAGAGGAGATATAGTTCATTATACTGAAGCTTTAAAAACAAACAATTCACAGAACAAATACAATACATCCATGAATAATAAAAAAAAAAAAACAAAACAGGAAATGCGAGATTTCGAATTCCATACTTTTAATACAATTCACCCAGAATCTGAAACTCATTCTTTACTACTTCCGTCAAGTCAACAAAAGAAAAAGAAAAATGGTCGATTAAATACTAACAAAAATTTTAATGTAATGACACGAATCAGACCAAGCACATTTGAAATCACAACACCGGGAGAAATTGCAGATCATATTGAAAGTCAAATCATTAAGGTTACATCGTATGACCTTACCGAGGATGTGAAACACCATATAAGACTTTGCATCATCTTCTTCCCTAATTATATCAAGCAAAGCAAATCTACAGCTTTGGTTTGATGGGTCAATCATATTTGGAAATGCAAGTATTATACTATCAAGATCCATGTGATACTTCATAAACTATCTAGAAAAGTCAATTCTCATCTCGTAGATATCGAATTTTGATGTGCCATATACCCCAACATGATACAAGTGATCCCTAGACTCATTCAAATATATATACAATCATCGTCTCCCATCATTCCTTACGAACAATGGCATTGGCATTTTTTCGATTTTCTTATTGGCATCCACCTTGAAATACAATGAAGGATAGACACTATTAAACCAAACTACGACACCATTCCAAAACACTCCCCTATTAAAATCCACAATAATAGGCACGATAAAAGACATGACAGAGAGCCTCCAAGAGCAGGTCTCAGATGAGTATATTTGTATTTGATATGGGGAGTTGCTTAGGCAGGCTAGGGTTATCATGGTCTAAATGATCATTGTCACATGGATCTAGTTGATCTGAGTAAGGGCTAATATAAGATTTCCATGAATTAGGTTTTAGGACACGTACAACTTTATAATGAGGTGATTTGTGAGGATCATAGGCTAGAGTCATACATAAAAACTTAGATCTTGACCACCGGGTAGACGAAGTGAATGTAAATGTAGAAGAAGTGAACATAATTGCTTGGTTGTGGTATTGTAAATGCAATATGGTCCACTATAGGTATATTTGAACAAAAGAGTAGTAACTTATGACAAGATTGTAAGATTTGTTATATCATCGTCCATAAAAGTTTGGGTCTCATCGAAGGAATGACTAGTTGGGTTATCACCTAAAGAAACAAAATCACATCCTCGGTGAAAAGGAGCAGATCTATCCAAAAGAAGGTCTGAGACTAAGTAGGGATCATGGTAGAAGCGGCGACAAAAGTGAGGACTAGAAATCAAAGAGCGCTAGTGTGTAGGTACTGATTTAAATATGAAAAGAGACTTAATCGGTAGACAAGCCATTATTTATGTCAAGATATCATCATCATCAGTGACTAGACGCTACGACCGAGAGAAGTGTTTGCATATCAAGACTTGCATAAGAATTGCAACAATGCCTATACCGAATGCTGATAATGCAAAACCCTTCCATGAAGACAAAAGTGAAGACCATGACATACTTGGTAGGGACAGTGGCGTGTATGAGAGATTATTTTTGTCAAGATATCATTGATATCTGCTTTGGAAATCAGTTTTGTAACACCCCAAATCCGGGACCCAACGGACTAGGATGTTACGGAGTTCAAACCTTACAAAAACCTTAATTCACATATAATCAAAATTAAAATCTTCAACAATATATCCACACAATACAATACCCAAACCTGATACCACACATTTCAATTAAATCTCCAAGACAAACGTAATTACAACAATGAAATAAATTGAATCCTTACAACACCTACACACATGGAACTAAATCCTCTGGCGATACATATCTCCAATATTGCTAACACAAACTCCATCACTTCCATATCTAAGAACTTAATCTGCAAAATAGTGGTGACGAGGGGTGAGCCGTCAACTCGGTAAGTAAATTCATGCATAACATGTAAAATAAAACAACATTTGTAAAAACTTTATGTTCAAAAACCTTGCTCATAAACTTATCAAAGAATTTCGAAACCATGTAATACTTAATAATACCTTAAACAACATTTAATACAATTTACATATTTAATATGAATAAAACGGTTGAAGCAACACTTAAAATCACATTCGTTCATATTCTTAAATCATAAACGTTTCATAAACATCACAAATAATATAAAATCAAAAGATCATTTAATAGCCATGATTTAAATCACTGTAATTTTTATAGAAGTAAACAATAAAAAATAATCACTTTATATAGCGGAAAACATATAGCTTTAAAGTATAAACGGTGTACATTGAGCATTTTATAAAGTAGAAAACGTAGAGCTCACGTCTCATAGTGTCACAAATTTCGAATAATCCAGTAGTGTCACCCGTAGCCCGGTGACCCGGTCCAAATAATTCCAGTAGTGTCACCAGTAGCCCGATGACCCGGCCCAAATAATTCAGATACTGCAATCAATGAGCCAAAGTAGAAAACAAATATTCTCTTCGCATATTAGAAACATAAATTTCGAAATCAGAATATTAACTAATAAACTTATCGCATTATTTAAACATTTCGAAACAATATATCAAAAATGTTTCAAATACTTTTATTACCACATGAAGTTATAAATCACATTTATGAACAAAATAGTGACTACTTGGAGAAACCGTTAACATAACTTATTTATTTAAATCAGAAGTCTAAATAGCTAAAACTATTAAAATATGTAACATATATATATATATATATATATATATCTCGGAAAAACATGGTATGTCATGGATGTAAATACAATTAAATCAGTAGTTTTTTATAACAATAACAGTATATGCAGTCAATGGAATAAGCAATCAATTGGTATTGAAAATGAGTTATAAAGGAATTAGTTTCTAAACATTTTATACACAATTCTTGCTGAATGGAGATGCTAAAAACCGTAATTCAATAATTCTAAACATAAACAAAATGAATTTTTCTTACATAATATATATTCATTTGAAAACACATATAATATGCCATGATCATGTATGAGTTTACTTACTTTAAATCCGCATAAGAATTTAGCTTTACATCTAAACACCAAAAATCACAAGAACCCTCCTCCAAAGAAACTGCAGCCGATCCTTTAAGATATTCTATATAAGGTGTATATATATATAACAAGAGTATTCAAAACTCTAACTCATTAGGGAATCACTCTAAAATGGAAACTCCAATACAGCTATTACAATTTTGTAATAGCCCAGGCCCACCAAGTAGATATTGTCCGCTTTGGGCTTCACGCATGCGTCATTCACCCTCACGGATTTGCTTTAGATCATGGGCTTCATGCAAGCATCCTTCACCCATAGCCCAAAACGCGTCTACTTAGTTAGGAGGGACCAAGACTTATATACAAACTATAGACCTCACTCGCTAGCGATGTGGGATGTGACAAGTTCCTTGTTACTATTGACATATGACATACTTGGTAGATGATGGTGGCATTGAGGAGAAGACATCAGAATCGGCATGGAGAATGGTAGACGAACGACGTCAGCTACCGTGAATGAAGAGGAATGGGATGAGATAGATGGGAAATTAGAGAGTTATTGTGTAAACACTGTAAAGTGATATGTTGTGACTAAGAGAGCACTGATTTAGGGTTTTTTCTTATAAGATCATATCGGGTTAGTGGCCCAATACGTTCGGGTCGACCCAACAATGATGCTTATTGAACTTGTATACTTGTTTGCCTCTTAATCAAATCTCTGTCCAAATTCAAATATGTATTGGGTCAACCCAAACATGGATTTCAATTTGGGTAGAAATTTTATATATATTGAAAGTCAAATAATTAAGGTTACATCGTATGACCTTACTGAGGATGTGAAGCACCATATACGACTCTTCATCTTCTTCCCTGATTATATCAAGCAAAACAAATCTATAGTTTTGGTCAGATAGGTCAATCATCTTTGGAAATGCAAGTATTATACTATCCAAATCCACGTTATACTTCACAAACCATCTAGAAAAGTTAGTTCTCATCTCATAGAAATCAAATTTAGATGTGTCATATACCCCAACATGATGCAAGTGATCCCTAGTCTCATTCAAATACATATACAATCTTTGTCTTCCACCATTTCTTACGGACAATGGCATTGGCATTTTCTGGACTTTCTCCTAGGTAATGAAGAATATACACTATTAAACCAAACAATGGCACCATTTCAAAACACTCCCCTCTCAAAATCCACAACAATAGGTTAAATAAAAGACATGACAGAGAGCCTCCAAGAGTGGGTCTCAAATGAGTATATCTGTATTTGATACGGACAAATAAAATTACTATGGTTCGAGAGAAATTAAAAGTATCTACTTGAACATTACAGTGGAAATGTGTTGAATCAAAAGTAGACAGTGGGCGTTTTTATTATAGAGGCATTGCAATGTGAAGAGCTTTGCTTGGAGAAATCAAAGGAACCATGTATTACATGTGCAAAATCTGAGAAAATCCCGCATGAATATTCTACCATAGTAGGTATGAGATATATTGCTTAGGCAGGCTAGGGTTATCATGGTCTAAATGATCATTGTCACATGGGTCTAGTTGATCTGAGTAAGGGCCTATATATGATTGCAATGAATCAGGTTTTAGGACATACAACTTTATAGTGAGGCGATTTGTGAGGATCATAAGATAGAGTTATACATAAAACACTTAGATCTTGACCACCGGGAAGAGGAAGTGAATGGAATTACAGAGGAAATTAATGGAATTGCTTGGTTGTGGGATTGTAAATGCAATATGGTCACTGTAGGTATATTGTGAACAAAGGAGTAGTAACTCATGACAAGATTGCAATATTTGTCATATTGTCGTCCATAAAAGTTAAGGTCTCATCGAATGGATGGCTAGTTGGGTTATCACTTATAGAAACAAATCACATCCTCAGTGAAGGGTAGCAGATCTGTCCAAAAGAAGGCTCGAGACTAAGTATGGATTAGGGTAGATGTGGCAACAAAAGTGAAGACTAAAAATTAAAGAGCGCCAGTGTGTAGATACATATTTAAATTTGAGAAGAGACTTAACTAGTAGACATGCCATTATTTCTGTCAATATATTAGCATCATTGGTGACTGGGCGCTACGACCGAGAGAAGATTCAAACCATTTTGTTTTAGGTTGAATCAACCCGAAGATTTTTTTGGGTTGAACCCTAATATAACGACAATTGACGGCCATGTGATAAGAGAGAATGGTAAAGATGAGGTGTTTCACAGTCAGCTCTAGCCTCCAAAGCTTCGCATTACCTTTATAACCACCCAAAAGCTCTCTTTCTCCTCCTCCTCCTCTTCCTCTACAACTCCCTTGATTTCGAGTCCATTATACTCTACTTTCGGGTTGACTCAACAAAGAAGATAAAAAGCTTTGTATTGAATCAACCCTAAACTAATTAACAAATATCGGGTCCTTGTCCGCTTGTTTTAACTCAATAATAACAAATATTGGGTTTATTCAACCCAAATTTGAATATGTTTCGATCATATCAACCTGAAGCTTACCTTTGCATTATGACAGCAAAAATATTTCAATCTTTAGGTTGAATTAATTCAAAGCTCAAAGTCTTCCTAATTTCTATTGACTTGAACTATAAAAAGCTTCAAAATTCAGATCATCAACTTTGGGTTGGTTCAGCCTAAAATTAATATCTTTAGATTGATCTAAAACTAATTATCAGATTGAATCAACCCGACAGTGACAGATACCGGGTTGAATCAATTTGATAGTAACAGATATCAGGTTGAATTAACCCGATAATGACAAATATCGGGCTAAATCAACCCGAATTTAAATATCTTACGAACTTATCAACCCCAAGCTTTCAACCCGAGTTTTATTGGATTTCTCGACCATCAGTTGAATTAAAGATGAAAAGTCCAACAAGTGAGTATGTAACTAGCCAGCATTCTCATTTCTTTAGGAGTTTGAACATCCAAGTTTATTTTTTAAACATTGAACATCCAAGTCTTATAAGAAGATTAAACATATATTTTCACAAAAATTAAAGATGAAAAGTAATTATAGAAGACAAGTTAAAGTTCGCTAAATGGTAAGCTCTTTACACTTACAAGAGGTTGTAGGTAGGAGTCATGCCCCCTCTCTTAATTCTGAAATAGTGTAATAGTTAATAATAATAATAATAATAATAATAATAATAATAATAATAATCAAAGTAGGAGCAAGAACTCCCAAATTCCATAATAATCATGACCGAATACAAATCATATTGTTTTTATATTTTTTAAGTTTTTTTAATATTTGCACATTACCTCTTAACATAGATAGTGGGTTTGTCAAGCGTATTTTACAATCATATGTGGAGAGTTTTCTTTTGGTCTGTGAGAGTAGATTTCTAGACCGCAAAGTAGGGGGTAGGCACCAACCCGCCAACCCGATTAGATTGGGTTGGGTTAATAAAATATAACTTAATCCAACCCGATAACCTGACATAAAAAATAAAATAAATAATTTTATTTATTATTAGATTTATTATGAAATCTCTTTTTTTTTTTTAAATATTTAATTTTTTACTCATGCACCATTTATAATATTATAAATGACAAATATAAATACATAATTTTATATATTTTTATACCATAAATATATAGTACATTTATTAAAAAGATGCAATTATATTGTTTTCATCTTTTGTATTAATTGACACATTCTTGATTAGACTTTAAAATCTTTTTCCATTCTTTGGATTTGATTACGAATTTGGTAGAAAAAAGTCTAATAATTGTATATAAACTCAAACTATTATATTTGTTGAATTAAATAATAGATTATCCAACCATGAGATATTCGATGAAGTGATTATAATTTTAAAATGGATGAGAAACTTAGATGGAGATTTTCTAAGTTGGATAAATTGTTATATTTTTATTTTATAATTATGCAACAGAAATTTAAACAATTTGTATTATATGATCTGATTTGATTTTGGTGCTTTTAAGAAATCTAAATTCTATGTGATATGATATTATGGTGAAAATTATTTTAAATTTGAATTTTGATATAGCAAAATTTGAATTCAAATATATTTTTCTATTGGGCTTAAAAAACCAAACCCGATCAACCCAACCCAACCCAATAAATATATTTTTCTATTGGGCTTAAAAAACCCAATCTGATCAACCTAATATTTGTTGGGTTGAGTTAAAATTTACATTGGATTGGATTGGGTTGAAATTTAAAAATTTCAACCCAACCCAACCCGAAAACGCCTACCCCTACCGCAAAGTGTTTTTAATTAATTTAGAATTTTAGGGTACGACATGGTGAATTGCAATTGGAATATATAATTTCTTTTATTCGTTTATTTACAATCACATATAAAAAGACCAAATTGCCCCTCGATCGTAAATCCTAACTGTAGTCAGTTGTTCGGCCAACGCCAACGGTTGGCAGTTCGTGTAATTAAAGAAAAACTTATTAGATATGGCTAAATGTAGAATATGCACTGATTTGAGGGCATTTTGAAAATTTATCTCTACAAGATATCGTTAAATCAGTTATATTCCTAATATCCTTTAAAAGCTTTTCGAAGACTACCAATGGACAGTGCATAGAGAGATAACAAATATAATAATGAGCTCACAGATCCTGAGCTTCGCATCTCTCCGTCCCACCACCACCACTACCATCGATTCCTCCAACACTAAAACGACGCCGCACCATCTTCACAACCACACTCTTTCACAGAGAGTCTATATTCCTTCTCATGTCTACAAGCATCCAGCAGCTCTCCTTCTCGAGCTCTCCACTTCACTGGACGAGCTCTACCGTATCCTTCCTCTCATCATCAAACACGGTCTATACGGCGAACATCTGTTCCAAACCAAGCTCGTCAGCTTATTCTGCAAGCACGGTAGCCTCATCGACGCCGCCCGTGTTTTCGAGCCCATTGAGTTCAAGCTGGACGCGCTTTATCACACCATGCTTAAAGGGTACGCTTCGAATTCTTCTTTGGATGACGCCTTGACGTTTTTTTGTCGAATGAAGTACGATGATGTCCCCCTTGTTGTGTATAACTTTACTTATCTGTTGAAAGTTTGCGGCGATAAAGGGGAGCTCAGGAGGGGTAAACATATTCATGGGCAGTTGGTTGTTCATGGGTTTTCGTCCAATTTGTTTGCCATGACTGGGGTTGCTAATATGTATGCGAAATGTAGGCAGATCGATGAAGCCTATAAGATGTTTGATAGAATGCCTGAGAGAGACTTGGTTTCTTGGAACACTATTATTTCTGGGTATGCACAAAATGGGTTGGCGAGGATGGCGTTGGAGTTGGTTGTTCGGATGCATGAGGAAGGGCGGAGACCTGATTTAGTAACAATTGTGTCGATTTTGCCAGCTGTTGCAAATATTAGGTCCTTGAGAATTGGGAAGGCCGTTCATGGGTATGTTATGAGGGCTGGGCTTGAGTCGTTTGTGAATATTTCTACTGCTTTGATTGACATGTATTCAAAATGTGGGTCTGTGGGAACTGCTAGGTTTATTTTTGATGGGATGGGAAATAGGAATGTTGTTTCGTGGAATTCAATGATTGCTGGGTATGTAGAAGGTGGAAATCCTGAAGAAGCAATGGAATTTTTTCAGAAGATGTTGGATGAAGGTGTGGAACCGACCAATGTTACTATTATGGAAGCACTACATGCTTGTGCCGCTTTAGGTGATTTTGAGCGGGGAGTGTTCATTCATAAGTTGTTGGATCGGTTGAAGCTTGGAACTGATGTTTCTGTGGCTAATTCATTGATATCCATGTATTCAAAGTGTAAGAAAGTGGACATAGCTGCCAGTGTATTTAAAAACTTGCAAAATAAAACACGAGTCTCCTGGAATGCCATGATATTAGGGTACGCACAAAATGGGTGTATAAATGAGGCATTGAATTACTTTTGTGAGATGCGATCTCAGAATCTAATACCAGATTCATTTACAATGGTTAGTGTAATTCCTGCTCTTGCAGAGCTATCTGTTACACGCCATGCGAAATGTATTCATGCACTTGTTATAAGAGGTTGTTTTGCCAAAAATATTTTTGTAACGACTGCTCTTATTGACATGTATGCGAAATGTGGAGCTATTGATACTGCAAGAAAGCTCTTTGACATGATGAATGAGCGGCATGTGACGACGTGGAATGCCATGATAGATGCATATGGCACACATGGTCATGGAAAAGCTGCTGTAGAACTGTTCAATGATATGCAAAAAGGGGTCATCAAGCCAAATGATATAACATTTACCTGCATCATCTCGGCTTGCAGTCACTCAGGTTTGGTTGTAGAGGGGATTCGCTTTTTTACAAGCATGAAGAAAGATTATGGCATTGAGCCTACAATGGATCATTATGGAGCCATGGTTGACCTTCTTGGCCGAGCTGGTCACCTGACTGAGGCATGGGATTTCATTCAAAGGATGCCCATTGAGCCAGGGATTACTGTGTTTGGTGCCATGTTGGGTGCTTGCAAGATACATAAAAATGTTGAGTTAGGGGAGAAGGCAGCCAATAGACTGTTTGAATTAAACCCTGATGAAGGCGGGTATCATGTATTGCTGGCTAACATATATGCTTCAGCTTCAATGTGGGACAAAGTGGCCAAAGTGAGAACTATTATGGAGGAGAAAGGGCTTCAGAAAACCCCTGGCTGCAGTTTACTGGAGTTGAGGAATGAGGTTCACAGTTTCTATTCTGGAAGCACAAGTCATCCCCAATCCAAAAGAATTTATGCTTTCCTTGAGACACTGGTAGATGAGATTAAAGCGGCTGGCTATGTGCCTGATGTCAATTCAATTCATGATGTGGAAGATGATGTTCAAGAGCAGTTGCTTAGTAGCCATAGTGAGAAGCTGGCTATTGCATTCGGACTTTTAAATACCAGTCCTGGCTCAACAATACACATTAGAAAAAATCTGCGAGTTTGTGGCGATTGCCATAATGCAACCAAGTATATTTCACTTGTGAGTGGACGAGAAATCATAGTGCGTGATATGCACCGGTTCCACCATTTCAAGAACGGAATCTGTTCTTGTGGGGATTATTGGTGAATTTTTCCAGAGATAAGTAATGATTCTTGATACTATAATAGGTATTATCTGGAATGGGTCTTGGTTGTTGATACATGAGGTTCCTATAAATTTTTGATTATTTAGAACATGGTACTATTGGGCATTTTCATCCTGTCCATTTTAAATAGAGGTTCCAAGAACTTTGAAAGGCCACCTGTCATCTGTTATCTTGAGCACCAGAACAGAGGTATCTCTTATGCACTGTATAATTTTGAATTCACCATAAGAATACAACATAACTGCCTATTTCTGTAATCTACCACACTAAGCCTACCTATTGAATCAAAACTATTGCAAATATGGATGGTGGCAGATCAGTGTTGTGATATGCACAAACAGTAGAGGTCCCTGCAGCAGTATTTTTATTATTTTTTTTCTTTCTTTTATTTGGAGAAATAACTACTTTGATTTTGGAATCAGCTCACATTGGGTTTGATCTTCATTGAGATTCTAAGATGATACTAACAGGTATAAGGACCATATCACACTTCTTCTGAGTAGGTTTAGACAGTTTAATTTTGTATTGGAAGATTTTTGTTACCAGGTCAAATTGAAACGGACAAGAATACGAAAATATGGTTACATTGAAAGCAGATTATGTGACTGCTGAGAGCAGTGTCAGTACAGAAGCCGCCTGATAGGGCTTTAAGTGCTTTGTTAGTCCAGTCATGAAAGGGCATTTGTTGAAAATATATAAACTTATCTTGTATGTAGAATTGTATACATTGTTTGAATGAGCTGACAGAAAACTACAGAAGACTTAAAGAACTCAGATGGATGCACATCTTTACCTCTTTTGGAAGTTCAGTTTTGACATTGCGTAAGCAAAAGCAGCAGCAAAAAAGAATGGAAATGCAAGAAGAACGATAGCTACAACAGGTAAATCATTATACCGATAACCATAATGACTTTCTAAGAAGACACTGAATGCTTTTGGCTCTCCATGTACTATAATTTCTTCCTCTATATCTCCATATTGTGAAGTTATGAAACCTTTTAGGGACCATGCTGTCGGGCAGATCCAGGAAGCCCATATCCACCATTTAGGTCTTTCTGCAAGAAAATTATATAGCATTTTAGTCAGCTATTTGAACTCTATTCTATTCTAGGTTAAAGATGATGAATTCTGATGTCTTCAATGTAAATTCTAATCTGTTACGCAATTTCAAATTATATGGTGTCAGTAAGAAAAGCAGTTGAATATGAGGAACCCTTGGTTTATTTCATCCATTCATGTAATATATGCCAAGCAGTAGGTTAAGGTTAAAAGAAAAACTTAACGAGTTCTTTATGAATCGCTTGCACTAAAATTTATCACATTGCGATTTGTAACTTAGTAGATATGCTTTATGTGATCTGAAGTACTAGACTGGTAATATGGAGCACAAACTTTTGTGAGCAAGAAAAAGATAAGAGTCCTCTTACTGGTCCAGGTATGAGAAACCCTGCAAATAAATTCAACATGGTGTTGCAGAAACTTGCAAATATCGAAGCCACTTGGTAGGTTGGGGTCAATGAAACAAGCAGCATCCCAAAGTAATTGAAGAAGAGCATGGTACAAAACATGGTGTAGAAATACAAAAATACTTTGTGTGCTGACCAGTAGAAATTTATTGCTGGGTATGTAATTGTTGAAAACAAAACTGCTTGAAGGAATGAGTATGGGATTTCAATTATGACCTGCAATACACAAAACACAATATTTATAATGAAAACTGTGCTCATAAAAATTTAATAAGAGATTGTTTAGAAGGCTAGCAGACGCCCTGTGAACATTTATTTGACCTGTGCAAATGAATATGCCCATGAGGAATACATTCCTGCAAACTTTTCCCTGTAGACGATAGTGCACTTAGTAGATATGAATGGAATAACCGATGAAATGTTACTTATTCCCATCATTTGCACAAAAATGTATATAGCTCCTATCACTGTCTGTAAATCTTGCTTGTCATTTCTGCAGCAGAAGGATCATGACATAGACATATTAGATAGTATATATATGATCCCAAAGCATTTAGTACTAAAAGTTCCAGTTACTGCTAGTAGGATAAAATAGTACATGTTGCATAAACAATGCATTCATCAAATATGAGATGTTGGGTATGCTAGTATTTGTTCATATGATAAAATGGAGCAGCCTCAGTTTTACACGGACAATATAATCATGCATCTTCTGAGATTTTGACACGGAATTCCAGTACATTTTAGTCTTCATTATTTTCACAATTCAACTTAATGTGAAACTATCATTTGAACATACATATAATTGCGTCTTCAAAATCATAAAAAATGGTGGAATATCTTGATGTTAATAATGTTTCTGCTATAGTTCAAATTTTAATATTAAGAACTGAGAGATTTTTTCAATGTACAGGGATGGACTATATCATTACCTCATCAAATGCTTCAAATATGTCAATACTAGGCTGCTGAATGGTGCATACCACGGTTCTCTTTGTATGAACAATATTTTTTACGACTTGCATGACAATTGCAGCTGCTCTGGCATCTAAACCTGTGGTGGGTTCATTCATGAATATGATGGATGGATTTGAAACAAGCTCTACAGCTATAGTTAACCGTTTACGCTGCTCATTTGAAATACCACAAATACCAGGTATACCAACTAAAGCATCTTTAATTTCATCAAGCTCAATCAGTTGAAGAACTTCTTGTACAAATGCCTGTAAGATGGATGGATCAATTGAAAAATTAAGAATTATATTATTTTTCACAAGCATAGGACATATTTTTGTAGGCATGAAAGTCTTAAGTTTTAGTTGTATGTTTTCTGTATTGCAACATCATATGAGAATTAGCATTTTTATAGTCAATGAAGGCACATTAAATGATCAAATATTTGGTGACAATCTACATTCAGTTTTTGTCAACTTTGTAGGACAAGAAAAAAAGAAGAATAGAAGAGAGAAGTGAAGGAACAAATTTAGAAGAGAAAGATCAAGAATTGGGTGCGAAAAGAATAAAAGACATAGATAGAGGGTTTTGAACTTTTATCATACACATCAAATCATGTCTGAACAAGATTCTCTAAAAACACCTATAATTGACAAATTTAGTCTATTTCAATTAAGAAAAAGAATCTTTTTCTGTTTTTCTTTTTTAAGTTTAGTAAAATAATCTTAAAACAACACAAATGAGTAAAGTAACTTGAAATTAGAAAATAAAGTAGTACTCAAAGCTGTAAGAATTCCAGGACTATATGTGAGAAATTCGAATTCCTTTTTACTAATCTTGTTTGCATCTCATGCATTGTCCAACTTGATCTTAAAAATTCTTAGAAAAAAAGGTATTTATTTAATTATGAAACTGCATATAAATTTTTAGATATCTTACAGATTTTGTGTCTATCAATGTGAGCTGGCAAGTGTAACCAAGCTGAGAATATCACTGATTCTTCAATAGTAATTTGCGGAGAATGTATGTCAGTTTGCTCATAGTAACCCGATACTCTTGCATATGTTTCTTGAACTTTAGGATACCCTCCGACTCTTACCTCCCCTTCAATAATGCCGCCAGTCTTTCTTCCAGAAAGAACATCCATCAGTGTTGTTTTTCCAGCTCCAGCAACCCCCATCAAAGCTGTAAGAATTCCAGGCCTAAATGCACCAGTAATATCTTGAAGAAGTTGTAGTCTCTTTTGTGGAAAATTTTGATCTTTCAATTTCTGTAAAATGTGTAGAAGAATTTGTTGAACTCATATTTACAACAACATTTTAGGGAATCATATGGTCATGAATAATGTAATTACCTTTGGAGTATCAACAAAGTATTGAATGTTCTCAAATGTTAACGCTATGGGCTCAAAATGTAAAACCATTCCCGTAGTGCATTTAAATTAAGTCATTGTTAGCACCGCAGAATCCATAAACACTAGAAGCTGATGTACCATATTATTGAAGTGTAAAATTACTTGATATCTAGATATAATATCATAAAACTTCTTACGATGTCCATAAATGCAGCTTCTCACCTGTAGTTTTTGTTTCTGCAAGTCTTTCTAAGATATTAACAGAACACAATTCTTTTCCCTCAGTGACATTGCTCAAATTATCTTTTCCTTTCAGATGGGATAGCTGTTCATGAGAAATTACAGTCTGGGAACTTCCTTGTGCTGCAAAAAATTTCATTTTTTAAGGAAATATAGGTTAGTACAGAATAGTTGATTCTATACTATATTATCATTCTTTCCCGATATCTTACATTTCAGATAAGTGAGTGTCAAGGTGAATCCAGTATTGAAAATTATCCAGAACCCAAATAATGCTGCAATTGATACCCAATAAAAGTATTCACTGAAGTTCAGTCCATGGTTTTTGAGAACTTGATGTCCTAGGGTAGTGTTTGAAGATAAAATCTGCAAAGGACGATTTTCACGAACATTGGGTTATTATATATATAGTAATTTTGATCTGTTATTTGTTTCATTATCAGTGTTATTGGTTGAGGTTTCACCTGTTGCCACCTTGGAGAAAGGAATTCATTGATTGAAATGCCGATTTCAGCATATGCTATTGGTGAAATCCAAAAACCCTATTGCAACCAAGCTGGTAGAGAAGCTGTGGAAAGAGAAATAGTACTATAATTTATTTTAAAAGCCTTATATTTGTACAATTTCTTTTTGTAACAGTCATGAATAGCCTTACGATATGGAATTATGAAGCCACGAAATAGAAATGATAGTAATGAGGATAAAAGACCGCGGCTTGCCGCAAGAGGTGGATTTCGAACTAGTGAAGCGATCAAACGGTAGAGTGATGTTGACGCTTGATGTAAGAAGAAAAGAAGAAAGAACTGACAGAAGAACCTGAAAAATCAATGGTAACAATTAGACTTATAGTCTTTATCTCTTCAGGACTAGCTGACTTTAATAAAGTAAGTTCCTCAACTATTAGTGATGCAGTTTAGGAGATATAATTTAATATGCATGAAAGAAGAGTTTTCTGTCTTGTAGAACTCACCTCTCTGGTTCGGGACTATAACCAATGATATAATAGGTAAGAGATGTCCACAGAAAAGCATCTAACAATGAAAATGATAGATGGAATGGAACAAGCCCATGCAGGATAAAAGTAGAAATCTCTTTTGCTTGTAGAGGATTGGTAGTCTTGTAACCATTAGTGACAGTTCTGAAATCCCATTTACCATAAATCTATTAAGAGCATAAAACAGAGAACTCATGTAGTAATTTGCATGGATTTTGTTCCGATCTTGTATGAATACTGTCATTGTTATCAGTGCAATCACCACAAGCTGTGCTGATTTCCTTCTGCTGCCATTAACATAATGTCATCAAAGAGATCGAAAGTCTCAGGTCCTGTCTGTAGAAGAGATACCAAAATTGTTGAATCTGTTATGTGTGATAATTGTTGCAGGCAGGTAACAATTTGAAAGGTGGTAGAGCTGTCTAAGCCATTTGATATTTCATCCATGAAAAGAACTCTTGTTGGTCCAAGAAATCATCGAATAATTCTATGCATCTCAATTGAAATTCTTAAGCCAAAATTATCTTAGGGTTTAGAGTTTAGGGTTTAGGGTTGTTCAAACCCGTAACTAATTAATAAAATATTCTTGCAACCTAGAAAATTACACCTGTTTCCTGGATAATTTCTTCCTCTACATAGGTTCTCATGTAATTAAAATCAGGATGTTCCGACTAGAATAAGATTGTATATATATTGAAATTCAATTGAAACCTTCCCCCTCTTTATCGTTCTTCGAATTTTTTTTCCAGTTTCAAGTGTACCAGAATAATAATGTTTTTTTTTTTTTTCGTATAATAATAATGTATTACTTAATTCCATAAAAAAAAAATTAAAAAAAAAAGATAAGAAAGATAGAGGTTTTCGTATTTCGATTTAAAAACTATTATAATACTTAAAAAATAATAATAATAAATAAGTAAATAACTAGTTTTTGACTTGAACATGTGAGGGAAAACATCAATAACAAATTCTACACAATGGGTGGATAAATGAGTATGATCATGAGAATATCAAGACAATGGAAGATCCATTTATTAATCCATGATCTTGACAAACTTTTTGTTTATTGGAAGTAATATGTTTTAGGTATTTTATTGAGTATATTGGATATGATTAGTAAATATTGATGATGCACTCATGCATAGTGTTCAACCAAGTCATATTTATTGTTGATAAACCAATATTCCTATATTTCTTAACTGAAATGTTGTTTCTTGATGGGTTTGTCATCGATGGTTTAAATCATTAGTACACAACGATATTAAACATCCAGCTTCAGTGTATCCTATCAGGCCATCCGATTTCAGCATCTAGCCCCGATGTCTTGGCAAAGCGAAGTTACTGAGGCTGTTTCAGCTATGGATAGGGATTAGGGCTCAACCAATAATCGTAAAAGTTCAACGAAGTTGAATTTAACCTAAAATACACAAACTTTCAGTAATCCATAGATGACCCAACATCTTTTAAGATGTATCAGAGTCATAAACAAAGGCATAAATCTTAAAATTAATAGTATAATATTCACAAATGTAAATATTATCCTAAACTAGGTCCTATGTAAACCCAATTGAATTCCAAAACAAGTTAAGAACTAATCTCAAAACTTTCCTTTTATTGAAAGAGAAAGATGAAACACTAAGGACACCTAAAATTTCACATTATAGCACATCTAACATGTACCAAATGACAACTAAGTACTGTGAAAGAAAACCTTTAAACGAAAAGTAATTCACAAATAAAGAGAATTAGAAAACATAATGCCACGGCGAAGGCTTTCACTAGCAGCTGCAAACTTGTTTTCCAAATTGACTTCTCCAACAGCCTGAGCAGCACCACGCAACTGGAGGGAAAATAATCAAATAAAAGTCATGTATAGTGTATCGGGTCAGCTTATTCATTTTGTGTGTAATACATCATCTATGCCCCGACTCAATAAATATAAAAAAAACATATACTTGCATATCTTGTCTTGTTCCAGTATTAATAAATATGAGATATGACTATGATACTTGAAGCCGTGAGCCCGTGATCACACAACTTTTCTTTGCACAAAAAGATTGTAAAAGGAACTTATACTTTGTATTAACACCACCCTCAGTCAAAATATATGAAAAAGGCATTTCAGGAGTTTTCAATTTACCTGGTTCAAAAATTCATCAAGCCTCCTAGCGCTCCTAATGATACTACCCTCAAATATATCAGTCATTTGTATGACCTCTGCAAAGCTTGCACCCTGATGAAGATATCAACAGAATGACTGAGAACTAAGCATGAGAGAGAAAAGGGAATAAAACTCAAAACATTATAGATATATTCAATTTCCGCATCACAATCACCAATTTACAATTTAAAATTTACAAAAAAAGATGAAATTTTAAAAGCAAATACAAATTCATGCTGGTCTGGAGGCCAAGAAATGGCATGATTTTGGCCGACAATGGCCATAGAACTGTGCCAACTTCATAAGTATACTCGGAAGCAGGTAACAATGACGCCAAAATATATAAATCACTAACCTTAGACCAGCAAAAAATCACATCCATCAAAAACGGCCTCACTGTTGATTCCACGTACTCATCAACATTCACTTCCAATTTGCACTCATGTTGTATCTGCAACCACGTAAAGAGACTCTAAAGTGTTGTGCTAATAAATGACATAGATGAGCAAGATACTAAACAAAAGGGCAAAACACCTCTGCTATTTTTCTTGCACTCTCTTGAAGTTGTTGTAATGGCTTAGTAAGCTCAGTTCTCAATTGACTTTGCTCAGTTGATTTGTCTACTGGAATGAAACAACTTGCAAGGGCTGCAACTTGGTGATGATCAAGATCGTTGAATGTACCTGAATAAAATGTCATACAAACTTCTTACAGACCACCCAGTAACTCATAAAATTATGTACCAAAATGACCAGGCATGGATCATCTTCAAAAGCCTATCTAGCAAGGTAGGGCCCATAAGAACAGACACGATTGGCTTCATAGTAAAGCTTGCCCTCGCCAAGAGGAATCATCCAGACATTATAACTTTGAATTAGGAACTTTATACAGTACTAAGAAAGTACAGCTCGTACTTTATTTTAGAGCCAAGTTTGAACTCCAAGGTCAGTCAGTTTAATATGTATTCAAACCCTGACCACATAGCCTAATCTTATATTATGTTTCTAATGATATGCTGTTCGCCCGGCCTCAGCCCTCCAACCAGACAAAGATACCCACAACAGAACTGAAATAAGATGATGCTTACAATGAAAACAAAAAAGAGAAGAGGCAAGTTAATGATTCACCATTAAACATGAGTTCAGTAACAAGGAGCTCATCTCCTGTGTCTACCAAGCAGGCTGCCCTTCCCTTTACTTGGACAACACCATCAGCATCAATATGGCCAAGTTTTTTCAAGACTCGTGAACGGTTTTTAAGCTCATCACGGAATTTTTGAATCTGCAAAATGTAATGAAAATTAAATAAAACAATTAACCATGCAAAAACAGCAGTGTGCAGTCATTAATGAATCCAATGGCAAACAATAGAGAATTTCAACGGTTTCGTATGCGCAGTATACTTTCAGCATTTTGAGATACAAGGCACTGGAGGGTCTCTGAAGACACTAAACTAATGGCAACAGGCAAGCAAGGGGGGATATTGCTGAACTAAACAAATTATCAAACAGAGATATGTCCATTTACCTGTGTTAAAAGAAGTACTATAACATTTGTGGAAAAAAGTTAACATAAGCTGATTAAAATGATCAGCTGCTATTGTTGCCTCTCAACCAGAATTTCTAGTGCCAAAAATAACCCAAAGCAGTAATTCATCCAAACCAGGTGGTTAGATGCATGAACTAGTAAACAATGCATCTACGACAAGATGCAATCCATGCAATAATTTGTGTCCGATTTCATTCCATAAACATCATCATGTGCAAATCATGTATCATTAATGCAAATTGCAGGAAAATACTGAGTTTTCATCCTTACAAGGGTATCATCCACCCTACAATTTGACTCAAATTAGATCTACTGAAGGACCTTCAAGTAACAGTAATTACCTGGGACTCGCGCATTTTTGACTTGAGCTGCTGAATCTCATGATTCACCTCTGCTTTTCTCTGGAAACATCTATTTTGATTCACATCCTGAGACTGCAGTAGACACGTAACGGTTAGAGAAAATTCTCAAACCACTAGTAATTTATATAGTGAATGATATAATTTTCATTACAATGAAATCTTGATCCATTGAACAACTTACAACTGATCAGAATTATATTCAAAACCAAATTTTTGATGGGCAATCTAAAGAGAGTTTAAAAATTAAAATTTTCCAAACCTTATGCAGTGGATGAACAAACAGCTTGTTCTCAAGTTCCTCAATTTGATTCACCAATTCAACAATATCATGATCTTCAATCTTCATGTCCTGCAATTCAATGTAATTTTTTACATAACTAACAGTCTATCAATAATTCCAACAATTATCAAATCAATCCTCTCTGACAGATTTCGATAAAAAATAAAAACCAAACACTTCTCTGACAGTTGAGTTTAAGTGGAAGCAAGTTTTGAAGAGTATATCCCCACAGATGCTTGAAACATATTATGTCAAAATTGAGAGAGCAAAAGCAATCAAGAATAACTGAATGTGCAGAAAAACATTGTATCAAAGTGGATCATAGGACAACAAAAAGGTACATCATGCACACATATATGACCAAAGGAAAAACCTTGAATGAAGAGAAGTGTGTTAAACAGAACACATGCAGCCTGTTAGAGAACCCCCATGAGACTAGAAAAAATGGGAATGAACTCCACATTGAAAACATAAAAATATAATAAAATACCAAAATTTAGCATGGTGTCAGAACCTTTGACCAGCGTCCTGGACTGGACTGAGCTCTGCCAAACGGTAGCTCAAAAGTAAATAATAAAAACAAAAGACAGTCAATTGTGAGGGTGGGTGTTAGAGAACCCACATATGAAGCTAGGAAAAAACGGGAATGAATCTCACATTGAAAAAATAAAAAGCAAGAGTGTGTGTGTGTGTCTATATATATATATATATCAATAGATGTTATAACTCAATAGGCTAGTCTTTTGGGTTGTAAGGCTATCAATATATAAACCACTTCTCATAAACATCAAAATATAACTAAAGCAAAGAAAATGAACACATTCAAATAAACATAATTTGGTTGTCTTATGTGGGTATCTCCATATGTGCTTTGATTGGATATACAACAAAGACTAAGATGGTGCATCTACATATGTTGGCACTGTGTAATAAACACGTAAACAGAGATTTCCAGTAAGAAATGCGGAATAAATCCTTCAAAATCCTTTTCTGAATTTAACACATTATCATTGCAATGATAAATTTTACCATCGGAACCTAGTTAAAAAATAATACAATAAATGAACAAAATCCCTAGTGTCAAACTTGATGCAGCAAGAAAATTGTATTCCACCTTCATTACTTCGAATAAAAGAAAAAACAACTTGTAATTTTTGATGGTGTCAAATTTACCTTTACAGGATTAAGCTTTGGAAGGCCTTGAGGGAACCGGGACTCCAGATCCTGAACAGCAAGAAGTATACTTTGCCTTGCTTCTAATGGCCGTAGATCTGGAGGAACAGATATTCTGATTTTGCTTAGAGCTGATATTAGGGGCAACTGAACAGGAACCTAGAGCAGGAGAAAATGAATAATATAATTCCCACAACATTGACTCAGAATCTCAGATACATTAAGCAATTTTGTTAATTTGTAAGTGTCAACTTACCACATGCATTTCACCCTTCTCCCCAGGACGCGGTGGGCATGGCTTTGGCCGTGAACCATTCTCGCTTGAACCAGGTGAGCAATGAAGTAATGTATCCACTATATAACCACCACCCCGTGAAGGCAATGAGCCTGCCGAGGGCTTTTTAACAACATTAACTACAACTCCCCAGCCCCAGTCAGTTCCCCCTTCTCTTACCTTGATCTGCATAAGCACATATAAGTAAGATGCCAAGAACGATAGTAAATCATTAGATATACCAATACCAACCATCGCATTCCCAAGTTTAGGAACCAATTAAGATGATGTTAGTACCATTAATCTCAATACCGCATAACTAAACAAATGATGCAAGATTTTTCTGTTCTTTAACAGGTGCCAATTATAATTCATATCAAGCAAACAGGCACTAAACTGTGTCTATCAAGTGAAACAGTAAATGCAACTGAATATTGAACAATATACCAAAGCTAAAAGAAATTCAAGATTTTAAACTAAAAGTAAAGATTACCCCACAACAATATTATCCAAACCCCAATATGACATGAATATGTTTTCTAACTGTTAGTCTGTAACAATTGCCAAAGGTAAAAAATATTCTATCCGGAAAAACCAATTCTTGAGTTGCATTTATTGGGTTTTCTTATATGTTGTGAGGACCATGCTCTCACGTTGAACTTAGAATCCACCATTTTCTGTCCAAATTATGAGCACTATTGTTTAAATATTAAGCATTTACAATCATGGGTGTAATCATCCATTTACACATTACTTTTCACATTACCATTTTTCTCCATGGTTCAAATGATTTATAAAATATTTTCATACTTAATACCATAAACTCATGCTATTTTTACGATCTCTTTGATTGACTGACACCAACAAATAATGGTTCTTTATCACAAAATATAAATATAAGTTTACCTCATTAGACTAATTTCTATCTCACTTTAAATGCTCTATATTGGTGGATTAGAAAATTGTTCTGGGTAGATGAAAAATATTAATTCATTAGACCTTTGGCTGGAAAAATATCTTAATTCTTAAACTAATTCTGGATTGAAATTTACCATTGATGGGTCTTTTACTATTTCCCTTAAAGATAACTCTCACAGATGAAGCTAGGTCAATAAGCTACGTTACCAAATTCTTATAACATATAGATAGCAAGTAGCAACTGATGATTAACTGACCAGAATGAAGCTTCTTAGCACATACCAGCCGACCAGAACCAAGATAATAAAGAACTCTTTCAGGCCTTGTTATTTCTGACATTAACTTCTTCTCAAGTTGGGCTAGATCAAGTTTTAGCTTGTGATATTCAGCAACTTCGGCCTATATGAGATAGAGAGAAAAAAAAAAAAAAAAGCTCACCTCACAAATTAAAATTATAAAATTTATATTGAAGAACCAATGAACAAATATTACCTCTCCTGAAGCATCAAGCAAGGCAGCCTCTTCCTCCAGCTTTGAAACTTTTTTTCCCATATCAGGTAAAGCCTAAAAAGAAGAAAGTAATATATATATATATATATATTCAATTAATCACCCTACTAAAGGCTGATAAAAAAAATAAAGAAATTAGTAGAAATACCTTCTCATACTGAAATTGGTGAAATGAATTCCTTATCACATGCTCAGCTGTGAACTGGCCTTCAGCACGGCTCATCAAATTTAAAATTGAATAGTAGCTTAGTCTGAAAGTACTAACTAAAGGAGCTGGTTTACCCAAAACCATGTCCCTGAGCGTATTCATCTCCATCTGCAGCATCAACAAAGACATTGACTCTATAAAATAGAACTAATTTTCTTGCTAGAACCATAACATCTCTAAAGAGACTACAATCTGCTGTTAATCCCATAAGACCATAAATATATATGTTTTTTTTTTTTTGAAGAACATAAGATCATAAATAAATGTTACAAGTACAGATCCTATTTCAAATAGGCTAATTATTATATCATTTTATATTAAATGTGCCCACAAAATTAAGTTAAAATGCAATAAATTCTTCTTTAAGAGGTTTGCGTGGTCGATGAAAAGTATTAAAAAAATTATAAACAATGACTGCACATGAAGAAACACCACCTGCTCATCAATCATTATGATACAAATTCCACGCTCGTCTTTGCCACGGCGACCAGCCCTTCCACTCATCTACATAATTTATCAGTAATTATGCATAAATAACAGAACTTGAAACATACGCCTAAGTTATTTGAAAGGAAAGGAGAAAAGTCTTCACTCACCTGTATATACTCACCCGACCCAATGAAACGATGACTGTCACCATCCCACTTCTTGACAGCTGTGAAAACAACAGTTTTGGCAGGCATGTTTAAACCCATGGCAAACTGTCAGAAAGAAAAGTTGTTATAAATAATATCATATCTGTATTTCAACTAAAAAAAAGACCCAATGAACAGCAATTGTTTTATCTGATATTCAACGAGGAAGAAAAAAATTTGGTACCAGGATAAAAGTCTTACAGTCTCTGTTGCAAAGAGAGCCTTTACAAGGCCTTCCTGGAAAAGGAGCTCCACCAATTCTTTGATAACAGGAAGAAGGCCAGAATGATGAACAGCAATACCACGCTTAAGTAGAGGCAGCATCAACTCAATAGCCGGTAAATTTCTGTCTTCCTCATTCAAGCAGAGTACTGCACTATTAAAAACCTGCTCAACATCATCCTTCTCCTCTTGTGTATTAAAATCAAGCTTAGACATAGACATTGCATGTTGTTCACATTCTCTTCTACTGAAGCTGAAAACAATGACTGGTTGAAATTGCCTTTCCATGATCATCTGAAATTTAGAAAAAGATCCGACTCAAGCACTGAAACATGATGTGCAAGATGCCAAGAGATACATCAATGATAGATAAACGTAGGGAAGAAAAGATAAAGAAGTGAAGCCCCACTATTATGCGTTGTTTTGACATTGAATCCAGTATGAACATCCAAAAAGGTAATACTGAAAAGTACATAGCAGGATATAAAAACACAGATGAACCAGAGACACATTGAGACAAGCAAAGTCATCATCTAAAATCATCTGAATAAAAAATATTGGCCAGCAGAATTTGGCACATGTATCACCTCCTGGTTTTAAACAATAATAGTAAAAACAACAATAATAAATAGCAATAATGACATGATCGTGCATTAAGCCAGTCCGGGAAGATGATAGCTCTTCAGTAAAATGGTTCAAAGTGCAAAGAGGTTACCTTGAGAAATATTTATGCAACCAAGAAAAAACAGAACTCTGTACTTTCAATAAATCCTACTTTTCACTTTTAAATGACCTAACTATTTCAATATGGATATACATTCTTGCAAAACCAATCAGCCACCAGATTATAGAACCCATTCACCATACTGAACTAGTACTAGATAAGCATCCAAACTTTGGCAGAAATATTTTAAATCTCAAAAGTAAGAGAAAGAACATAATGGTAATGCTAATTGCTAATTGTATAACTAGGTAATAAGTTGTGATCAAAGCTTTTCTTAGCTGTAATCTCATTTGTAGCAGCAAAAGCATGAGTGAGACTGTCATTAACATTTTCTAGATTCACAACATGAATGGAAACCTTTGACATGCAAAAATATTTTAACACAAGAAAGAAGCAGCATAAGAAAGAACCTTTCACAATTTTTTTTAACTTTTTGCTTCCAAACTCCAAAGAAAGAAAGATATCTCATAAATCAAATTTAAAAACTGAAAAATCAAACGTAAGAGGTTGCATCTTGAGTATGAATATTCTGATGCTTATCGCTAAATTCTCAAGATATTTCACTGAGACTGTTTACACAAGACTACATAATATTAAGAATAATACTCATACTGCTATAGATAATAGTTTACTACTTAACTATCAGTCAGATTGCTAACAATAATAGTTCTCTGATAATGAAGTGAAGTATGGACAAACCACTGTTAACATAATCCGATAGAACATCAATTCAAGACATGTAAGCAATCAAGAGCAACAAATTATAAAAAAAGGCCGCACCTTTACAATTTTGTATATGTCAGAAACCCCGGAACCACTCCCACCTTTAGCCATTCTCCCACTTGCTTTTCCACGTTCACTCCTGTTTCCATCACCTATTTTCTGCTTTGAGAAAGTATCATGCAGCTTCACAAAGTTATCCTCTCTAAATTGTTCATTCTCATCAACGACAAGATACAACCCGCTCCCACCCATTGGAAAAGCATAATGCTGCAATGGAGTTGGACGGAAATCTGTGTACACCACATGACACGGCTGTTTGTGCAAATGACAAATCCATTCTGCAAACTCTGTCGCATTTGACATTGTTGCCGAAAGAAAAACCATCTTAATAGCTGGCGGCAAGAATATGATACTCTCTTCCCAAACAACCCCTCTTTCCCTATCTTTCATGTAATGAATTTCATCAAAAATAACCCAAGCAACTTCCTTCAAAACCTCTGATCCCCTATAAAGCATTCCCCTTAATATTTCTGTTGTCATCACCAAACAACTAGCATTAGGTGAGAGGGTAACATCTCCTGTCATCAACCCAACATCTGTAAACTCTTGATGTAACTCCCTGTACTTCTGGTTACTCAATGCTTTTAAAGGTGAAGTATATATAACCCTCTGCTTATCTCTGAAAGCCATTGCAATAGCATACTCAGCAACTGCAGTTTTACCTGCAGATGTATGTGCTGAGACAAGAACTGACTCATTTCTTTCCAAACATGCAACTGACACTCTCTGAAATGGGTCGAGCTCAAACTTGTAGGTTTTGGCCATTTCGCCATTGAACACCGGATTTGAGAGTGTCCCATAAATTGATTCATCTTCAGTTGAAGCGTAACCACTTGGGACCGCCACCTCATGTATGCATGAGCGCGATAAACTTCCCCTTTTTTTTGCAGAATCTCGCTCAGGATTTTCTGTGTTGACACAAGAATCTTCTTCAGGTGTTTTCCGTTTCCCAAGCGTCGGTGAGTCTTCCATTTATGGGGACTAAACCTTATCAAATTCAGTCTAAGTAAGCGTAGCCTTTTTTAGAGGATTGTAAAATGGTGGATTCAGTGAAGGTAATGGTGGGGTTCCTAGAGAGAAGGAGGATCATTTAAGAGAGAGAAGTATCAACACGATCTAGGGTTTGGTCGAAATTAAGGATGCATTTTTACAGTGGATTTCTAACTCTAAAGAGAAGGTCGTGCAGCTGCCTGTGAACGCAGTTGGAGTCCTGGTCGAGACCCTCTTCAATCCGGACGCAGTTGGGTTCTTTGCGGAGAAAAGGCGGAAGAGAGATGAGTGCAGACGGCGGAAGAAGCGGCGGAAGAGAGAGAGGGAGGGGTTGGAGGGGGTTGGAGGGGATTGGAGTTGGAGATGCGGCTGTTAGGTCAAGGTGTGACTGTGTGAGACAGAGAGAGGTGCTAGGTCTCAAAAACGAGTTAAAGAAAAAATTAGGGGCTGTTCGGTAATATCTCCAAAATTACCGAACAGCCCCTAATTTTTCTCTATTCACTTTCTATCTTTAAAATTTTTATTATTGGTGCATTAATTTTAGAAGCAAAAGTTCTAATAAATATTGAAATGAATATTCAAGATTTTTATCATTTAAGGCACGATAGTCTACTTGAGCCTAGTTCATAAACATCTACATTGATTACAACACACAACTGTCAAGATTAGATGTAATATCTACATTGATTACTAGCGGTATAAGCACATCGTTCAAATTTTCAATTTTTCCCTTCAAATAAACATCATAACATGACATTAGTTAATGTCTCTTTATGCATACACAGAACTCTTGCTATAAAATCGCAACAACAAAAATTGAAGTAGAAACTATAAAATTTAATAAAAACAAGAGGTGGTTGAAAGTGTTACCTTCCACAAGCTCCTATGTCCAAGTTATCACTGTTGAAGGAAGAATCGATTTTCAGATGGAAAATCAACGCCTTTGAGCAGAAAGAGAAAGTAGTGCAGCTACCCGTGAAGGTGGAGTCCCAGTCAAGACCCTTTTCAATCCGGACGCAGTTGGGTTCTTTGTGGAGAAAAGGTGGAAAAAAGATGAGTGCAGACGGCGAAAGAAGCTGCGGAAGAGAGGGAGGGAGGGGTTAGAGTTGGAGATGCGACCGTTAGGTCAGGGTGTAACTGTGTGAGACAGAGAGAGGTGTTAGGTCTCAAAAACGAGTTAAAGTAAAAAATTAGGGGTTATTCGGTAATATCTCTAAAATTACCGAACATCCCCTAATTTTTTCTTTATTCACTTTCTAATTTTAAAATTTTATTATTGGTGCTTTAATTTTGGAAGCAAAATTTATAATAAAGATTGAAATGAATATTCTAGATTTTTATCATTTTATTTGACATATAGTATGTACATAAGGGAGAATTGTAAATAACCCTATAACGTTTGATCAAATGCCAAATCAAACCCTCTACTTTGAAAGATCAACAAAAAAAGCCTACTATTAGTTGATCGTTAGTTGACTTATGGTAAATTGCACTAAAATACCCCGAAGTATGGTCATAAAGCTTAATATTCAATATTTGATGTTTATTACATAAAGGTATCCTACTCTTAAGTGAGAATCATTATAAACTTAACAAACCAAGGGTAAATTGGTCATTTTGGCTACTAAAGAATAAAATGTAATCCCCCATCATCAAACAAGATAAAAGAAATATTTATAAAAAAAAAGGATAAAGAAATTTTAAAAACAAAACATTAAAAAATTAAAAATAAAAATAAAAATAAAAAGGCGGAGGTGAGAGATCTAGAAAATTTCCTGATCTTTTTCCTCCAAGCTCCATCAGATGGAGTAATCGATCACTTCATCTGTATTTTACAAAGTTGAATCCGCTAGGAAGAAGATTTCCATGAACGGCGTTTGTTATCGGTGAAGTTGTTTACTTGTTATCGGTGGATTGATTCACCATCTTTGGAGCACTGCCGCTCCATCGGATGGAGTAGTAATGCTCCATTGGAATTAATATCCTCCAAAATGAAAGAGATATGTTCTTATCTTTATTATTATTATTATTATTTCTTCTTTCAATTTTATCTTCTTTTTTCAATATACCTTTTTAATATTTCTACAAATATTTAATTAGGTTATTAATTTTAGATCTGGATCATTCATCTTTAAACCTTAAATCTGGACCATTAAGAGTACTTTTGTGTAATAAACATCAAATGTTGAATATTAAGCTATATGGTTATAATTCAAGGTGCTTCACTGCAATTTGCCCTTTAATATATTGACGGTCAACTAATAGTATGAGTTTCCTGTTGATGATTGTTCAGACAAGGGGATTTTATTTGACAATTATCAAATGTCAATGAGTTATTTTCAATTCTCCCTTTACATAATTTTTTGTTGGATCATCGACACGAGTTGCATTTTTTATTTATTTATTTTATATTGACAGAGTTTGACATATTGACATATCCATTGAAATCCTCAAAAAAAGTAATAATATATATATATGTATATATATAGTTCTTCTTTCCTCATGACGAACTAATTTTATTTTTATCAGTTCCACAACTATCAAATTCACATACTTCAGCTTAGTTAAAGTCTTCTTAAACTTAATCAATGACTCACAAGTTTTGTCCTGATCTTAAAATTTCAGTTCGGTCCTAAGGAGAGAAAGACTATATATATAATTTTTAACAATGATTCTCAAATCACATTTTTTTTTTTCAAGTATTATAAAAAATTTAACACCAAACCGTTAGGAATTTGTCGGGACCTACCGAGGTCAAAAGTACATGAGCGATATCACATAGAAATCTCTTTACACGTAACATTGACACATGCTTGTAAAATGTGCGAATAATTTTTTTTTTTTTTTGAAGTATTACATAAATTCGGGACTTTTTGGGGAGGGGGAAGACTTGAGCCCACAATCTCATGGTATATGTGTGATGGGTATACCACCAGACCAACCTTATCTCGTCAAAATGCGCAAGTAATGCCAGAATGCCCAATTTTTTTTTCTTCCAAATTCATGCTCAAATGATGTGGCAATTGGTACGTGAGTTGTCCAAATCACCACATATCATATGCCATATCATTTAAGTAGTCTAGGATTATTAATAATGATTCTCAAAATGAAGTTAGAATCCTCTCTTAGCTTTGCATATATATATATATATATATATATATATTGTTATCTAGAAAATCCGTCTGTATATCCAAAAAGCAGTTGGCCACGTCAAGGTGCCTGGGTATGAGAGGTAGAGGTTGGCATTTTAGTTCGGTAATTAGGGTCGAGCTCGGGGGGATCGGTTCCTGAGTGAGGGATTTGTAGCTCTTTATCTTTACCTATCCTAATACGGTCGATACTTTAGTAGGACCGAGGCCCCCAAAAGTAGATCCGGTCACTTTTTAACAGGGAATCGAATATCTTTAAGGTAACAAAAAGAATGATGTATATTTATATGGAAATATGGCTCTAGGGGAGCTTACAAAAGAGTATTCAAATAGGAAAACAACTTATATGCTCTTGAGAGCTTACAAGTGGTAGCCAAGTAGAGCTGTTCTAGTCTTTAGTCTATGACTCTTAGTGTCGACCCTCTTCCTTTTTGTGGGAAAAGGGTATTTATAGAGTCATCTCGTGTAGGTAGGTGTGGATGATCTTTTATATGCGAGAAAGTAGTTGACTCTCCCTCCTAGTCCTCACCATCCCTTTAAAGAGCCTCATGGGGAACACATGCTTTGGAGGGTTGTGATCTCTCCACGTGTGCCCTACCGTTGACTGAGAAACTATGTGGCGCTTTGGTGGCTTAGGCCTGCTTCTGAACTAGTTGGTCCCACTCCTAGCTGTCGTGAGGGGTCACTTTCACCATTTAATGCATAGAGGGACAATGTTGGTGCATTAGGTAATGCACTTGTTAAGTGCTATTCTCAAAGCTTTCTCCTTTTAGCTTAGGTGCTCTTTTACATTCCTTGCTTTGAGGAATTCATATGCCATTTAGATGAATGAAGCAGTTGACCCTCCCTAAGGCCAACGTGGCTTCAGATATGGTTGTCAATTGTCAAGGAACTTGGGTTCTAGCGGGGAATCCCGACCATCAGATCTGGGCTTTCCCTTTTGATGAGAACTGCTAGGCATTAATTATCCACCTACCTAGTGGTTTCTAGTGAGCTTCCATGTTATTTTTTAGGGTGTTCAAGTCAAAGGCTTACCTCAGCCCTGGATCGGGTCCCGGTACTTTCTAAGTGTTTTTCCTCCTTTCTAAAAAGCCTGTTACGGCATACATGTCTGTCGATCTACTCTACATGCCTATTTCGTCTTACTGCCCCCTTCTAGTGCCCTATCCTCGATATGGATCTGCTCCTCGAACGGTATCCACTCTTTGATCTGGGTCTAACCCTTCAGGAGGGGGTTCTGGGAATAGGGTATTCTTGCCAAAAAAATCCTCCCATCCCTTAAAGAGATGACGAATTTCCAATGTTGACACACACACACACACACACACACACACACACACACACACACACACACACACACACACACACACACACACACACACACACACAGACTCATATATATATATATATATATACACGAAGAAGAAGAAGAATAAGGGTGTGAAAACCATAATATTGAATCTAATGAAAAATACTCATTTGTCCTAGCTAATAAAATTAAAAATAAAAACACCAGCAATCACTCATTTAACAAATAAAAATCAAACATGTAAACAATCAAAAAAATAAATAAAAACAAAATAATACCTGTGTGGTTTTTCTATCACCAAAGCCACACAAACTTATTCAGCATCTAGGTCTTAGAGTTTTCGGTAAAAAAGTTGGTAGGAGATGTTTGATTTCGCTTTTGAAGGCATAGAAGTTGAAAGAAATGCACAACACAACACACTGTTTCATAAAATAAAATTAAAAAGTCACAAGATCAAACAAATAAGGTTTTTTTTTTTATTATTTATTATTTATTTATTTATTTTTTTATAGTTCAAATACTAGGGTTTTCTTCCTGTGTGTGTGTATATATATAATGAACTCTTCCTTTTATTCGTTTCCATTTCTCGCCATTGCTACAGAAGAACAAAAGAAAAAAGAAAAATGCGCAAACCTATAGCAACAATTTCATATGAAGCAGCAACCACCAAGAGTTTATTCAAATTCGTTTTCATTCATTTCATGTTAAGATGAAATTTGTTGATTCTTTTAAAGCTCTCAAACCCTTTAATCTCACAAGGGATCAATACAAATGTATTAATATAGGGTTTATTCTCCAACAATACGTCCACTATGGGCTTGGGGATTACGTGAATGCACTCATTCGAAGATAGGAGTCAGAACTGCTCAACCCTAACCCCCAGTCAGATATGTTGTTATCATGATTTGTTATTTCGAGTGTCTATATGCCATAGTTTCCTACTTTTCTCTACTCACTACTTTTGATTATTTCCCATCTTTGCTTAATTGCTCCTTTACTGTTTTTAGTTTTTTTGATGGTTTTTCAATATCTTAAATTAGCTAACTAGTCAATAGAACACTTGTTGATGCCAAATTTTTCTATATATATCTTAATTTAGCTAACTAGTCATATAGCACTAGTCATAGTTTTAGTTTTTTGATGCTTCATTCTCACAATTTCATTTGATGTTAATGTTTGATCTTTAACTCTTTGGTTCACAACAAATTTAAATACTTCCCGTAAACATTGATATTTAAGACGCGTTTGGTATCGTTTTTAAAATGATATTTTTGAAAACTATTTATAAAAATAAAAATCATGTTTTAAAAATGATGTTTTTAAAAATACAAACATGTTTGGTAGTGTTTTCTAAAAGTAGTTTTTAGAAACGGAAAACGATGTAAAATTGTTTGGTAATGTTTTTGAAATGGGTAAAATAGTTGTTTGGAGAGAAAAGTTATGGTTTGTTTTAAAAAACTATTTTGAAAATAGTAAAAAACAATAAAAAGTTGTTTTTAACTTTTTAGTTATAACTTTTAAAAAGTTGTTTTTTATTAAAAAACAATTGTACAAAATGATTAACCAAACAACTTTAAAGTTGTTTTTTGTTTTTAAAAACAAAAAAATTGTTTTTAAAAATGAAACCAAACACCACCTTAGATTCAACCTCAAAAGTTCAAGTGCAAGACCAATTGGACAAGATCTATAGGTTGAGGATTTTAATCAATCAATATATCATAATGGTTTCGGTTATTTTAATTCAGTTCATAATTAATTAACAGTATTTTTTTTCCTCTCTAAGTGTTTGTCTTTGAGCATATGCCATCACATTTCCAAATAGCTAAAAGTCATCTAACAATCAGTGTTGAGGTTCTTGAGGATCAACCCGACTCCTTCCCCTTGATAGTAAAGTGGACTCATGTTGTATACCGCCTAGTGATGCCCACAGTTTGGTTACGGTTGTGGGATGACTAAACCGTAACAGTAACATGCCAAACTGTTATTGCTCACGGTTTTTAACCACTAGTTCTGATTTCGATCACGATTTTATCACGTGGTAGCCTCTGATTGGTTTGCTTTTATTATTAGTTTTTTTTAGGAAACCGCCAATTTTCAACGGTTTTTTTGAAAGCGTAACCGTAACCGAACTGTGTTGTAACTGGTTTTTTAATTGCCGGTTTCGGTTTTAGTTTTAGTTTTAGGTTATGGTTACGATTTTGCAAGGAAGGGTTACGGTTTTTAACCGGCCGTTTAACCAAACCATGGCCACCTCTAATATTGCCCCTTCAAAACCTCTCTTCATAATAAATACATGGAAGTAAAATATTAAATATGGAGCAAATTTGAATGGTCTCTTTTTTCTTTTTCTTCTTTTCATTTCAGTTTTGTTTCTTGCTTTTCTTATGAAAATTCTTTACATCTCTGTATATCTATTGGCAAATGGCAATCCGCTTAATATCTTTTACACTCCATTTAATTATTTTTTTTATTAATGACAATTTGATCCCAATTATAATTACTAAAGAGGACAAAAATATTCTAAACACACCCAAGACTAATTTTTAAACTAAAAATATATATAATTTAAACTAATATTTAATAAATTAATGAAATCACTATTTAAGAAAAAAAGTTAATAAAAATAAAATAAAATAATATTTAAAATACAAAATATAAAAATAATTAAAATATAAAATAAAATAAATATACTTTTAAACAAGTGATACAACCGGAGACGAAGGTGGTCATTGCCCATTAGATTAGCTCCTGCACCTGCAAATAAATTCTTTTTTATTATTAAGGTTTTATTTTAATTAAATATTATTGTCATTTATGTTGTTAAACAGAAATTTTGAAAGCAAGGTGCTTAAATAAATTTAAATAATGTTTTCCTACTTTTTAAATTCTTTTTTTTTTTTTGTACTTTTTAAGATTTCAAGTGCTTCATATGGTGGTATTGGACGTTTATAATACCTACTTAGGGCTGCCTTGTTTATCTAGAAGAAGCAAAAGGGAGATGTTTGACAATATTAACAAGCGAGTCTGGGATAAGCTCCAAAACTGGAACCATTGTTTCTTTTCGCTTGGTGGCCGCGAAGTTCTCCTTAAAGTGGTCATCCAGTCGATTCCGGTGTATTCCATGAATTTGTTCAAGCTCCCTGTTTCCTTAGTCTCTAAGCTTCACATGTTGAGTACGAAGTTTTGGTGGGGTGGTAATGGTCCGAAACGTAAGCTTCATTGGTGCATCTGGGACCATTTATGCAAATCCATAGATTTGGGGGGCTTGGGCTTTCGTGATAACAGTGCCTTTAAGGTGCCTTTATCTATAGATTTAGGGATGTAAGCTCTGGCTCTTTCCTTTGGAGGAGTTTTGTAAGGTTCCCATTTATTGATTGACTTATTTCG
The DNA here is from genome assembly GCA_035582765.1 of Acer negundo. Taxonomy (NCBI): domain Eukaryota; kingdom Viridiplantae; phylum Streptophyta; class Magnoliopsida; order Sapindales; family Sapindaceae; genus Acer; species Acer negundo. The sequence goes on from CM069242.1 coordinate 14,490,754, forward strand.
TGGACAAACCACATTTTGGGGTTTGAATTGTAAGAGTAGTTTATGTGACAAAGGCCCTCTTAAAACCTCAAGGTAACAAACATTCCAAAGGTATATCTTTAGTGCTTATTTTTCATTGAAGAGATTTAGTTGCACATGCACACTTATCATATTTGCATATGTGTGCATACTCTTCAAATGTCACATTACACATTTACACTTTGTTGTTATGTCTTGTTGCGTGGTTATGTGTCTAGTAAATCTTTCCCGATGTTGCTCAGAAACGTTCGCACACGCACGGATGTATGATTGGTTCAACGCGAGGATCGGCTTCGGTGAATACCCTTGGCTTATCCTTTGGTTTTCACCAATAGTGGTGAAATGACGGTTTGATTGGCGGCATGACCGCAGAAATTATGACCGCCGTTTTATTTGATTAGGTTCTGGAACGGTTCTGCGATCACGATCGGCGGTCAAACTGCCGTTCAAAACCACCGTTTGAGACCTGATTGAAATAAATATCTCTGTCTCAATTCGACAGTTTTGAAATCGCTAAATGAAACCGTCGTTTTACACTTGATTGATTTTTGTGTCGGTTTTATTTCTACGATCATGATTAGCGGTTTTGAAATCATTGAATGAGACCACCAATGATCCCCTGTTTCTCGGGGTCAATTCTGCGGTTTGATCAGCGGTTTTGAAACCGCCGATTGATGTTTTCAATGGTAAACTTATCTTTTCACATGCTATGTTCTTGATGTCTATTAATATATCACTTTCTCATTCTCTGAATCAGTTCTTTTCACATTAGAACCCTAAAGATCAAAAGAGAGAAACTTGAGAGAAAATCAATCAAGAACTCACCTATAAACATTCAAAACCATTCTCATATGCATCAAAATATCATCTAGCATTTTCTAGAATAGTTAGGATGCTTGTTTGCATGAGTTTTGCTCAACACACATCCTTTGGTATGTTCTTCACTATTGTCGTACATAATTAATGTTTTATTTATCAAGGCATCTCTTAGATTACTTGCTTGTTCTTAGATTAAATTCTAATATTCAAGATAGAGATTGTTGTGTTGATATGATTGAGTATTGTTTGTGATAGATATCTAGGTTTGCTTAATCTATGATTAGCTAAGCTTTATGACATGTCATTTAACTACTGATATCTAGAATTGTATTAATTGTTAATTCATCATCATAGATAAACATCTAAGGTTGCTTAGCTTTATTTGCACTTTGAATATCATCATATATTCACTTAGGTTTTATTATCTCTTCATTGAAAAGTGAGTCTTGTGTTGCTTTTAGGATTAGGTAGCTTAAATCACAAGTAATTAAACTAGGTTCACTTATACCGAGATTAGGTAGTGGTAGTAAGTTACATACCAGGATTAGGTTGTAATTATTTATCATCAGTGGATTCGAGGTTCGAGTATGTCGCACTTACTAGCCCGTGATTTTTCTCTTGATGGTATCCACGTAAATATCTTGTGTCATTTACGATTCCGCACTTTATACACTTGATATATTACTATGACTAATTAGGGGTATTTTAGTCAATTTGACTAATAACGAAAATAATCTATTCACCCCCCTCTAGATTAATATTAGGCACACCTTACTTAACTTTCAAGCTTGATGTGGGGAAAGGAGTTATTAGGTAAGGGTACTAGGTGGAGGATTGGTTCTGGTAAGAGTATTCAGATTTATAAAGATAAATGGCTGCCTCGTTTGTCTACCTTCATGGTTTCTTCTCAGCCGGTCTTAGGGGAGGGAGCTACAATGGATTTCCTTAAGCTGCAGTCAGGTGTCTGGAATGAAGTTCTAGTGAGGGATGCCTTTTCCCCGGATGAGGCTGATAGTATTCTGAGTCTCCCCCCTTGTGCCTCTAATCTGCCGGATTGTCTTTTGTGGCACCTCAAGAAGTCTGGAAGTTATTCTGTTCGAAGAGGATATCGACTTGCTCATAATTCTCTTAAAAATCTTAGTTGCTCTGGTTTGAGCTCGTCAGAGTCTTAGTAGAATTTTTTTTGGCGTTTAAAGTTTCCGTCGAAGATAAAACTTTTCATCTGGAAAGCGTGTAATAACTGGATCCCCGCTTGGGTCAATCTTGCTATGCATGGTATGCATCTCGAGGTTACTTGTCCTATTTGTTTAAATGAAACGGAGTCGACGATGCATGCATTATGGAGATGCTCATCAATTCGCTCTCTTCGTTTTAACCTCGATTCTGATTCTAGGGGCAAAAAGCTTGACTCTATCTCCCGTTTGGATTTTGGTATTTCTTATGGTGAGAAATTTGGGACCCTTGGTGGTTTGTGTGGCCGCGGAGGAACCAAATTGTGCATGGCAAATTGGGCTCGCTGCTGAATGGTTTGTGGGATAAGGTTAAATGTTTTATTTCTGATTTCCACTACTCTAGCAGTTCCTTACAGGTTGATCAGGTGAAGTCTGGTTTGGTCCCTCGATGACAACATCCGTCTATGGGAGTGTTTAAGATCAATACCGATGTCGTTATTCGTTCCAGCGATAATATTTCTGGTTTAGAAGTGTCTATTCGGGACGGTCATGGTCAGGTCAGAGCGTCTCTATACTAGTCTTTTTACATTAATTATCCTCCCTAGATTACAAAGGTCTTGGCTATTCTCAAAGTTATCTGGCTTGCTTCTATTAACGGCTTTCTTCCCGCGGTCTTGGAGTCGGATGCGTTGACTGTGGTGAACGCGATCATTACTAAAGAGGTACCTAATACTGAGGTTGGGGTTGTTATTCATGATATTCTTAGCTTGCTTAATGATGTTAGTGTGGTTTCAGTTGCTTTTGTTCCTAGATTATCAAATAAGGTGGCTCATGGCCTTGCTAAGTTAGCTGTCTCGCATGTTGGCGAGTTTATTTGGTTATATGACTGTCCGTTAGCTATAGAGAGTTTGGTATTGGGTGATTACCCAAGTGTTTTGTAAGGTCTTTTTGTTTAATGAATTTCTTTTTAAAAAAAAAAAACTCGTTCAGTCGATCCTAGGTTCGAGTCGCTGTCGCATGTGGCATGTAAAGAAAATGGTTGAATGAAAGAAATATAGCCAATTTTATTCTTTAATGAAAAATATTAATTTTGGAATAAAATGAATTTTTTTTTTTTTTTTAAATTTATATGTTTAGGATGAAATGTTTTAAGAAGAAAATGATAATTTTGTAATAAAATTGAGAGTCTTTAGAATTTTTTTAAAATTTAATTTTTTATAATGGTGAAAAGAAAGAAATAGTATTGCAAGGAGCAAATCTCGAACTAAAGTTTGGGAGCTTTAATTTTTTTTTTTTTTAAGAATTTGAAGTCCAAATGTGAAAGGGAAAATGGGGGAACTCAAGCATTTGCCTCATCAATTTCTTTTTAAAAGGGTTTGAATTTGAATAGTCAGAAGCATCTATAAAAGATTACAAAAATCTCTGTAAGAATAGCAAAATTCATCAACTCACCCCAAATTGGTGTCGACGGTGGGTATCTGTCATGCTTGGGGCGAGTTTGGAGCAATTCAAAGGGGTATCATGTTATGGTCAGGTTGGGTCAAAATTTTTGACTCGATCTAATAAACAGGTTGGGTCAAAATTTTTGACTCGATCTAATAAACAGGTTGGGTATGGTGAAAACCATTATGCCTGCCTCGCTTTGCCCCGTTTGACTCGTTATTATATGATTATTTTTTTAAATGTTGAAAATATAAAAGGAAAAATAAAATTGTAATCTCTTTTATCTCTTGTGTTCTATTAAATTTATTTTAAGTGTGTACTTTATTTTTTAATATTACAATCAATTAAAAGTTTGGAAGAGATGAATACAACTCGAACCTATAACATATGGTGTAAGTGTGAATAATATGTCATCAGACTAATCTTGTTTCGTCAATTTTAAGTTTGCTAAATTTTAAGATTTAATATTTGTTTATAGTTTATGTTTAAATTTAAGTGTATTTTCAAATTTAATTGAATGTTAAAATTTAAGTATATGTCACAAAATTAAATTATATGATAAAGTTTATAATTTTATTTATTTAATTGTTTGTGCATTTTTTTATAAATAAATATAAAAATTGAAATGGGTCAAGATGTTCGGGTCGGTATGGGTCACCCCCATTCTCAAGGGGTTTAGGTATGGGTTGGAAATCAAAAACTCCATTCAGGGTATGAGTCGGATATGAGACATCTTGCCCCAACCAAATTATCAAGTGTGAGATTTCACATATTTGTGATAAACGATGATTCAATACAAAAAAAAAAACATCCCACCCCTAAAACGTTCTATATATATTATTGTTAGAAGTAATGAATTAATGACAAGCTATTAAAAAATGTGTCAAAATTCATGCTTATCTAGTATGTGAGTTGTTTTTATCGGTATATATCCATCCATCCATTTAAACTATGTATTTTTTTTTAGTTGGGAATCATTTACTCACACCTCAATCTTGTCCACCCACCAATGTTGGTTGTTAACATCATGTAAATAATCTCAATAAAATTATGAGACGAATGCTGTGATAAATTTTGGGATCAAGATCCTCTCCTTGTTTTGTTTTTCTTTAACTTTTCGTAATCTAATGACACATAAACAAAATAAAAAATGTATGGTTAAGATTTGATCATTTTTTTCTCTCTCATGCAACTTGATGTTTTAATTGTAATTGAAAAATGATAAAGAAAAACAAAGACCAAAGAGAGGATCTTGATCATAATATTTGTGGGCAGATTATCATAGCTCTATTTTTAACAACGGTTCTCAAAATGACAGTACAAATTAGATTTAGTTTACCAAAATAACCTTACCATATTATACTACTGCCTATTGGCTATTGCGACTCATAGAACTAATTAACAGGTACTGTTTTGTAAATACAGAAGAAAATGGAGAGACGGAAACTTGCTCTAGAAGCTTTCACTTGACAGTTCTAGACTCCAGTACTCCACACACACTTTGAGTACATTTGACTTGTCAGAGATACTGGGTTCATCTTCAGCTTCTTCTTCTTCGTTGAAAAAAAAAAATGTCGTTTTGGAACATAGATTTGTTTGCAAAAGGCAAACTTGTTGAAGTGAGCAGTGATGAAGAAGGGTTTACAGGAGCATGGTTCGTTGCTAAAGTGTTGGATCACCCATCTACATCCCCAACCCCACCTGATAAAATGAAATTTTTGGTGGAGTATGAAAGCTTGCTTTGTCAAGATGGCAGCAAATTGTTGACAGAGACTGTTGATTTCAAGTTTTTGAGGCCTCAACCACCTCCACCGAGTTATGATGAACAACACAAGTTTCAAGTGAATGATTTGGTTGATGCTTTTTACAATGATGGGTGGTGGATTGGTGTGGTTTCTGAGGTGTTTAAGAAGGACGAGCCGTTGCAATATTCTCTGTTGTTTAAGAACCCATCTCATATGGTCACGTTTAAACCCTCTGAGTTGAGGTTACATTTGGAGTGGGTTGGTGACAAATGGGTCAAACCTCAAAAACAACAGGTACTACAAGTCTACAACTACACTTGTTTGGATTTTTTTTTGTTGATTATGCCATTATGGAGTTATAAAGTTGTTTGCTTTTCTTGTATCTTGCAAAAAGTTCATTTCTTGGATGATGAAATACCCACTTGACCACTCAAAAAATACAAGATTGCTAGGATAAAGTTTTGGTTTTTATAGCTATTGTTTGTAGATCTGTTGCAGTTTTGGGTAGTTTCAGTTTTGACTGTTTATTAGGCACAATGTTTGTCAGCATTGTATGATTTTATTTTATTTTTGATCATGGAGTTCTTCATTTAAAAGTTCACTTCTTGGATGATGAAATACCCACTTGACCACTTAAAGTTGTTGTCTTTTAAAGTTTGTTCTTCCTTTTTTTTCTTCTTTTTCGTATCAAGCAAAAAAAAAAAAAAAAAAAAAGAAAAAAGAAAAAAAAAAAGAATGCAAACTGGGAGGCTAAAGTTTTCTGTTTTATGGCTGGATTCTTTGTAGCTTTTGTGGTTTCAGTGTTGACAATCTATTAGGTTTATTTATGCACAATTGTCGTCAACCATCTAGGATCTTTTTGTTAATTATGAAATTAAAAGTTGTTTTCTTTTAGAGTATTTTCTTTTTCTTGATGATGATGAACTGCCCACTTGACAACCCAAGTGCTAGCCCAAAGTTTTTGTTTTTATTGATGTTGTGTGTGGATTGGTTGTAGTTTCGAGTTACGTTAGCTTGTGCTTCAAATTTATAATCTTGATAGCAGGCTCATAACTGCAGCCTATGCTATCTAATTAGGAATAAATTTCACGTTCATCATTAGATAGCCACATTCCAAATCAGAATGATCATTACTATAGTGAACTGTAATCGATATCTACTTTGTTTCTAGTTTAGAATTAGTCATTTATAACATCTTAAGGATTTAAAGATTTAAAGCTTTTCTGTTACTTTGGATTGAAATGAGAATATTACGTTACAAAATTGTTCTCAAAAAGTAACATAGTGGAATAATATAAGAATCCTGATTCCTGACAGATTCTACTTGAATACTTATCTCCTCATGCTCTTCTCAGAAGGCTCATATTTTAAGTGCAGTAGGTTCCTGGCATTCATCATCAGAAAGAAGCGGGGATGTTTTGAAGATTACGCTTTTTCTTCATTTTGTTAAAAGATTTTCTAACAGAATCTTTTCGAATGCCACGGATTCGAACTTTTTACTACTCTATGAAGTAATTTTGTCATTGTTCTTGGTGACTAATGAGTTGTGCTTACAATTATTTGGATGGCATATGGCAATATCCCCTAACGGCATTTGGTTTAATTAGCTTGCTTTTATTCAATGTAATAGGTTATTGATTCTTCTCTATGTGTAGTGTGCTCTGATTTATTCTAGGCCTTTTAATTATCATCATGCTTATAGTTCGGTTTACTTTTCCGTGTCTGTTGTGGTTGTAATATTGATGCTATCTAGTTGGTTTCAAGATAGTTTTACATTCTTGGATATTAAACAACAAACAACATCTACCATTTAGCATTTAGGGATGGAAGAATGAGCAAACCCTTCATGTTGAGTGATAGAATAATTTTTCTCTATTTAGATAATTAGTGTTATATTTGGGTTGTATATGGCTTTTAATCTAAATTTTATATCTGTTGTTACACAGACACTAGCATAAACAAAAAATCCATTTAACCATAGGAATGATTAGAAGATTATTTATGTCTTACTAGATCATGCACATTTGATTGTTAATTCCTTCTGTATTTTTTTTTTTAAAAAAATTTGGGCAAACCTTGACAGTATGTTAAAATTTATTATGTAAAATAAAATGAGTTACACCTAGTCAAGGGAGACATAATAAGTCTTACCCTCAAATATAATACTTCCTTTTGTATATATAGCTTAGTAGCATTAACGAGATCTCGAAAGAAAAAAAAAAAAAACTGTAAAAGTATGTACAACTAAAGAACTTCTTGTCTGTGTATGGGTTTCTTGATGTAGAACAAAACGAATAGTAAGGGACGGGAAAAGAGGGGAAAGCAGAAGGAAGCTGAAAGTAGCAGTCAGAGGAGAAAGAAAGGAAAGCATGTGAAATCATCACTTAAAGGTACAAAAGCTCTAGCAAATAGCAACTAATATTGGATATTTGAAGCTATAAATTCTGTACAAGGATGTAGGCTTTTATTTACAAATGTATATGTTTTGTTTTACAGGTAAGGAGAATGATGTAGCTGATAAAATGATTGTAGAGGATTCTATAACCATTGGTGTTGAATCAACTATCACCGGAGATACTACAGGTATCGGGGCCTCTCAACCCAATATTTCTTACCTTCTGTTCAATACAGGTTTTTTATCCCATTTTACGTTAAGATAAAAATTTATGGATGAACTATAGGTACGACATATATGAACATAGTTCTATAATCATATGCCATTACCACTGTGAAAAGAAAAACCGTTGAAACAAAAGTTGCATGATTTGGCAACAAGCATGTAAAGAAGTCACCTTGAAAGAAAATTTACAAAACACAAACATAAAGGATTGACCAATTACTCAAAGTAGATTCTTCATATGTTTTCATTTTTTTTTAAAACATTGGGGACTTATTGGAATACTAATTCAAACAAGCTTTGAAGAACACATTTTCTTTTATGCTTTATTTGATGGCTGTAAGACACCGGTAGAGAGTATCTATCTCATATCCACCACTCTAGTTCACTTGATGAGGTTTCAAAGTTTATTTTCCATTTCATGCTCCTCAGTAAGGTAATGGTGCATCAGGTTGTTTTCTAGCAAAAGGCACCATATAAGTTGCACACATGACTGCAATTATTATGCAAAATACATAAATTGACATATCGCAAGAAAGATTACAATGAGAGTAAGTATGACATGATTTCTAATTTTGCACGTCTTCTATATGCACATAAGGTTGCAAACAGTTGCTATTTTTCTTATCTATGCTAAGATATATTTGACAGTGGAAATAAATTAAGAGATATCTTATATTCTTATACTTACCTTTTCATTTTTTAATTTGGCAAATGTAATATTTATTATGGGATTGTGATTTATAGTGCTTAAGCCTTGGGTTACATTTTTCTGACTTTTGATGTGCATGAACAGAAAAGGTCACCGAATTTTCTGACACAGCTTCCAAGACTAAAGATATTGACATGGCCAACATGCCCGATGATGACATGATTGATGTTGATGAACTTTTATCAATTTGCTCGCCAACAAATGTAGTTGATTCAAGTAAGCTAGAGTGATTATCATACACCCCACTTGTAGAAATTGGCCTTATTATATCGGTTTTTACTGTCTAGGTGATATTGTGTTGGTTTTTCCAGGAAGACCAAATGAAATCGTTGTCCAAATGTGATGCAGGGGCAGCCACGGTTGATAGTTCGACATATGAGAATCAAAACTTGCAATTTTTAGAGAGTTCGCCGGTATTGAAATTTGTCCGATCTTTGGAAGAGTTTCAATTGATACCACAAAAACCACATTTCAGTCCTTTAGGTGAATGTGAAGCGGTGTGTCGGGAAGGATTGGTGATTAAGCATATGATGACTTTTGTCAATGTGATGAAGGAAACATCAAAAATACAAGTAAATACTTCACGGAGCATCATTGACAGCCTTTTAAAATGTCTTCCTGAATTGGAATCACATGGCTTTGATGTTAAAGAACTGCAAAGTCGTCTTCTCAAGCTGCAATCAATGAAAGCAAGTCTAGAACAGCTTGAAACAAAGTGGAACGATGTTAAATGTGAGATCAAAATTCGTACTAGCGAGGGAACCAAGATCAAGGCAGAGTTGGATGATGCTACGAAGGAGATAGAGGTGTTAGAAGAAAAGATGGAGGTGGCTGAAGAAAAGAAGAAGAGGCTTTTATCGTTGAATGAGGAAATCAATTCTAAGATTGCTACATTGAAATCTAGAGATGATTTAATTGGTGAAGACATTCAAAAAGTTCAGCACAATATTGCAAGTCTAGCTATTTCCCCATGGAAGTGACCAGCTCGTATTCTCTGCTGCTCTTAGAGCTGTTGCTGCATTTGACCTTTACATGTTCATGTTCTTGTTCTAATCACTGACCTATCATGAAGATTTTAGTAGGAAACTTAATTGGTTTGTCTGAGCCATTTGTTGGACAACTACTGTTACTAAATAGCTATTGCACTGAAAGTTGTTTTTGATGATGAATACTGACTAGTATGGTGGATTAACAGTGACAAGTATATTTTGATTTTGCTATTATGCTCCCTCTGATGAGAAAATATTATTAGATTGATAATGATTATAGACTTCTAGTGCAAGTAATGTTTTTTTTTTTTTTTTTTTTTTTTTTTTTTAAATATTAACATCACTTGATCTCATTTAATCCTGTAAGGTGCATTGTGGAAATTTATAAGTCTTCTTCCAAAATCGTAAGTACCCAAAATTACATAGAAATTTACGTCATTATGAAATCCCAAAAAAAAAAAATACTTAATAGGTTAAACCAAATTTATGTTTCTTTATTTTTCTTGTGTAGATATATATATAGCACCTTGGTGTTTGATTTTTGTAACTCTCACAATTCTCACTCTCTCTTTATCATTTTTTTTTTTTTTTTTTTTTTTTTTTTTTTCAATGACTGATCATCTCAGTATAAGCATCTGCAAATTTTTCCTGGGAGATATCTGGCAAATTTCAGAAGTTCACAGGAGATTCACCGAAAATATAGACTTCACATCTACCTGTATTTAAGTTAAACCTCAGGAGAATTGTTCTGGTTATGTTGCTTGGTTCCAGCACTTCCTCCAGCTCTCACAAGCATCACCATCATTAAAACACCAGTGAACCGAAAACAACCGAAAACAGGGTCAGTGAAACAAAAACAGCTAAACAAAATGGCTTCAATCATCATAAAGAACAATCCCGTAGTTATAGAGTTGCGCAGAAAGCTGACTTGAACACATTAAATTTCATAAATGGATGGCAAAAAGATAAATGTCCACAAGTACCATAATTGTTCGCAAGCAATGCGAGGAAAGGGCAGCAAAAAGATCGAAAATGTTTCTCTGGTACAGACATCTAGCCATAATTTTAACCTTTCAAACATCTAATTTCTGTACATTCATCTCCAAATGTCAATCAGAGAAAGTTTAATGTGTAAGCATTCACCAATTCAAGTTATTCCCACAATTCTGTGATCTATTTACCCAAAAAATATCATAAATGTAATCCCCTAGTCACTTCCACCACCAAAACTGTCGAAACAAATATATTTTCCTCATTCGAATATTGTATGCCATGAAGGCTCTGGCTTTAATAGGATCTGCATTCAAATACTCGAAAGCATACATCTGTTTATCCTCTTCCAGCCCATCTATCTCCATTACAGCCTCTAACAGTTCTGAGGTATTGACCGAAGCCTTACTTCTCTCCATTGCATCAGCCAAGCGCCGAATGCTGGATGCTACTGCCAACATGGCATCCTGAACAGCATCTGAGCCCCGAGGCCTTTTCGGAAGTTGTCTCAGAGGCGGTACTAGAGGAGGATCTTGATTACCATCTTGCATATACTCTTGCGATCCGGTATATGATTCTGTTCCGTCTGTGTCACTTTGATCTTCTGAACTTGCAGAAAGGAATGAAGCAGAATCATCTTCACAGTTCTTAACCTCAGTTGGATGACTTCCATCCCTTGTTTTAGCCCATCGACTGGGTGCTTGGTAATTGCCGCAAACTATTTTTAGTTCATCGTACATCTCAATCTGCTTTCCTCGAAATCCTCTTGCATCAGGGTGGGCCTATTCCATATATTCAAAGCTCACTAGTATTAGAAAACTGAATCAAAAACTTGGCGAATTTAAAAATTAGGGGTGAAAGATTACCGCAATATATTTCTTCCAAAGATCATCATTGTCACATTCAATCATCCTCGTATTAGGATTCCAGTGGAATCCATCTTGACTGAGCAAATCCTTCATTACCTTATATCTTTTCTTAATTGTCTTAAGACGATTAACAACTTTTTGATTATTCAAGTTCAAATTAAAACGGGAGTTCACTGCAATACAAGCAGCTGTGTATGCATTCTCGTTAAAACACTTGTCAATTTTATTACCAGTTCTAGCCTGAATAGCAAGAGCTTCAATCAAGCACTTGTCCATTGCAATTGACCACACAACATTCCTTCCTTTATGCTTCATCTCTCTTCTCTGTCCTTGAAAGTCATATTGGTCCATTCCTAAATAAGTAAGAAAACAAATAACTACACATTTGTGCTATCTAGTATGTCACAATTCAGCACCCTAATAAAAATTATTAAATCATCCGGATAAAAAAAAAATTTATGCTGTTATAACCATGTAAAAGATCATCTACATGATGAAATGAAAACATGTATTATAACATGTCAAGCAGATTTGATATAAAGGGTATTGTCTGGCATCCAATTACATGCTTATTCAACCTAAACAGAATTAAAAAGAAAAAACTGTAAAGATGTGTAAGCTTCTACATTTTTAAATTTATAGTTTATATCTTCATCACTAGTATCAAGAGACTTGTATCTGACGACTACAAATGTTCTTCAAGATTCTAGTACAAGTAATTGTACTGTGAAAAATATACATAAAGATTATTTAAGAGCGTAAAAAACCTAAAATGCAGACAAGGGAGATATATATATATATATATATTCAAGGTGCAGGATAGGGGCCCTCTCCGGTGTTCTAATTGGCGCTAGTCGGGGGGCAGCCGGATTTTTATTTTATTTTTCTGTATTTTCCACAAATGAAAAATCAATCAATATGAGTCATATTAGGACCAAATTCAATCAAAATCCAGTCCAAATCCACAAAAAACCAATCAAAATTCAATCACAAACCTATCAAATTCAAAATCCAATCAAACACAAATCAAAAGCCAATCAATATTCAAACCCTAAAACAACTAAAATACAAAGTGATTACAAACCCTAGAAGACAGCTGCTGGAGTGGGCATTGAGGACGACCGGACGATGGACTGGTGATGGCGGCGACGAAGGCGAGAGGGGCCTGGTTGGGGGTGGGTGGGGTGCTGGTCGACTGGAAAGAGTTTGTTTATGGAGAAGGACTGTTTTTGGTTTCAAGTTAATGAAGCCTAAAACGCCATGGTTTTGGGCTTCATTAACTTGAAGCCAAAAACGTTTTAGCCCTCTCCAATCTTTATGTGTGGGGTTTCTAGCTTTTGGTAATAAACTTGAGAGAAATACTCACAAAAATTCCAGGTCAGCTAGTAAGGAGGAAATAAGGTTTATGGGTTATTCAGGTGCCAACAGGATAGAATAAAATTGGAGCTAAATTATTGTTTCACTTTACCTATTTGTTTAAGCTTTTAGATTTTTTGTGCTTGCTTATAATGTTATCACACTGGTTTGACCAAAAAGTATTAAATTTGAATCTTTCCACTGTCCATATTTGTTCTACATATATGTTCTTGCTTGATATATCTGACAATTTCTTATCACCAAACTCCCTAAAAATGCATAAAAGAAGAGCATAACTATATAACTTTGACTAGCAATGCTACATTCCTTAATTTTGAGAAGAAAACACTTGGAGTGTTTTTTTACTAGATAGAAAGAAGGAAAGCTGTCCACAAAGAAGCTGAACAAGCTATTTACAAAAAGACACATTTCCATGCTTTCCAATAGCCTCCAAAGTTAAAAGGGTAATCTAACAATCCCGGTCTATGACATACATCCGCATCTTAGTAAAGACTCAATAAAAGAATGAAAGATGATCTAAGCACACAAATGGCCAGTAACAAGTTAATCACCCATGGGGTTAGCAATGGTCAGTGGGGTTGGCAATGAGGTGGGTTTGGGGCGAGGTGGCTTTCCACACACCCCATCCCATTTATTATTTGAAAAACCATCCCCTCTCAAATCCCCACAATAGATAGAGAGGGGCAGGGCAGGGCAAGGCAAGGCGGGTAAAACAAGGAATGTTTTACTTATCCCCATTCCCCACCCCATTTACCCATTTACCCATTTATCAAAACTATTCGTTGAAAGAATAAATATATAACACATGGAATCCCATATAATATATAAAGTGATTCCAATAACGTGTTGAAAATCATTTCATAAACATTTAAAATAAACATAAATCTAACAACTAAACAAGTGAATTCAATCATTTTTAAATAAATTTAGTCACCTAAACATAAAATGTGAAATAAAAATGTTCAACATTTTTATTGTGCTTTGTCAAACTAAACAATGAAAGAGATGTAATTGATACAAACCAATTGGGTAGAACTCATCCTTAAAATCCGGCTTGTAAGGAGACCCAAAGGGTTATATACCCACTGCTAATCCCATCCTTAGCCAATGATCATCTAATAACATATTTAGTTAATGTAAGACTCAAACCATCTCCACCCCATAAATGGGGGTCCCCACAGGTTATTTTGCCATCCCTAATGGTCATGCTTGTGGTTTGCTCCCACAAAGTCTAGGGTTTGAATCCCCTCATGGGTCCCTAGTCCCTACATGGCTGAAGAACATAGTTTATTGTTTCCCAAAGATTGTAGAGTTTGATGGGGGCCCAATTTCGTTCGGGGGATTTCTGGGTTACAGAAAAAATTAAAATAAATAAATAAATAAAAAGTGAAGCTAATCACCCAAACTTTATACCAAACCTAATCCAAACCCTCATCATACCTATGAATATAATACTCAGTCATGGTCATAATATGCTACTCACTACCTGTTAGTTATACAAACCATCATCCACATATAGTGAATAACATACAAAGTAGAATCACAGTTTGAACACGGGTAAAATAAGTATTAGTAAACAGAATATTCATACATTTATACACTGTCTACAACTGTATTACTTATCTTATAAACAAGAGCTCTGTGATAAATCTGTCACCAGGATGGTGTGATCATATCATGACTAGCCAACTAGGTATATAATATAACATATTTAGCTAACGGGTCAACTCTTTTATTTTTTAAACAGAAAACTTCCAGTAATATCATGTTTGACAAACTACATTCTAACACTTATATTCAAGTATTCAACTTATCGAAATTACTTTTTTTTCTTGAAGGATCTAAGAACACAATTTATAGACACTGTATTTGAAATGCCAACTCTTAAAATTCACAACTTGAACTAATTTTGCACACTAGGTAAGCAACACTCGGCCAGTGAGTTACTAACTCTAAAAGCATTAGAACAAATTTACACGATACAGATTCGATTGGAAAGATGTTGCATTCTTGATACCCATAAAACAGTCAACATATTGAAAAGCACTTCAAATTCCACACCCATAAGTTGTCACAAATTATGAAAAAGGTGATCATTGACAAGCATGAAAATTGATTCTGCATAAGCATGCATGAAATAACAAAGGTCAACAATGTTGACCATCTTAATAACACTAGAAAAAAAAATGTACGGACACAACCAAACTGACTAACGGGGAGAAATTGAGCTCTCAAAGACGAAATACCTCGATTGTTGAATTGGATCGCCGGAAACGGTTGTGCGTATGGCGGCGTCAAAACGATCAAAGAGCGGAGGAGGTGCTCTTCTTCATTTTCCAGAGGTTAGGGTTTTCTGAAAATATTATTGTATTTTTTAGTAAAAAGAGGGTTAAAAATTTTCTCGAGCGGAGGAGCACTTTCTCGATTACCAAACGCGTGTTGAGAAAAAGTTTCAATTAGGTAATACGCATCGGTACGCAACGGTCTCAGAGATCGCGTGACCGTCCTCTTACAAGCTGCCATGTAATCATAATTGGAATAAATTATGAAAAATATCAAAAACACCCCTTCAAAACATTAGACTTTTATTTTTAATCTCACAAAAAAGTTTAACGGTTAATAACAACATTTTTTTATTTTTTTATATTTTATAAATACCCTCATTTAAAACCAACCCCCAAACTCTCTCTCCTATCATTTCTCATCTCTCCCGTATCTCCCACCTTCACCGGAGACGATGTCACTGACCTCAAATGACATCGGCGGTGCGATACTTAGACAGCGCACCCAAACGAAATCATCTTGACATTTGGCATCGTGTGCCCATGCAACGTTTTGCTTAGGCAATGTGTGTCTAGGCACAACAACAAAACCGTTAGAGATTTTCTTGACGGCGCTAGAGGATGTTTCAATAATTTTCTTATCCAAAAAGTTAAGAACATATTTTTGTGAGATGTGTTTCTATAATTTTCAGTTTTAAAAATGTCAAGATTTTATGTTTTTCTCTAAGATGTCACTTTTTTTGTCTTTCCTAGTTTTCACGTTTTTTGCAACCAAAAAAAAAAGAAGTTGCAAGGAACATTTTCATAATCTATGGCTGTGGTTATGGATTGAATTTCCTTTTTATAATATAATTGTTAACATTTTTAATTTAATATATTGTTAAAAACAAATTTCAACTAATTTTTGTGGTAATATTTTTACGTTTTTCACATTAAATATTTATGAAAATTATAAAAAATAACCACATAAATTATGTAAAATTTGTTTTTAACCAAATATAAAGTTTTAATGGTAAATAATTTCATTATGAAATTTTTTTAGTCCATAACTAGAAATTACAAAAATACCCTTACAACATCTTTTTTATTTTTTGCAATAAAAAAAAGGTAAAACCTTATATATATATATATATATATATATATTTTTTTTTAGTATTACACTATTATATAAATTCTAGGTTTTTTTAAGGAGATGGATGACTCGAACTCGCAACCTCATAGTATATATGTGAAGGGTTTACCATCGGACAAACTCATCGCTCGTGAAACCTTAACATAGACTAACACGATAGAACCGTAGAAGATCTAAATCCATTCTTTTTTAAGATGTGTAAGTTAATATTATTGATATATTAATGTTCGGACCCAGCCCAAATGGTCTCCGAATCAAATTGCAGGGTCGGGTAAGCTGGCCCAGACCCTAGCCCACTTCGACATTAACTATTAGAAGAAAAATCAAATAAAGGGGTTTTAGGGTTTCTCTGAAAAGACTACACACAAAAACAGAGAACTCAACACACAGCAGTTCACTTTCGACTTGGTGCATATCTACTACAGCAAGAAAAACGCCATGACTGCTCAGACCGAGGAAGAACTCCTCGCTGCTCTTCTCGAAGAACAAAAAATCGATGTACTCATCACTCTCTCTCTCCATCAAATTTTATGTTTTTCGATTAATTCTATTATCGATAAATAACAACTCTCAGATTTCTTTTGTCAAATAATCTATTAGATCTCTTGTTTATTCGTTTTTGGGTCTCGATTGTTATCTCTATGTGTTAGAGATCTCAGTCGATGCTTTTTGTTTTTGTTGCATGTTAAATGAAAGTGCTTTAGATTGTTCTTTGTTGTAGAAGTTGTTTGCAAGAACCCAACTTTTGAAATCAAGCGTGACTTGTGATTCTTCTTTAAATGTGTTGAAATCCTTAATTGAGTGTTTGCTGTTTCTTGCTTTCTTATTTTTTTGGTAGCCCGATAAGCCTGTGGTTGAGGATGATGAAGACGACGAGGATGAGGACGACGATGATGATAAAGACGACGATGATGTTGAGGGTAAGTCGAATTCGTTGTCAATGTATTTGTGTTGATATGAGTAGCATTTTGAGTTACTGATGCATGAACATATTGGTTAAGGCATTTGTGTAATTTTCTATGTTGGGTTGAGCTTTAGGAATGAAATTAGGAGACTTTGGAAGCTCATGAAACTATGATGGTAACTAGTTAAACAAATGCGATGCAAAGTACGTGTGCCCTTGTTTGTTTCTGCGTGCAAAAGTATTGCATTGAGTTGTCGGTCAAGGGTTTGTAATATAGATAACTGTACTATAAATTGCATAGTTTACAGTTGGGAAATAATTACTTATATTGTGAAATATTCTGAGGGTACTCATCTTCTTAATTAATGGTTCACAAATAATACGTATTCACCTTCCCGATTTTCTTTTGTCAAAATTATATTTGTGGCCAGTTATTGAATTGCGTTGTTTGTTTTAATTGATATCTATTGAAGTAATAAATACATATAAAGTGATTTGACTGAAATGAAGAGAAAGGTAAAAATTGAATTTATTTCTTCATGACCAAAAGATTCATTCTATGTATATGGTGTATATGTTGGATGAATGTAAGTATGTAACCATTATATACTATGCAAAATAACTCGTTTTAGATCTCGGGTTCTCTGCTGTAATCTCAAACCATATGACTAATCTGTTCACCAGATTATTCTGCCTTTGATATTCTTGTGGTCTATTAGATTCATCTACTGAACATAATAATAGTAACACCTCATTTAGCAATTAGTAAAGAAGTCTACTAATCTAGATTCTGAATTTTTCATGTGCTTGTTGGTTTATAGTTTCATCTTTTTCTACTGTAAGCAGGACTTCAAGATGGAGAAACAGGTAGTAGGTCAAAGCAAAGCAGAAGTGAAAAGAAAAGTCGCAAAGCAATGTTAAAGCTTGGAATGAAACCTATCCCAGGTGTTAGCCGGGTTACTGTTAAAAAGAGCAAGAATGTAGGTGGATTTATTGTTGTTATTGTTTGCATTTCCTACTGTCTCTACCTTGTTTGCATTTTCCGCTGTCTCTAACCTTGTGATTCTACCCTGTGTATTAGATCTTGTTTGTTATCTCAAAGCCGGATGTTTTCAAGAGTCCAACATCAGATACATATGTAATCTTTGGAGAGGCTAAGATTGAGGATTTGAGCTCACAACTGCAGACTCAGGCGGCAGAGCAGTTCAAAGCTCCTGATCTCAGTCATGTGATCTCCAAACCAGAGTCATCGGCCATGGCTCAGGATGATGAAGAAGTAGATGAGACCGGGGTTGAGCCCAAGGACATCGAGTTGGTGATGACACAAGCAGGAGTCACCAGACCAAGAGCTGTAACTGCGCTGAAGGCTGCAGATGGGGATATAGTTTCAGCTATCATGGAGCTTACCAATTGAGAATTTTCTTAAATATTTTGACGATTATAAGCGGTTAAAATTTTCTAGTGCAAGTGTGCTTGGATCTTTTTCATTTTTGAATTTTGTTATTTTTATTGTTTAATTATGTTGTATTAGTAAATCCACCGGATTGCATCTTTGGATGATAAAAAGTGGAGAGATTTCTTCTTATAAACATTTCGAGTTTGAGGATTTTTAGTTAAGGGAGATTATATGATTTTAGCCCCTGCTCGTTTCGACATTATATTTTTTTTTTACCTGCCTTTACATTTTCTAAATTGAAATTATCCTTGCTAGAAATTATTATACAAAATAAATGTTCTAGGGACATCCAACCCTTTTCACAAAACTAAACATATTTCATAAATCTTAAACCGTGTAACTCTGCAATTAAAAGTAAACTTTAACTAAGAAGTAAGATCCTTTTTTGAGCAAACTAGAAAAAGAAAAGCAGCTTGGAATATGAAATGACTTTTGAATGTGGAAAATATAATAATAATAATAATTATCGGTAACGTCACAAACTTGACAAGTTTTTACAATGACCATCCATTTAATATTTGATCGCAATAGGTCTACCTCTGACAATATTATATAATAGAATATGGGCACATCAAAATAAGATAGATAATCAATGAATGGGGTATTTTGGGCTGATAATCCAGGTAGCACGAATACAGATACGGATATGGAATACGGATACGGGAATACAGTAAATCTTTAAAAACTAGGATACGGATACGGCAGGATACGTCGATTAAAATAATATATATTATTATTATTTTTTAAATAATAATATATGAAAACATATTTGATAATTCATTCAAAATCAAAACATATTCAGAATCCAAATAAAACATGTCATATATTTATATAAGTTATAACAATGTAACATATAACAGAATCTAAATAAAACATATCACATAAATTGTCATATATTACAAAATCCAAATAACATATACGTCACATAAGCCATAACACATTATAAATCTGAATAATACATAAAAAAAAAAAAAAAAAACTCATAAAACATATTCTAAGTTCCTAATTAACTTCACTAACTCTTGTTTATCAAGAAAAAAGTTTTTAATATCATGTATCCCGTTATTCTCCATGTCAATAGAATCAAAACCAAAATTTCTTTACAATTTCATTTTGACAACTAAATTTTTAAAATTATAATTTGACCACGTTTTATACTAAAATAATTATAATATTGCTTTAAAAGTATCCTTAATGTATCCTTCAAGTATCCTCCAAGTATCCGCTAGTCAAACTTATGAAAAAGTCAACGGATACGCCATTTGGTGTATCAGGTATATATTTTGAAGTATCCGGGGAGTATCTGAACCGAATACGAGTTCGATACGAGTTACCTCCACCAAATGGAGTATCCGTGCTTCCTAGCTGATAATCAATAACCATTGTATTGTATTTAACCCGTCACGGGTTCTAAATGATCAAGCCAACAAAGATACCAAATGATCAACGATTAAAGGCTGTGAATGGTTCCCATGAACACTTGCAAATCCTTCAATGCAGCAAACCCCAGTCTCTTTCTCGGACCTCACACCGCATGGCGAGTCGCAGTGCACGCCTCTAGCTGACCCTCCGGTCGATCCTAGCAGTGCTCATCCCTCTAGGCGATCCTCCGATCGATCCTAGTTGTGCGCATCCCTCCAGGCGACCCTCCGCACAGTGCGACCCAAGTTCCCTACTATTGAGGTGTGCAGACTGGATTCGACGGTGAGGTTGGCAGCAGCGGAGCCCATTATTCACTGACCCCTGTCGACCGAAACGGCATAGGATGATGCCACAGCCACCACATGAATGGGCACCACACGGATTGGTAGATCCAGAACAGCTTCATGAGTACAAAGCCTACAAGAGGAACCTGATGGGGGAAGTGTAAGTATAATCATAGAAATTACAATCTTTTTATACTATTTTCAAGGACCTATGTCAAATAACCTGGTTATCTAACTTTTTCAACAATTATACAGACGTATGTTTATTCGAAATCCTCCATCTGATCGGAGCACAAGTATGTTTTCCTATCTACAAGGGTGTTAAAAAAATCTAGGCTCGCCTGTAGCATATGTCTAGCAGATAGCAAGTCAACAAGGTGCCTTTCACCTCGATCACCAAGTGACCTTGATATCTTTTCCGTCATTTCAATTAATTGGTTACATACAAACTCTGCTCTCTCTAATGTGGTGTTGTCTTTCCAACATGTATACTTCAAACTTTCAAATTTTCCTTTTTTGCATACCTCGTCCATAAGAATATGGATATTCACAGGTGGATACAACTTGCTGGCAAAAATTATGCCCTCCACATTATATTCAGATATACATTATGTTGTTCACAAAATGCGTTCGTCTCTTTTAAAAATCCATATTGAAATGCAAACACTTTGAGACAGTCAAACCTCGCACAACTCACAAACTTATCACAAACATTCAAACCTAGAAACACAGTCGATTGATTAAGAAGAGCAGTTCTCTTCGTACTTTCCCGAAACAACTGCATCGGCTTCAGGTACTTGATCATCTTGTAATCTGCCTCTGCTGTATGATATCAGAAGAGGAAGAAGAGAAGACGAGTTTGGTTTATGAGATCTGAAGTGATTTTAGTATCGAACATATTAAATGGGACTATAATTGTGCACTACAGAAATATAATAAAAAAATTAAAAAGAGAAGAAACAGATTCAGGAAATAAGTCATCGTTTGGTCCAAAATGCCATTGGCATTAGGGGTGTGTAAAAAACCGTCAAACCAACCAACCCAACCCATAAAGTTTGGATTGGTTCGATTACAAATTAAAAAAATGGATGGTTCGGGTTTTCTTTTAGACAAATCGATTAAAGGTGGTTCGGTTTGGGTTGAGTGAAATAATTCACCAACCCAAACCAAACCACGTATTTTAGAAAGTAAAACTAAAATATAAAATCCACATATATTTTCTATTCAATCCAGGTTTTATAACTTTTATTGATTACTTTAAGTTTTTATAGTTTATTTATTTGTTTTGTTTTGATACAATTCTTCTAATTGATTAATGGTGTACTAGGGTTTCAAAAGTGTAGATGTTGTCAAACATGTCTTTAATCAGGGTATATATAATTGTATATATATATATAATTAATATTTTATGTTATGATTTTTTATTTAAATATTTTTATAATATAATACAAAAAAAAAAAAACAAAACAATTTTTGAGTTCAAATCTAAACCGATAAACCTATCCAAACCAACTCGACTTTTTTTGGTTTGGTTTGAATCAGTTTGAAATATCACATTGGTTTAGTTTGAATTGAAATATAACCAAACCGATCCATATTTGTTTGGTTTGACATTGAGCTTCAGTCCAATCAAACCGAAAATGCACACCCCTAATTAGCACGAAAGAAAACAATATTAATAAATTAAAATAATAAAGAAAGTTTATATAGGGTGCATGCCGCTCGATATAATAAAGAAAAGTTTAACATAGTTTTTTTTTTTTTAATAAAAGGAGATCACAATAAAGATTTCTTGACAAAAAAAACATAAAAACTAAATAAATAAATAAATAACTAAAATTGATGATGATATAATATATATATATATATATATATATATATCACATTCCGAAATTACTTCCCTTTTTATTTGATTTTTTAAAAAAAAAATGTCGTTTTATTTCATTTATTGAGGATGGGAAAAACGGGGTGAACAAAATATAATATCATTCATGGAAAATTGCACAAACATCCGGTGAGTTTATTCTATATTACCCGGTGCGACAACTTTTATCAAAATGGTACAAACTAGCTCAGAATTGCTCATCGAAACATCTGCAAAAATGACACCGAAACTAAAACAATCAATTTTATAGATATAAATACACCAACTCTGCTAAATTGCATCTAATTTAACAAGTTTCAACTATATATCCCTTCTCTTCATTTATATTTCTACACAATTTAGAAAAAAGATTAAAATCCTCAAACATAAATATTTCACCATGATAATACTATTTGTGGGATCAATTCAATTTTAGGTGCTGACATGGCCAAGAGAATTTTAATATTTCTAGGGAACAAGAACATCAATTATCAACTTTTAGTTGGGTAGGAAATGGTCAATGATTCTATTTGTAAGACACAATCACACAAAGGAGAGAGCTTTGGATAAAAAATAAAAATATGAATTTTTTTTTAACAAAACTAAAACCCAAACACAACTCCCACCATTAATAAACACAACAACCACCTTCAAATTTGAAAATTTTCTTTGGAAAAAAACGAAATCTGAAATTTTTTGTTTAAAAAAAATCTGAATTTTTTTAAAAAAATCTGGAAAAAAAGATGAAAGAGAAAAATAAGAGAGGAGAGAAAGAGAAGATAAAGAAGGAGAGAATGCGTGAGAGAGAAAGAGAAAAGAGGAGAGAAAGAAGAAGAAGAAGAAGAAGAAGAACACGTGAGAGAGAGAGAGAGAGAGAGAGAGAGAGAGAGAGAAGATTATGTAGAAAAAAATTTATAAAGAAGGGTAATCTTATCTAAAAAGTGGATATGTTGATAAAAACAATAAAAACGATAATCTTAAATAAAAACAATAAACTCATTAATTTTTTGACTAGTTTTAAAGTTATTATAAATATATATATACACACGAGAGAGAGATAGAGTTTTGCTATCGTGGCAATTACCAATTATTTCCCCTAACATTTCGGAAATCCTAATGATGCTAGGTATTCTTCGCTTTTTTATTAATTATGCACATATGAATAATCTATATCGACATATCAACATAAGTTCCATAGAGTAATGAGAATTCATGGCTTTTTTAAAATCTTCTTGGATGTTTTTTCTTATACTGTTGAATGGTGGTTCACAGGTTGTAAAGTATCTTGTTCATAGAATCAGATCTATCCCTGCCAATGGATCAACAAATCCGACTTAACTTTGTTTTCTCACCGGAATATGTATATATATATATATAAGCCTATTCAGTAAAGATATTCTCAGTGAGTGAAAAACTTAAGTTTTGGTTGTAAATTATTTTTGTGACCTCAACTATGAACAACAATCCAATTTGGTGTCATTATATTTTCACTTTCCATAATTATTATGCAGAGACTTACTTTTGGTGCAAGGAGAAACAGACGTGTGCTTGGAGCATGGGATGAGTACAGAGTACGTATATCTGAATTTCATTTTTCTTTATACTATATTAAATAACTATTTCATTTACATGTAGAAAATTTCACTAGCATTTAAAGATTGCATTATATCAGTCACTACTCGCTAAAATTTAAGGTCATTTAACATGCACGTATGGAGAGTATTCTCCCTATGTTTTGATTATCCCATATTTAACATGCACGTACGGATTTACCAATAAACCACATCGAGCTGTAGTTCATCGCACATCGGTCATCTGTTATTATTACTAAATACTTTCATTTTTGAAATGAATTTATATATTTAGAAGGTTGAATACCTAAAGATGCTAGACCTTCTCAATAACTGTACATGTAGTCTTTAATTTCAATGGACACCTGACCCGTCGGTGTTTGATTTATAAAAAAGAAAACGACTTCTTAATATAAACGCATTACATATGAAAATACTTGAAGCACATCAATTAGTGATTATAAAATTGAATGACAATATTATATAATAGAATAATGGATACATCAAAATAAGATAGACAAGTCATTGTAGTACTTTTTGCTTCAGCCTCTGCTTTCTCGTTAAACATTGTCAACTCACATTCTTTTTTGTTTTTTAACTATAACTACTGTCGGGACCTGGTGACAAGGCTGTCTCCAGACATTTCGAGGCTCGATCCATTTCATAATATTAACAAAAATGGGAACTCTATTTACCAAATACAATGTAATTTTTCACCTTAAATAAATAATTATAACACTATAACACTTAAATGCCATTTATAGTTCCAACTGCAATATTCTTAACAAACTAATCCCTCAAAAGACAATTTTCACCGGTACAAATGGAAGTTCTGTAATGATATTATAACTAAATGCCATTTATAGTTCCAATGCAATATTCTTAACAAATTGATCCTTCAAAAGACAATTTTCCTAACTCAACCCTTGTGTGTGAAGATTATTTTAACAATCATGTTAACAAGAATTATTTAATCTTAGAGAATTTCAATATATAACTATATAACACTTCTTATATATTGAAACTCTCTTATGGGATGATCAAAATTTGTTCCCTAATTAAACTCTTGATCGATCACCAACAATCAAAACCAATATTCAATACTTAATGAATTGATCGGTTTAAATTACGCATATAGAGAATATCTCTACAATATAATATTTATTTATTTCCATCAATTCACAGGTGGAGATTATTGACTTTAGAATGAAGAATCTTACCAAAATGATTATGGGCACACAGCAATTATGGGCATATGGAAAAAAAAAAAAGCTTAAAGAAATTACAACAAAAGGGGAAGGGAACTGTAACAAGTTCTAGCAAAATCAACAGTTTTACAATTTTAGCCAAAAGCCCTAATTGAGAGTTGAGACTAGAAAATAACTTGAAATGTTTCTCTAAAAGTGATGTCCAAGAACTCAAGAAGCAGAATTTAAATCGTAACATACTAAGATGCACAATTCATACAAGTTTCTCACAAATTCAACAAGTAGAGCAACACAAACAAGTAATTAAATTCCAATTAAATGTACCCGCAACAAAAAAATAAACAAGAGAGCCAAAAACACTACCTCTTCGAAGCAATTCGATATCTGCTATTTTTTCCTTTCCTGGCTGTCTTGTGTTTCTCCTTTTGTTTTCCTTGTGCAGTTGTGCTTCACTGCTTTGGTTGGGTTTTTTCTGGGTTGTTTTCTTTTCCTTGTTTGTTTGTGTTTCTGCTGGCCTTTTGAATCTTTGGAATAAAGTTTCCTTCTAATGTTTTTTTAAAAAAAAACGAATTAGTTGTGATCAATTTCTATTGCCCAAATAAAGTTTCCTTGTTCGTTTGGTTAGAAATTAGAATTAGTTGGGCCTTTTTAAAATTTATATAAATTGCATGTCTTGGATTTGGCCCTTTTTTTTAAATTTAAATAAATTGGATCTTAGACCCTTGATTTTACAAAAGATGAAGAGGTCAATTAGGCCAATTGGGGGCCCTAGCGAGCTGCTGGGTTTGCTGGCCTTATAGGCCGACCCTGTTTATAACCATAGAGAGCTTCAAAAGGGATCATAGCGAGAGCTGAGTGAAAATTTGTGTTGTACCACCACTCTGCCATAGGTAACCAAGCCGCCCATTTAACTAGCCTATAACTAGTCATACATCTTACATAGTTTTCTAAACATTGATTCAATCTTTCACTTTGACCATATGATTATGAGTGGTAGGCTGAGCTGAAACACAGTTTGGTGCCCACCAGTTTGAACAACTGCTACCAGAACCCACTTGTAAAAATCTTATCCCTATCATTAACAATCGTAGTTGGTATCCCATGCAATTTGTGTAAATTGTCGAAAAACAACTTAGTTACCCGAGGAACTATGTAGGGATGCGTTAAGGCCAAGAAGTGAGCATACTTAGTAAGCATATCGATGATTATATTGTATCTTTGCCTAAGAAGAGTGGAAGCCCTTCTACGAAGTCCATAGCAATGTCGTTCCATGGTTTGATAGTTATAGGCGGTGGCTGAAGTAATCCAAGGGTCTTGGAGTGTCCTTTACACTGTTGGTAGACCTGACAAGTAGAGACCTTAGCTATGACATCTTTTCTCATTGTGACCCAATAAAAGTAGAGTTGAAACCTCTTTAGGATTCCCTTGATACCTAAATGTCCCTTTCGCAGTTGAAGAGTGGGTCTATATAGTCTTCACATGGGTCTGTTCAGACCTCATTAATGTTGCAGCAAGGTGGCTGAAAAGCTATAGGCCATGGGCCCTATTTGTTACCCCCCCTCTAATATGGTAGAAAGTTGCTTTGTTGATCCCTAGGTATTTATAATGGGTTCTGGTCGTTTTGATGCACTTTCCTTTGTGAAAAACAGCTCATTAATCCTCTAATAAGTTGAGTTGGTTCAAACTTTTAATTTGGGAGGAGCGGATCCCCTAGAGGCACCTGATGCTCTTGTGGGAGCTGCTTCCCTAGAAGGATTCGGTACTCTGGTGGAAGCTGCTCCTCTGGAGAGATCCGGTGCTGAGGGGACCTGCTATAGAGGAGCTATACTGGTGCAGACCTATTGCCAATGTGAGATTTGGTATCGGAGACCCTGAGAGGAGATCCAAATAGCGAATCCTTAGGGGATCTCGTATGGGAGATATAGAGGGGATTCTTCTAGAGAAGACTGGGGGGGAGGGGTTCCTAAAGGGGGCCCAATGTGGTTTCCCTTGGGAATTCTCCCTTGAATAAATGACCAAATTTTGGCGTTAACAAATAGCTTAGTTACTTGTTGAGATGTGAATGGGTGGGATAGAGTTAAGAAGTGTGCATAATTCGTAAGTATTTCAATAACCACTAATTAGATGGTGTCTTTTTCTTAAAAGAGTGGTAGACCTTCAATAAAGTCCATTGCAATGTCGTGCCAAGTGAGACAGGTATTGGCAGGGTTTGTAGGAGTCTCGGAAACTTGTTATGCTTGCTCTTGCTTTGTTGGCAAACAAGGCAATTGGCAACTCTAGCTATCACATCTTTACTCATAATGGTCCAATAGAAAAATAATTGCAATCTCTTGAATGTGCCCTTTGAACTCGAATGACCCACTATATTTCATAAATCTTAAACTCTATAACTCTACAATTTGAAGTAAACTTTAACTAAGATGTAAGATTTTTTATTTTATTTGAACAAACTAGAAAAAGAAAAGGAGCATGGAAAATGAAATGAGGAAATGAGTTTTGAGTGTAGAAAATATAATTAATTCTTTTTCTAAAAAAATAATTATCGGTAACGTCACTGGTTTTGACAATACCTTTCATAATATTTTTTTAAATGAATAATAATGTTACTTTGTTTGAATTTGGTGTCCGAATAATGTGACATTACTATAATCTAATCATTTTCTTTGTATTATAATTACATGATTGAAATGATTGAATTTTTGTGATGCCACATCATTTAAATCCTAAATTTAGATAAAATAGCATTACTTTTAAATGAATTGTTCTTAAAAAAGAAATATGGAAAGATGTAAAAGTTATTCGGAGCAAATTAAAATGTCGGTAGGAATTTTAAAATTTAAATGTATTAAAATTGAGTGTCTTAACTCTGAAGTCTTTAGAAAAGAAGTAGAAAAGAAATGCAAAAAGAAAAAAAAAAATTTGGACGGTAGGTAGCAATCTCTTTTACTTATTCTTTTATTTGATTTAACATCATAAGTAACGGATGGGGAGGTTTGTGCAAGTTTGAATAAAATTTCTATTTACCTACAATTAGACAGAAAATCAAGGGTTTTTGTACAATTTTCATTTTCACTTTATTGAAAGTAAAGTATTGTATTTGTTCTGTAGTGTTCCAGTATCTTTGTTGGCTGCAAGCAATCTGGTTTTGTTATCATGGAGAGGAGGCAAAATCTTTCATCATCTTCTTCATCAACAACAAGATTTCGTTCTAATCGAACCAGAACTTCAAGATCTTCCAACAACTTCAGGCCAGGTAATGCCTCCAACAATTCAAATAATTCCTATCATGTCCGTAACAGAAGAACAAGTAACCAACAACACGAAGAAGAAAAAGCAGAAAGGGGTATTGTTGGAACTTGCCCATTTATGTGCCCAGGTAGGTTCTCAACTAGAAATCTTAATCCCCTGGTTTTTTTATTTTTTTTATTTTTTATTTTGTGAGTTATTGACTGAGTTTCTTTTGATACAATAAACAGAGGACGAAAGGTTACAACGGCAACGCTTGAGAGATTTAGCTGTCTTTGAAAGACTAAATGGAAATCCCCGCGAATCGTCTCCTGCTCTGGCTGTCAAAAAGGTACTTCATTTTCACTAAATTATGCTCAATTTATTTGAACTTAGTATTCACATGTTCTAATTTTTGTGGGGTTTCTTAGACAGTTATTTGTATCTGCTAAGTGTATCATAGAATCATGCGGTTGCTGCATATCACTTGTCGCATCATTTGGATGAAAAAAGTTTCAATACACCGCGTAGAGTGCATTGTGCTAAATGTCATGTAATATGAATGACCAATCGAATTTTTTTTTCTATGCTACATGCTTTGATTTCATTTGGATATGTTTTTTTGGACAAAATTGGTGGGATATTATTGCTGTTGCCTAATATATGATGCTGAAAAAGACGATCTCTTTCTCCAGTTTTGCAGAACAATTTCTGCCCAGAGTCTGCGAGCATCAGATGTGCGGCCGCTCCCTGTGTTGGAAGAGACTTTAAGCTACCTTTTGGATTTGATGGAATCTGCAGAACATCCTTTTGAAGTGGTTCATGACTTCATTTTCGATAGGACAAGGTCCATAAGGCAAGACCTTAGCATGCAGAATATTGTCAATGACGAAGTTGTAATCCACATGTATGAAAAAATGGTATCCAGCCTCTCCATGTTTTCGAAACTCTTTTATGCTTTTGAATTGGATTAACTTTTCTCAATATAGAGATTAGAAATAGATTTTAATGCTATAATAAGTACTATTACTTGATATTGCTAACATGCTAATAAGTATTCTTTTAAGATCACACTAGTTGCAAATATGTGAATTCATTCAAAATATCCTTTTGCATCAGTGAATCATAGCCATGCACTTATAAGAACTTTATGATTAATGAAACAATCGCTCCGCCTGATGTTGGGTCCTTATATGTTTCCCCTTACAGGTTAAATTTCATGTTGTATCTCACCACAAGCTACGGGGTAGTTGCAGTAGTTCAAGTAACTCTTCATTGCATTACCTAAACCTTGAGCAGCTTACAAAAACTTTGACATCTCTGTATAATTTGTATGAAGCCAATCAGAGTTCCAACTCTGTTTATAAGAATGAAGCGAAGTTTCGTTCATTATATGTGCTTCTTCATCTTGATTCTAAAGGCCAACCAACGGTTGATCTCTACTCTATTAGCTGTGGCCTTTTTTTTTTTTTTAATTTCTCTTAGTTGCAGTTTTGTTCTGGGTCTTGAGTTCATGAAATAGAACTGTTTCTAATCTGCAGGGAGAATCACTTTCTTTGTGGTTTCGTAATCTGCCTACTCCAATTGTCAAGTCAAAGGAAATGTGTTTCGCTCGCCGAGTTTTACGGTAACAATAGAGTTCCATGGATTCTTTTTTTTTTTTCTTTTTTTTTTTTGACATGGAGTTCCATAGATTCTAAATGCCTTATGACTTGCTTATTTAATATTGGAATGTTAATTTTTTTATATTACATATTCGATGTAATTTTTTTATATTACATATTCGATGTGTTTGTCGTAAACTGAATAAGTATTTTTTTATTTTTATTTTTTAATTCTCTGAAAGGTATTTTCGGATGGGCAATTATCGGCGTTTTTTCTGTACTACTTCTACTGAGGCATCATATCTACAGTACTGCATTATTGAACCATATATTGATGAGGTATTATTTTTATCAGTTTTTATTTTTTATTTTTTTGTGATATTATAGTTATGTCTCAATTAAATTGTTGTTCAGTGTTTTTTTAATTTATTATTTTAATATAAATTTAACTATGCAAAATTTTTATTATTGTTCTTGGATTAAATGTTCATTGTGGAGGTTAGGAATTCCTTCTAGAACTGTGGCACTTAACACAATTACTTCTCCATGCTGCCTTAAAAATATATTTAGTTGTTTGGTTCTTTTGTGTGACCTTGAACTTGATAGGTTCGAGCACTTGCTCTGGCCTGTATAAACAATTGTGGCTATAAGCTTCATCCGTATCCTTTGGCTCACCTATCCAAACTTCTGATGATGGAGGTATGATTTCTAGTAGAAACAATTTACTGACAGTTACTGTTGAAGAATTAATGCGGTTATGAATTTTGAAAGCTACATCTGTTTCTTTCAGGAGTCGGAGGTTGAATTATTTTGCAATTCTTGTGGTCTTGAGACATCGATGGATGAAGTAGGGAATAAGGTGTTACAGACTAAACAAGCAACTTTTTGTCGTCCCAAGGGGGGTTCTCAAAGATATAGCTTTCTAGGATCGGAACAATTTGATAGGTAACTTTTAACATGCGTTCTGGCATTATTGGAATTTCGGTAATTAGATATGGTCAGAAAAAGAATATAAGAGAATCATCCTTTTGTGCTTTTCCTTCCTTACACAGAGGTGTCTGAGGTCTGTAATTGTGTACCAACATGTTTGTTTTATGATTTCATCTTGGTGGTCTAACCTACCCGGAAAAACAAATTATGTTAACCAAATTTGTGTTTGAAAATGAAAAGATGCAAAGATGATATCTTCCAAGTGGCAAAATTTTAATCTCAATAGGATAGTACTCATTCCTAGCAGTCAAATAAGGATACTATATTTTGATATATCTTACACAGTATGCACTGATTGTGTGGTTGCTTTAAAGACTAGCTCACATGTTCACTGTATGGTCCCTGCTATGCCCATTACTTTTGTTGCTTGCTATAAAGAATGGTTCTCTATAGCATGATAAAATGTTTTAATGTTCATTTGACATGTACATTGCAGGCAAATTGTGGTTTGAACTATTTAGACAGAATAATCTTCGTCACTCAAGAATAGTCGATAGCTAATACCAAGGATGGGTTTAGTGATAACCAAGAGGTTAGAGGATCAAATCCCCTCGTCACCAACGTCCCACCAATTTCCGGTGAAAACAGGTCAGAAGTTCTATGGGTATAAAAGAAAAGAAAAAAAAATAATAATAAAAAAAAATGGATGTATCAAATATTAGATCATGGATTAATTCCTTGTACATTAGGATGGTCTGTTCAGATGTATCATGCTATTGTAATTTGCATAGAGAAGAATTCATGTATTAGAAGTACAAAAACAATCTGTGCTAAATACTTGATATCGAACATCGTACGGATCAATTTTAAGGGGAGGATGTTTTTTGTACAAAATTCTTGATATGCCTCTGGTTTGTGAGAAGGGTTTCTGTAGAAATCATAATTTGGAAAGGATTTTTTCAGCTGAATTTTATGATGCAGGAATCTGTGGACCGCTTGGCTGAACTCTGAAGTAAAGAAATCCTAGCAGGCCTGACTCATTTTGCTAACAACTACTCAATTAGTGCATTACTTCCGAGTCATTTGAAATCTATCTCAAATGACTCATTGAAACATCTTTAACTTTGATATGCACAATGATCATCAAACCCTTAGTTGTTACCTAGATAATCCACACAATATCCTGATAGATGCAGCCACACCATGCAAGAAACGATGGAAAATTGATACCAAACCTTGCACCCAGTTAGACTGATAAATTTTAAAACTAAATAGCATGGACCAGTTAAATTTTAAAGAATCATTTAATATTTTTGGTTGTACAAGAAGAATAGGAGCATTGTGATGTCATGTAAATTACTAATTGAGTTCTAGGAGCTCACCCTCCAGCTCTTACAAGCTTAGTGACCTGGCTTCCAGCCCACACCATGGCCATTACTTTGAGAAACCTGCAAAGAACTAAAATCTTAACATCGACTGTACTCTCAGAAACATAAGCATGAGATGCTACCTTTCAACAGCTGCAACATAACCCATTCTACCAGGTGCTGGAGCCACATAAAACCTACAAAGCAAGTCAAGTGGTGCCTTGTTACAAAGTATATGAATATATTCAGAGAACCAACAGTGTAATGCAGTCATGGTAAAAAAGAATTTGTTGCTAATTCTATCTTTTAATAGCTCTGGGTTTATTTTTTTAGTATTCTCACAAATCACAATATACAATGCATCAGAGATTTATATGATTTTAAAGTTTGACTTACTGTTAGTACATAAATTATATCAAACTTTAGTTCACAAAGTAAAATTTGGAGTTATGAATATTATTCTAACTATAATTTAGCGGTATGTTGAACTTACTTAGAGTCTAGGAAGAATTATTAGGTTTTATTGGCCTTAACTCTTAAGTTGATTATTAAAGGCATGGATGCCTAGTGCTTCTTCCCTTTAAATTCTCTGTTTGGACATTTTTTATTCTTTTAGTTCTTAATTTTTCCCTTTAGACTCACTTTTACTGCAGAGTCACAGTTCACGACACTATTTTCCAATTGAACAAATGTGTCTTGGGATTGTAATCAAACCTCCTCCTTTTCTACACATTAAAATTCTAAAATCTGTGGATTTCATAAGCATCCTACTTCAATTTTATTAATAGAATGAAATATCCTCTCTCAATAATCAATTGTCAGCATTGCATTAAAAAAATTCAAAATTTGGAGAGTGAGACCTAGGGCAATAAGTTAAGAAGCACTAATGATCAACTTAAGAGTCAAAAGGGGTTTTGGATCTCTTCATCTAACCAACAATTAGAGAATTGTACACTCAAAATCATGTTCATCTTGATGAAAAGAGGCATTGAGATTATAATATGTATTACAAGTACAAGCAAGTATAGTGATAAAATTATAGAAAAACATATTATCAAGTCTTCCATCCAATTGCATTAAAAAAAAAAAAAAAAAGTCTTCCATCCAAACCCAATA
Organism: Acer negundo; assembly: GCA_035582765.1. Lineage (NCBI taxonomy): Eukaryota > Viridiplantae > Streptophyta > Magnoliopsida > Sapindales > Sapindaceae > Acer > Acer negundo. The sequence goes on from CM069242.1 coordinate 14,523,870, forward strand.
ATTATATAGATTTGTGATTACCTTACTTTTCAAAATCAACCGAAAGAAGAGTCTAAAGAAACCCCATAACTTCTTAACTTCTTAACTCATGACCTAAAGCAAAGCTTCAACTAGAGAGTCTTTGTCATCTTTATAGATATTTTAGATGCTTGTCTCAGTGAGAAATTTCTTAACTATTAAATTTTAGAATCTCCTAATTATGATTCAATTTTTGTCCGCTGTTCCAACTGCATGAAAAGCAAAGACATCTCTCTCTGCATACAGTTTACCATCAATTTAGAAATAAGAATTTAGCAAATTAACCATGAAGTTACTGTATTGGTGAGTTTACTATTGAATCCAGAGCAAGTAGTGGTAGAAGACTTATAAAACCTAACATGAACCTTGAAACAATGAGCAACTGATGATTTGTTCACTTCAATGCATTCTTGTCTTAGAGACGAATGAAACAGCAACAAACTTTACATAATAACTCTATAAATTTATTTAGAGGAAACTACTAAAGAAAACCAATTATTGCTGCAGTATAGAAACATGAAACAAGTCTAAATAAAACTGCTTTTGCCTATCTGCATATGCCAATTGCCAATCCCAGTGAGAATTAATTTAACCAGAACAAAAGGGTGATACAAGTAAAGTGAGGGGGAGAGTTCAGACATTCAAGCTAGCCAAGTGAATGCGTAGCTGGTGGTCAAAGCATTTACACACGTCTGTTTGTGAACTTCTAATGTTTTAAGCAAAACAAAAGAAATAACCAAAATATTGACAAAATATTAAAGACATATAATGTCACTCACCACACCACGAGGAATGTTGTGAGGTAATAAGCAGTATTCAGTAGCCCATACGATAATATTCCAGAAATTCCGTATCTCCTTAATTTCTTCAACACCCTAACAAGTTGAACCAGCACTGATAATTTCAAATGCGACACCAAAGAAAGTTGATAGCCATGGTACTAATAACACAAGACTTTAGTAATTTGCTGATGAGGAGACCTTAAAGTAGAAACTAAGAAGTGGGCTATATCATAACCTCATATAAACATTGGGCTTACTGATTTCTAGAAAAATTACGATTAAGACCTTAAGTTTTGACTTAATTACCTAAGTATAACTAGAATCCTTTGGTTTCTAGAAACTACATTCTCGTCCTTGCAATATGCATAAAATTTTGCAAAAAAACTCGGAATTGTTTTACTGCTATCAGTCAACCTAACAGAACTACTGATATTTTCCACATGTGACTATCACAGACATTACAATATCCTACATTTCTCTTTCCATAACCAATATAACAAATAATAACTTTATGCGCTTATTTAACATAAAATGAATCGAAAATGAAATGTTGAGTTTATAATCAATTTAAATAAATTAAAACGAATAAAGCCGAACTAACAAACATAAATTTGTAAAAAATAAAATATCATTTATGATAACAGTGATAGTATAATTTTCTAGGACCGGGGAAATGTTCGTCTCTACATGTATTAGATTTCAACACGAATATTAAAAATCAAACCCTAACCCCAATTTATCAAAAGGTGTGAAACCATTATGTTTAGATCTATAAGATTCTCAAATTCAATTAAACGTAGCTTCAAAACTATTAAAGACTAAAAAAATATATTAAAATAAAAACCTAACATTCTAACAACAATATTCATGGATCCACCACAAGAATTATAAACAACAAAGTCATGAAGCAAGCCCAAGGCCATGCCTAACTCAAATGATTTACAAATCCACATATTGGCAAGTCGCAACCACCACCAAAAGGTCACCACCGCAATTAAAATCACTCTTACCAGTCTAAACCAGTTTATTGTAGAGTAGATTTTGTTGAAAATAACAGGCAGGGAGAGACACTAATAATATTGAGAAGATCAATCCCTAAACCGTAAATCCTAAACCAAAGCCACAACTGCCTCAAAATCAAAGCAAAACTCAGAAAGCTAAGAAAGGGGTTTCAGAGTGTAGTACTCATTTTTCCCATTTCTGAGTTTTGGGGCTTCAAGGGTGTTTTCTTTGGCTTTGAGACTATTATAGGTTTTAGGATTTAGCCTTTAGGGTTTAAGGTTCAGGGTTCATCCTCCTCCTCATTGTTATCAAGGTAATCTCACCCATTTGCTGCTTTTGGTTGAGAGCACTATGCAGCTATTCTAAGTTGACTATCTTTTGGTGTTACAGGTGAAAGAAATAACTCAATTAAAGGAAATAAGTCCAGAATTTAAAGGATAGAGTACATTTTTGGGAACTTTATGGGCTTCGACCTTAGATTTTTAAGAAGTGTTTTTCTGCCTGATCAGTCTCAATAGGAAAGCTGCAAAATAGCCTAAGGTTTATTTTATTTGTACATTTTAGACTTCTGCTTCTTGAAGACCAATTTTAATATCCTTGCCTGGCTATAATATATACTGATTCTTCCCTTATACAGTTTCTATTTGCCAGGAGAGCTTCTCAACCACTTGAAACAGTGGGACTTCTTAGGCAGAAACTTATATGATCATGCTATTGCACAAAAAGGTTCTCGAGCAAAATTTGAAAAAGTTTTAAGAAGTAAAAAGTGGCCAACTAAAATTGACATCTTTTCCATTAAAATAATGAAAGCCTAAGCAATTTAAAGAATAAAAAAACTAAAACGGTGTCTAGCATGATAGTAGCCTTAGGCAAGCAGTACATACTCCTTAGGTGACGCCGATTCTTCCCGATTACTTTCAGTCTTTTCTGCCGAACCTTCAAAAACAACATCAAGTCAAATTCATGAGAACTGAAGCGTGAATAACTAAAACCAAATATTAAGGGATCATATCCAGTTCATTTTAAATCGCTTCCTATGTAATGTAATGTCCTCTACTGGAGCCACTGGAATTATCCGCTTTTCGGATAACCACAAGTGGAAATACTGACATTGTTGTCGGTGCTAATTGAACAAAACGACCGAGAATAATTTTGATTTAGAGAACGATTCTTGGATTTGCTCAAGCGAAAGGGTGAGGAAACCCTAGATATTCCTGCTTTGGGAAATTCATCGAAAACCTTTGATTGGATTGCAGAAGAAACATTGAATTAATATTAGGAAAAGGAAAAAAAAATAATAATAATGTGATGAATAAATAAGTAAAATACCAAGAGTGTAGGAGAGCGATGACTGGTTTGAGAGAGAAAGACACCTATGCAATATATGATTATATGAGGATAATTGGCGGGAGTAGTTTGTTTTATTAAGGGTAATTGCACTAATATACCCTAAAAATGGTTAAATTGTACTCGGAAGATGAAACTGCGTTTATTTCACTAACTACCCCTTTGAACTGTTGACTAATAGTTGACTGATTTTAATGGATATTAAGTATGTGTTGATATATAAGTAATTCTACATACAACCGTGAAGTGCGTAACCGCCGCGTAACCGCTTTGAAAAAGAGTGAATAAAACATGGGACCCGCGTATTACTCGTTGATATATATATATATATATATTGAGTAATTTTCCAATGAATATTTTTTATAATGCACACTTTAAGCACCTTTGATGAAATTGCATATAATATATTGAATCTTGATTTGATTTTTTGTATGGATGGTGAAAACATTGAATTACATTTATGGAAAAAAAAATTTAAAAAAAATCGGATGCAAGAACTAATTTTTTCCGATTTTTTTGAAGATAAAACATTTTAAAATAAGAAAATATAAGAAAAAATAGTTTTCAAATCCAAAAAATTTCTAAATTTTTACCAAATGTGTATTTTAATTTTATTATGATGTATACAAAAATCTCATCGAAAAACATCGGATTACATACAATTTAATCAAAGGTGCTTAAAGTGTGCATTGTAAAAGTTCTCATTGGAAAATTATATATATATATATATATATATATATAAGTATTACATAAAATAAAAAAAATAAAAAAAATAAAGTATGTGTTGATACGATGGTGGCGATGACTCGAACTCGAGTCTTTACCAATCTAAATAAGTATTACAACTATTACAAAGGGTTGATACCTACCAAGATTAAACAATATTTGTGCGGTTTTGATACATAATCCAACAAACCGAGAGAAAACTCCTCACACATGTTTGTAAAATGTGTATCGTGAAATTCAAACCCCTCACCACCAATGTGGAAATGGGAGTGTACTACCACATGTGCTAAGAGGTAATGTGCTTTAGATTTGCAATATCGTGCCACTACCGCACCCTCTGGTAATGCATCTGCTTTGCCTCTAGTTTTGTAAGTTTTTCTTTTAATTTTCAACTTTTTTGTCTTGGTATTTATGGGTTTGCCAATTTTTTCCATTTCATTTTGTTGTATTTATGTATTTATGGGTTATTGTAGGGTTTCCTTTAGTTGTTTTTGCTTCTGGTTCGCTCACTTTAATGAGAAAACAAACATGATTAATCATTGTAAGTTACAGAATTGTACATCTAGATTTGATATGCCATGCAGGAGAACAATAGTTTCACTATGTTTGAATTGATGGAAGAGAAAATGAATGAAATAATAAGTTGAGGAAAGAAAAAGAGAGGACATAAGAATGTTTTTAATGATTATTGTTTGGATGGTTATGATTAGAAATGAAATAAAACAAATGAAATATTAATACGGTTAGTTTTGAGATATTGAAAAATTTTAACTACTTTTAATTCATTTCCCTCCTTATACCGGGTAAAACAAGAAGAAACCATTCTCTCTATTTCCCTCCTTATACTTTCATTTTCTTGTTATTTAACAATCCAAACAAGAGAGAAGAAATTCACTTATTTCATTTCCTCTCCTTTCTCTCCTATTCCATCAAACCAAACATAGTATTAGAGAATTGAACATCATAAAATACTTCATAAATACACCTAGGAAACCAAGCTAAATTTATTTACTGAATGGGAGACAGAAAAGAAATAGTAACATATAAGGGGTCTTAGAGAATTGAACCGTGAAACATAAAAATGAAATGCTAAACCACGAATTTATTATTATTATTTTTTTTTACTATTACAATATTCCGGGATTTTGGGCAAAAGGCATGACTCAAACCCACAATCTCTTGGATGTAGGTATGAGGGGCTTATCACTTAGCCGCCAACCTCATCTTGTCAAAGCTAAACCATGAATTGAAGGTAAACTAGCTTTTTTTTTTTCTTCTTCTTTCATTCATTCTTTCTATAATCAACAAATACAAAGAATATGTTGAGGTTAAATGTACAGACAATCTGAATAATTCTAACCGGACTTTATAAACCTCATGAAGAATGATTGATCGATATACATCTATGTTCTAAAAAAGAATTTTAACAAGAATTCCCACCTATCAATCACTACCATAACTTTCGATACGCCATCTCTAGAGTTTCTTTCTACCATAACCATCATATTCATAATAATAATCCCCCTCTATAGTCTATACAACAACACCACCAACCAAAACAATTCATACAAAAACCCACCTTCCCATTTCACTTATTTTATAACAGCAACTTTTGACACAATGCCTATCACTACCCAATCCATGTTTACTTAGAAACCAATGATCATTTCATCAAACCAACATCCATCGTCGTCAGTATCCAACGACTCAAGACTCGCTAGCATTTTGAAACTTATTATTTTACACGGAACTCATTCCTGAAAACAGTCAGATTCTGGGTGAATTTGTCCCTGTTCTTTGAATCCAAGCTTCGAGTAACATCACCCATTAGTTTATCAAAACAAGCAGATAGCCGCTGATGATGCTCCACTGACTGCAAATTTTATGCAAATAAATCACATGAACAACCAAATCATCGAAATAGGAGAAATAAATTAAGATTCAAGACAAATAAATAAAATTAAAATATCTCAGTACTCACAATCAATTCAACCATTAACAATTGTATCGATAACATGCAATTGTCATCAACTCACATAAAGGACCAACGCTCAAGGGCTTTAATAGTAGAAATATAGTATTATTTCTGACAGTTACATAAATTTGCTTCCAAAAACACAACTGGACAATGTAACATATTTGCATGTTTCTATTGGGTGACAACATGCAAAACATGTAATGAAAAATCAATTCCAAACGTAATGAGCTAAAACGACCCTCTATGCTTTCCACCTATGTGCTCTATGAATTTATTTAAAAATAGCATGCATTCCACTAAATCCCAACTTTAAGTTAAAAAAAAAACATGTTTAGTTCACCTTATTTTATCCTTTTTTGTTTCCTGGTGTTGCTATTTGATGGTGTCCATTACAGCCAGAACTAAACTATTTCCAACTTCAAAGCATTTTCACATTTAATATGGTTCCCACTACATTTCAAAATTGCATCCATTCCTAGCTAAATGCACCAAAAAATGTTAAAACCTTGATGTTTTAAATGAGATTTTGCTGTTCTGTTTCAAACATAATAATAATAATAACAAGAAGCATAGCCATGCAATTTAAAAACTTATACAAAGACTTGGATGATTTTTTTGTAAAAGATTTAACAAATAAAGGGCCTAAAGTCTAAGATATTGGCAAACACATTTAGTACCCTGTCGTGCGTAGTCTTAGAAAATAACTAGTTTTATACGAGCACAAAAAAGTAAAAGAAAAAACCCTGGAATAAGAGTTTGTGTTGAACTTACTTGTGAAGCCACAATTTGAGCTTTCAAATCTGAGAATACCTGCGGGTGAATTTTAGTTTGATCAGTCAAGATACAACAGTAGAGATTCCATAAGAATATATATATATATAACAGTCAAAATCACATTAAAAAATTAATTTGGGTAGAAGAATGAAACAGTAATCATTATAAAACAAAAATAAAATAACTGAAAATACGTGACATATTCATGCCGGTGCATTGAAGAAGCTGTTTTATCTCAGTATCGTACTATATTTGTATTCCTCCTCTGAACAGCCATGTAGCTAACATTTGAAGGTTGAGATTAAAGGGATGTGATATGTCTAGTATAAAAAGTCATCATCTTATGCTATAGAATTGCTATATTTGAAATCTTCTTTTTATTTGCTATCTTCCAACTGGATCTATCTTTTACGACAAGCTATTTGCAATGCACGTACTGTTGTATTAGCGTGAAGGTGATAGAAAATTGAAACATTGATAAATTAGGAGGAGAATACAATAGAAACCATTAAGAAAAAACATTTATGAAGACAAGATGGTAACATCTACTAAGAATAATAGGAAATTGATCTGCTTTTCCTAGTAATTTGTTTTCCAGATTTATCATCTTTAATCAATGAGACAAAGGTCAACTTAATGAAACAAGGATCTATGTAAGATGAGGCATGTGAAAACTTCAAGACAATGATAAAATTAGTAATTCCCTTAAAATGATGTAGCAAATCAAGTGACAATTGAAGGGACTTCAAAAAGACATTAGGCAAAAGGCAAGGGTATCATCACTTCATAGTTTAACAAATAAATACGGAACTAGAAAACTTCAGATCTGTATGCGAAAGATGTGAAAAAATATTAAGCTGAAAGTTAGAAGATCTAAATTACCTGCTCGCTAATAAGAATTAAGCTGAGCATAGGTCTGCTTAGACTCCACTGATTACCGCAATCCTCAAACAAAACAATCTCGAATAAGGTTTTCAATATCTGCATAAAAAAGCAAATAAATAAGTCTTCAGGAAATAAAAAGGACCAAAATGCCAGGAATGATTAATTTGACAAGTAGTCTTGAGCAATTGATTCAATATACATGAGAATTTTAGATGGTTATAATTTACAGCGACAACCTTAGAACAGAGAGGATAAGATAACAACTAATTCAACAAAAAGGAACAAACATGGTCTTCATTCAGGATACTCAAGCAAATAAGAACTTTACACTAATGCAACAGTATAGAATCCCTTCACATACTTCTGGAAACAAATTGGGGCACTCTGCAATGTGCCTTGCAAGATTGACTGCAGCAGGTGAAGTGGGTGCCTCCCCCATGGTTATGTTGTTGAAATAGTAAGCAGACAAATTCTCCACAGCAGAAGCACACTGAAACAAGGTCAAATGTTAGGCTTAGTAAATAAAATTCAGGAAAATAATTAAACAAATAACATGGTGCCATGTTCAGACTTCAGATAAAATCCGGCTTCTCATAGAAATCCATAACTGGACAGGTGAACAAAAATTACATGTCAATGGAAGAAGTTTAGAATATTTCTCTGAGGAAATTATGGTTGCAATTAGCAAGAGGTGATGAATATCTATACAATAGTTTGTTCAATACTAACCTGTGAAGAGATATTTGTATCCAATCCTTTAAGGCCAGATTCAAGGGAACTGACTATATGCATAAAGGTATTTGTATTTAAATTCAATACAAAAACAATGTGGCTGCTGAATAAAACCTCCAAGAATGCAAAGTAGGCCCTCGTCAACTGGAAAGAAGAAATAAAACATATAAACTTAACCTTACTACTGAACAAACTAAAAAATCTAACACAGAACATTTAGAGCAGTTATACAAGATAAGAAAAGAGAACCAACTATACACCTTTCACATCAAGCAAGAAGAAATCACATGTTTTGGTATCATTCACATGATATCAAGCATGGTTTAAAAAATGAGACGATTCAACTTAATTTTATAAATACCTCATTGTTAGCAGACAGTATAACGTACTGCTTTTTTCTATATTGGCATATATTGAACAAATCTTAACACCAAAGCTATGCAATTAATTGTGATCACTCCAAAGTAAAACAGATAGACGAAATGTAAAGAACTAGAGAAAGAGAAGTCGGCTAAACACATACTAAACCTCCTTACATTTAATGATATATAACCCTACAGTACACATAGATAATAGTGAAGTACCTCTCAGCCCACATAGCAAAATATATATATCAAATCTAAAGAACACTAACACTTCCCCTTAAGCTAAATGAAAAATCATATGTCACTGTGATAACTTCCCACCATGCAAAGCAATACACTCAATGACATATATGCATGCATGCATATTCTTAAACAAATTTAGAAAATAGTTTACAAGAAACAATCAACAAGATATCCTAGCATTCTACATACCTTCCTGAAAGCCAATATATCAGCCAAAGGAATTGATAATGTCATCTTAAGAGCTATATCAAGTGCATCGGCGAGAGCTCTATCTCCATATAATTCAAACACACCAAAGTTGACATAGTTTCCCGCAAGAGCTGCAATTTGGATGGAAAAACACAACAGAATCAGCTGACAATATATAATGCCACGATGCTAACATTCACATCCACTGCCATTAAATAGTTAAGTCACTGAAAATTAAAAGCAATACCATGCCAAAAACCAAAGCTAAATATCAAACCTAACAACACTCTACAAATGCAGACATTTCTTTCCAGTTCTATTTGCATCAAAATAGTAAAAAAAAAAAAAATTTATTTCTTTGATAAGAAACAGAAAATTTATTCAAAGATGAAGAACTGAACAAAAATAAAACAATACAAGGAATTAACCAATTAACAACAGCCTTCCAATCAAATCAAATATGATGAAAACTAGAGAATTATCTGTGAATTCTTCAAAGGTAGATGTCCTCCATAGAGAAGCTCTTTCACATAAAAAGTGCTCTTTTGGAAATAATAAAATAATTCAGAGCTCTTTCACAAATAACTGCCTTCAGTAATAACTGAAGAGGTAAATAGGCTAGGGAGGGTCGGGATTGAAACCTAGTTTCCCATTACCCATAACAAAAAAAATTCTGAAACAACTTGAAAAAATAAATAAATAAATAAGAGCACGTCAAGGAAATTCATAGAAGATACACAATTCCACCTTATAATATTTGTCATTATAAACAAAAATTAAAAGAACAATATTTGCCATATAAACAAGAAACAACTAATAATAAGCAAGAAATAAATGTTTATCAGTACATAGTGGAGGACACCAATGATACTTCAGCACACTGACCCTCAAAACATCTTCAAACGAATTCTTATGTATACGTTTTTATTTGAGAAAAAACTTAGAACATCATACTCACACTTAAATGTAAGCATGTTTAATAAAAAAATCATGCAACTGATGAACTTCCAACTATCACTATGAATGCCAGTCAACCATTTTAGCTAAAAAGGAAAATCAGTTCAAAGTATGACCTCTTGAAAGAATAGTTAAACAAATCCACATTCCCTTGTATTTGTAGGCGTATATATCAGCAACATTTGGAAGAGCTAAAATCCTTGAACCATAAGCTACAATTAGTTTACTAACTTCCCGAAAGAGAAGAATGCCATTAGGAGAAGAAGAGTCAAAAGTCAAACGCTGGGCTTTGTTTAACACAAACTCAGCCATGAATTTTAACAATGGAGTGGTAACCTGCATCATTAAGTCAAATAACAAAATCCACCTTAGCTTTATCATTCAATAGAAATCTAGTAATAATAATTAATGACAAAAAATATAACTCATATCCAAGAACAAGGCTAAAGAAAAGAAGATGATCTTCTGATCGCATAAATAGTCAAGCAATTAGTTATAAAGTAATTACACTAAACCTACTAAGCGATTCAAACAGACATGCTCAGGAGCTAGTGAGAATATTTTCCATTTTGTAAGACACAGTTCAATCTGATATATAAGCATTAATAAGTACATGCATAGTTGGGAGAGAACCAATAGTTTTTTTTTTATACATTACATAAAGTTTATGCACTAAACAAAAAAAAAAAGGAAAGATACAGAGAAGGTGAACAAGCTGACTACAGACAACCAAAAAAAAATCAAGAACAAGACAACTAAAAAAAGTATCAGATAATGGACCTTCAAAAAAGGGTCCATCAAAGTATCAAACAAAAGGAATAGGAACATCTCAAACCCGTCAATATACAAAAAGATGTCATAAGAACAAAACAAAAACCATGAAAATTCAGGGAGCTGAGCATACATCATTTCACCATGGCTTCCCAATTCTTTTTGTTAAATAACCGAAGCTTTTGGGTTTAATAGTTACTTGACAACGTATGAGAGCCAGTTTTTCAATAATTGCCTGGGTTCGAGTCCTCCTACATGATTGTATTTGAAAGTTTTCAATTTTCATTAATCTGAATTTATTATGTTTGTTATGCATTTGAATCTGTGTTTGGTGTTTGGTGTTTGTGTGTAGACTTAGTCCACGTGGCAAGCCGATTGGCCTTGCATGTGAGGTGGTACGTTAGAGATCAACTTAGACGAAATGCTTAATGTTAATTTCCACCCACCCCATGTTGAAACAAACACTAGTATTTAAATTGAAGACACCATTAAGAATAACATAATAGCTAAAAAGATAAAAGTCAGTCCGTGACTTAAATATATATTGTAACTGTCTAAAAGGGTTCCGGGGTTACAGAATTTTAAGACTTGGTTAAATTTAGTACTTGAATAATATAGGATTGTGGCATGTCAAAGATCTCAATCATGAAAAAATCAATTCTATTACTGGCATGTCAGAGATCTCAAACATATTATAGAATTAATAGTATCCTCATACCTCTGGTGTATCACTCCAATGAGAGACACCTTTCAAGAGAAGTGGCATGTGTGCAGGATATAGCCAATCAAATAAAACCACATACGCTCTGCGACTGAAAGACATCCGGGAGAGGTCAAAATATCAATTGAATGTTCGTCAAATGTCAAAACTAACCAAATTCAGAAACTGCAAATGCACTAACCTATTAGTGGCCATTGTGATTCCTCTTAAATCTCTCATTAACCCAATCAAAGCATACTTTACAGCATCAGTGCGGAATAGTGAATCAGGAGTTGATTCCAAACTGATAAAAACCTAAAGCACCATAACCATCACTTCAATACCCCCAGAAAAAGAAGAAATAAATAAAACAGAAATCCATATTATTGCACAATCAAGACTATAACATGTGAGGGATGTTTTGAGTTGTCCATACAATAAGAAATGCCTATACCAATAACAACCACAAAGTCCACAAGTAAATAGGATATAAGAATATAAATAAATAATATTCAACTTCATTTGTTATCACATTTAATAAATTAAATAAAAGAAAAATCTATCATTAAAGCTTAGTATGTCATTATATAAAAATCTACATATGAAACCATCCCCTAAACCCCTTGGCAAAAACAGAAGCAGCACCAATAAAAGCTATAAAGACAACCTAATAAACCAAAAGAAAATCTCAAAATAACTTTCACATCTAATTTTCAATTATGTAAATATGCTTTCCTCAATTTGAAAAGATTTAAGATAAACCTGAAATCATGCCAAAAGATATATGACATTTAAGATCTTTGTGAATTTTTCAAATCACCCATCGTATTGTCCAATTACAATGCTCATGGTGCTTCATGATATACATTTATGGATTTATAATTTTTTTTTTTAAAGCATTCATCAAGTATTATTAAGTGCTATATGTTTGTGCCAAGCAACCAAAGAAGAATCTCAAGAGGGACAAGACCCATTTCTAAGACACATGAAGAGATTCTGCAACACATAAACTTGATGATAAGGCCAAGAAAAATATGAAAGCACATCAGAGAGAAAAGACTACTTGTAGAAGTGGGTCCATTGAAGACTTGAATTTCACAGGGCTATCCTCCATGAAAATCAACCAGCCAATAATGTAGTAAAAAGTTGTTCTGCTGCGAGAGCATCTATACTCCTCCAAAAAAGGAAAGTGCTCTCTCTGAAATTAAAAAATTCAAAACAAAACCACCAGATTAAATTATAATGAAATTTTAAGAACATATAACCAATTTAGAGTAATGAAAGAAAATTACAGTATGATTTGCAACTAGAAATTTGATAGTATCCAACTTGAGAAGCAGCTTTCCAGTCATATATCTGCCAAAAGAAATAGAATATTTAAATAACAATTACTGTTGAGAGTGTGATGCCTGAATTTTATGAAACAAAACCACAATTGATCCAACTTTTCCAGCTATATATTAAGGTGGTAATACTAACCCAGATGCCAGCTCCAAGAACAAACTCAATGTGTGATCAATAACTTCCTCGCTCTGATAATTGGCACATGCAAAATAAGATATCATAGGAATACCCAAGACAATACAATGTAAGGAAAGCAAGTATTAAGCAATCACCTCAGTATAGCACTTAAGGTTTGTAGCAATCTTCCCAGCAATCACATTCAATAACAGTATATGATCATTAAGTCCAAGAAGCTCAGATAACCGGGCATATAACTGCTGCAACAGAAAGAGAGAGCCTCAAGAGACATAGACACATGATAACTTCATAAAAAGAAACAAGTTAAACACAATTACCTTGGATGAATGCATCGCTTGATCACCTACATAAGACTTTCTGAAATGTTGAAAGAAGGTCAGAATTGCCCGATCAAGTCTCTGCTTACTCAATTCACCATATCTCTGCCAATGCCAAAATAATAGATGAATTTTTTTTTACAACAAATAATTGAAGGAAAGAAATCAGAAGGTACTAAGTAAATAAAAGGAATACCAGTAGTAAATCCTACGCTCCAAGAATATTTTAATGAAAACAATACAACACATTATAGAAAAAATCAACTGCTTCAACAAATCCTTCTAAGAGAATTGAAACCGAAAACCCTAATTAAGCAAACTTTTGGTTCTCCGAAAAAACGTTGAGCTCTTCCACAAAACTTTTATGATCTCTTTCACTCCAAGGACCCATACGAATGCTTTCACATTCTACCTCTCTTCATCCTTTCAATTCCTCTAAAATACATGCTAAGAGTATGTTAAGCTAATTGAGGCAAAACCTAAACAACCTCCAGTAACCATAACAACCTACTATAAGTCAAATCACAGTCCATAAATGAATAATGCATTGAAACTTGGATTTTTCCACAAAATCGAAAATCTAAAAGATAAAAGAAAGGTTTGACTGCTCCTTTGATGCAAAACTCATTAATAATCAACTTTTCATAAACTGGAATCAAAACAAAGAATTTGACTTCGGAAGGAGCCAAAAATTTCAATAGATAGCATTAGGATGAACACTTAATGAGGAGCATCAAACATGTCATAGAAACACTTAATGAAAATAGTACCCCAAAGAATTAAGGACCAAGATCGTTTATCTTTATATAAAAGTTAGTAACAAGAATAAAGATTGCGATCAAAGAAGAGTAATCTTTCACCTCCCTATCATTAAGATGGAAAAATGAAACATGACTTCTACCATGGAACTTATAAAATGTATTTTTTTTTCACCACTACCAAGAACAAAGCTGGTGTCAGATATAAAGAGATGAAATTTTTGAGAAATAGCCTTCCAACAACACTTGGAAATCACCCTACAATCTCCTAAAGAATTAACTGTTTTTATGCAGCCTATATATGTTTTTTATTACTTTAACCACAAGGAGATATGGACTAAAGGAATCCCTCAAGCCGTTTACACGTGGAAGGAGTATTTGTCACTTTAAGATTGCACAAGACCAAATCCCCTCATGTATAATTTAGGCTGAGAAATAGTTTTCCAATTTATCAAGTGAACCTTTTTGCATTCCGCTCTCCATTTAGAAGTAGATCTCCAATGATGCCAAATTTTCAGCCTCCAAATAACTCCCCTGTTATTTGTTAAATGACAATTTCTCATATTAAACAATGAAATACCTTCTACCTCCACACAAAGGTGTCTAATGATCAAAGTTTAGGAAAACAAGAAAATATGAGAAAATCTTGTCACTCCATCTCCAACGAGTAAAGGTCTCCTTTCCAAGTGCGAGGAGAAGCATGTAAATTCACTTAAGACCAATCCAATTAGTCAATATGCACTTGCAGTAGTTGATAAAATTCTCAACCTTCAAGCAACCAATCATTTTATTTGTAACCCAAGGAAAGGAGCCATTCTGATTGTTTCTGTCCAAGAAGCTAAAATAAGGTCCACCCAGTACCAATCCATAAAAATCCAAATTAACCATGCACCCATAAAGCAAAGCAACCACTTATACCACAAAACACATGACCATAAATTGAATTTTGGATGTAAATGTTTCAAGCATACCCATTTCTGTAATAAAAAAAAAAAAACAGGATTATTCATTCCTGAAAGGGACATTCGTACTCAAACCCACACAGGGAAAATTATTTTGCTGAATCTAATTAGAACTTTTCCTTGTCCCATGCCATGGTCTGACCCCATAACATCCAGCCAAAACGTGAAACTGTCCACCCCAACAACCTGACAAGTACTAACCCTGCAACTTTAGATATCTTCCTTAGAATGAGAACACACATTTTCTACCACTCAGATGCACCTTCTGCATTACAACAATCAACTTATACTTCAATACATGTCCACTCTGTCAATTTCCATTTATTACATATCCAAAAGCAATTATCTATGATACTTACTACCTAGGGTATATTATCCTCATAACAGATAGCATAAATTTATCTACACAAATCATAATACTCAAATTCATTCCCCGTCTTGACAGGACATCTGTGAAGCTTCATCCCATTTTCTATTATGAACCTTAGAATCTGTGGTATATCAGAATGATACTTCGTAATCTCTTCAACTAAGAGAACTAAGATTATTCAAACATGATCGAGTCATGATCAGAGTCATATGGTTGAAGATATAACCCAAAGAGCTAATTGGCAAGCTGAAGCCACAATTACTGAAGTTCCCATTTTTACCATCCACCCCATGCATGAATCCAAAATCCATAGCAGATATAGCTTTACATAGGGGAAATTGCATCAGACAGTTATGTTTCATTTAAATTCAAAAGTTCTAATTCATCATATCATAATTCTTCCTGCTGATCTACCTGGCTGTGTATCCCACTGTCAGTGACATTTATTACTTGCAAAACTCGAGCTGAGAGTTCTGCATCAAGGACCTCTTGTGATTCCATACTGCAGGCCAAAACGAACCCCATGGGTTGTAGAAAAGATGATGGAAAAAATATATAAAAGATATATATATAGGAAGAAGACTTTTACCTACAACCAGTGCATTGCTTTATTTTAAGAATAGCAGCAATAATGTGAACAATCCAAGCAAGTTTGGCCTCAATGACAGAGAGTTCACTGTTATCAGCAATCTGTAATCGTGCTCTTTCCTATATAAGAAATAAAAATAACGACAGATTAAATTATCACCTCAACTTGGGCAC
Organism: Acer negundo; assembly: GCA_035582765.1. Lineage (NCBI taxonomy): Eukaryota > Viridiplantae > Streptophyta > Magnoliopsida > Sapindales > Sapindaceae > Acer > Acer negundo. The sequence goes on from CM069242.1 coordinate 14,539,990, forward strand.
GAATGTTATAAATAGAAAAAGAGGCCTTGCCCGTCATAAATGAACATACCGTATAAGACTGCAGGATAGGCTCCATTATTTTTATTATATAGAAGCCACTGTTTTCATACTGCAATTCATGAGAGAAGGAAACATAAACACCATTACAATTTAACAGAGTATTAATCATGCTCAACATGTAAGATGTAAGAGTTTCCAAACAAACAAATCAGAGCGGGAGAGGCGAAAGAGGGGGGGAATTAAAACTTAAACTATCTTTGGAAAAATTATAAGAAAAATAAATAAATAGTAGTTGATTTGAACCTGGAATCTGCAAAGATAAGGAAAGCAATCCAGCTGATCCTGAAGAAGTTCAACATTGTCCAGTGGATTCTCAGAGTCATCCGAGAATCCAGCCTACAGGAAAGAAAGAAATGGATATAAAATATTTTCTTTAATAAATCTGAAATCGATAGAAAAAAACACAGTATCAGTTGGTAAAACAAAAGCAAGTATATACCTGAACAGAGTTAAATCTTGACGTGATAAAACCTTCAGTAATTTTAGGCACGAATTCATCCAGCAAACTCGGTGCATCACCTTTCAAATATGGTACAGATGTCACTAATCTGGACCAGAGCCCCAAGAGGTAGTACACACTGCTGCTGGCCCACTAGTACAAGACATATACCTAATTAGTATACAGGGTGGTAGAAGGCCAATATGGATTATATATTTATATATGGTTTTACTTTTAGAACAAGGGAGTAATTAACCGTTTTAAAATAAATAGCTCAAGGCACCGTGATAATGGAATTAAAGTTGTATGACCTTCAACTAAATTAATGGTGTATACAGTTAAGAAAAATCTTTTAGAAATTCTTAAAAGTCATGGACACCAGTCAACCTGCCAAGATTGCAAGGACTGTAAAGTAAACTCCGCTACTAGTCGTATCCAATCGCTATAGCCTTCCACATTCACGAGCTCTGACAACTGCAACACAATGTCACCAATCCACTAAAAATGAGCATTTATATTCAGGAGGGGTAACTAAAAAACCATCATACCATATAAATTTAATAAAATTTTTATTCTATAAAAAATTTGTTTCTGTTCAAATATACCAAGAGAAGCAGAACATGCAATATACCATTAGCATCTCCAAATTGAGAACAATCGACAATTATAGACTCACTTATCACATTATAAAAATTTTAGCCAAAAAGCCTGTTCACAACAATTTTCTCAATTACATGTTACAAAACAACAGGGAACTCCTTGTAAGCTGACCTAAATCTAAAAAGACACTACAAAATTAAGTTAGAACCAAGCCCTAAACCCTAAACCAAGCATTGTGGATGAAAACTTGTACATGGGTTCATTTCCCAAGGTATAAAATCTATGAAGAGAAGCTACATAATCAGTCAATTTTGATGGAACAGGGATGGCATACATGTTTCCACAAACCAAAGAGCTTGTATGTAACATTTGTATTATCTGACCTAAATCTTTAAATATCTCCAATAATAGGTTCATACAAATGGACTTTAAATATTCACAGGTTCAAAAAATGGGATGTTCTCGGTGAAATCCTTCTAATCAGCCTTGAATGATGACCCAACCAATCTGGAAAGCCAAGGTACGTTAGTCAAATTCTTGGTTAGGTCAATTGCTTGGAGTAGAGTTAATACTAATGATGCTATACAAAAGAAGAAACCGGGTATGTCCTTGTCTCCTAGTTGGTGCATCGTGTGCAAAAACCTTGAACCTTCTGATCACCTCTTCCTTCATTGTTCAATGGCTTGGCCCTTATGGTGCAAACTGTTTCAAGCAGCTAATATAAGTTAGACAGCTCCTTGAAGAATGTTGTCACCAGAAAAATAGTCTGGTTTTGGGGGAGGGTAAAGTTCCCTCCAACACAATGACAGGAACAGAAGGTCAAATTGACACTCCAATTCAAGGTCTTTGGGCAGAAGAGAGGAATAAGTGGCTGATAGGAGACTGTGTCAAGACATCATTTGTTTCTCCTCAAAAAAGTCGTTTTTTATCATGTTTCCAATATGGATACTGACTACAGGAAAGGAAATTAACAAAATAGGACTTTCATAATCAACCCTAATTAGTTGGACTTGCATATTCAGATACAAGAATCTGCTTATAGCCATTATGCCACATTGCCACTGACCTACTGATGCTTGATGGAAAGACAAACAGAGAGAGAAAGGGAAAAGGACAAGAAGATATAACAAAAGAGAGAGGAAGAGAGAATTGATTCAAAGAGAGTTTAAAGGAAAAACTGTTATATTATTTAAATAAACAATCAAGTTAGTTAAAAGAAAATAACACAAGGCCTATATATAGATGACAAACCTAACCTACCCAAAATAATTATAAAAAAAAAAAAAATTCATCCAACACTATTCCTAAAAAACATATCAATTGCCACGAAAGCCCTAGCTGAGAAACACTTCAACAGAAAAAATATCAATAACTTATAATGTTCTTCATCACCTTCATAGCTCGGTCGTATAAAAAAGGGAGGATACTTTTAAATTAAATTGCTAACTGCCTGAGATAGCTAATTGTTATGCAAGAACCACAATGAAACTGAATTGAGTATGTATTCAACTAAAATTTCCAGTTTTAATAGTATGCAACAAGCCCAAAAGATAGAATGCATGCACACAGTTCTTAAATGCACAAAGGCCAAAGCCATACAAATATGTACACTAAAAAGAAATAAACCATACATGCAAACATACTTTTTAATGTATACGTAGAATCTTAATATAGAGAATCTAATTTCAGAAGTTCATACAATATTTACCTGATAGTTCACTCTAAAACGTCCAAGCAGGCGGCAATACTCATGGTAATTATCATGATCAGCAAGACCTAATTGCCATTCAGAGCACGATTTATAAATTATAAGGAAAAAAAAAAAAATACAAAAGACAAGGGAAAAAGGGATATAAATTGGCATAATGAACTTAAAACTTGACCAGCGTTCAAAAAAGGCCAGCGCCTAGGCTACGCCAAGGTAATTCCTCAAAAAAACCATTTTGGTAGTTGGGTCAAGTTGTTGAGCACCCAAACCCAACACCAGAACCAACCAAGAACAAGGCCCATAAACCTGACCCAGATTGGAAATCCTAAAAATTTGAGAAACCAATGCAGCCCACTTGAAGCGTATCAGTAAACACACTGTATGAATTAGGGTTTCGCAAAATCTTCCGCTCATTTGCAGATTTGCTTCTCGCAGATAAAAACTCCATCAGAGCCACAGCCACTTCTCTCAACACACACAGGTAGGGTATATTTTCTAAACCCATCTCCCTCTGCTTAAAAACCCTTTTGATTACAAAACTTTTTTTTTTTTTTTTTCATTTTCAAGTTCATGTAGTGACTCTGTTACAATGGTGACTTATTTTCTGTGTTTTTTAGCAGCAGCAGAGATGGCGAAGTAGAAGGAAAAGGCTCACATGAATAAATAAATAAAATATATATAACCCCCTAAGCAGTCATCACCACCTAGGTGGCGCATCAACACCTGACGCCGAGTAGGCACCTTTCTGCGGTTCTGCCTAAAATCACTGATTACACCATATTCGGTGCGGCCGGCAGCTGCCTAGGCCAAATTTTTGAACACTAAACTTGACCAATTAAATGGTTGGCTATTTCTCCATGGCAACAAAATTAAAATCTCTTGACATATTGGAAGCCACTTTATACTACAGCAAACTTCAAGGCATCACAATAAACCCTGACGGAATCAATAAACCTAAGCATACCTTGCATGGGACTAATTAAACATGATACAATTGTTTATACAAAACAATTTCAAACACACAGCAGACACACTAGTGGCACATGTTTCATGCCTGAACATGCTTAAGTATATTAAATTTAAGCCTAAAGTTCATTGTAAATTACTATAAATGTGCAAATTAAATAGGTTCAACCACGGCTTAAATTTTACTCAATTATCTTCATATGTGCAAACTATATATTTCTTTTCCTATTGCCAAAGGTAGTTTAGGGATGGGAAATTTGATTGAAAAGAATGTTACTCTGCTTGGAAAATGGATGTGTAGATTTCCCTTGGAGGTTAAATCTCTTTGCATGGTACGATTAAAAGCATATATGGCCTACAGGATAATAAATGGTTTAGCAAAGATGCTGCCAGACTGCCAGAGCTTTAACAAGATATCCTTGGTTCTTTATATCTCAGCATATCAACTTGTTTAATTCTAATACTAAATTGGATGTTGGAGTAGGGGTAAAATCTTATTTAGGGAAGATCCATGGATGGGCATATCCTATTGTGTCAAATTCCCTAGAATTTACAATCCCTCGTCCTTTCACAATGTTACAATTTCTTGTATGAGCTCCATTGATGATAGTCAAGCAGGTTGGATTGGGGAGGAATTTGAATGATAGGATAACATCCAAATGTGCTGATTTGTCTGCTCTTTTTAAAGGTGTTTCTTTGAATAATTCAAGAAATGATAGGTGATTATTGTCCCTTGAAAAATCTGGTGAGCTCTCTTGCAAATCTTTATTCTCTTGACTGGTTGATGATTCCTCTTTTGTTATCATTGATCCTTACAAAAGTTCCTTCTTATTTCCCCCTTCTATTCACAACAATATTTGTTGTCTAGTCAAGAAAAATTTGGGTTTTTTTCCCCTTTGTTGACTCTTGGTTCACATTTGGCTTTGTACTCTGTTATTCATTAATATATTTTTCGTTTCTTATTAAAAATAAATAAAGAATAAAAAAAGATTGAGTGAATCTGCACAGGTATTGACCATTAAGAAATAAAGTCAAACTCAGTACAAGGAAGAGAGAGAATGTAATAAACCAACATTACCTTTCCCTGTTTGTAGAATCTCTTTGGTTCCTGTCATCAAATGAGCCAAAAACTTGGAGCGTGTAGCATCATTTGTAAATAAAGATCTTCTTACAGAAGCCATTCGAACCAAGCACTCCAGTGCCTAGAAAGAAAATAAACATACCTTAATCAAAGACGCACTGAAGCAGCAAATTGATGAACATTTAATTAGTAAAAACTTTGACAATTCCAACAATTTACAAGTCCAGATATTTTCTAACATTCAAGAAAAACAGACCAACATGACCCATCACCCATGCTATAACAACCCACTCAACATTTTACATCCACATGTACATTACTTGCAAGTACTGAATAGGGTTCAAACTAGCAGGAATAAAATACATGCTCATTCAGAGATCTTACTTTCTTAGTGATTACAGAGAAAATAAATTTTATGAGATCAACGAAAAGAAGGTTGCTATAAAGGCAAGACAGCTCAAAATTTATTAATCTGTGATTATTTTAACTTTTAGGTCAAACGGGGTCAAATGGGCACCGGGGGAAAGAAGGGAAACGAGGAATGAGCAAACGGGGTAAAATAGGGGATGGAGGACCCGGGGAAACGGGGGAACAGGAGAGCGGGGTAGGTGAGAGGAGACCTCCCCCTGAACCGCCCCTGCCTCTGTTTCCCCCAAACAGGGATGAGGGTGGAGGAGGGGGTGAGGGAACCTCCCCCATCCCCAAATGACTGACTGACAACTTACTATGGACTGCTTTCTAAGGACCTTTTGCTCAGCTTTGCGGCTATCTTTTGCAAGGGTTTTGTTCACTCTCTTTGGGACAGCTCCTACTTGTATCTCTCTCCTTTTTATATACATTCTTTTTTCCAATCAAAAGAACAAAAAAAAAGAAATTAAAAATCCCCCCGACTATTATTTCCTTTTCTTCTCCTCATCCAAGGCATGTTGATACTCAAAATAACAAAGATTTATGATAATGCCCTATTCAAAACTACCCTACCTTCTCAAAAACAACTTCCTATACAGATTTAAAGTCCATGAATTTAAAAGACAATAACACTTAAAACAAACTTGATAGTTATATCTATACACAATTGAGAAAAATGTGTCAGAAATACTGATAATATCACTAATATTCCTCTCTTAAGAATGGTATTAAAGCAACGAATAACATTATATTGATGCATGCAGACAGAAGGGGATGGGAAAAAAGAGAAGTAGCTTGTTCTAGCAAAGTCCCATAATTAGAACCGCCTATTTCACAACCCAATGGCCCTTAAATTTTTTAAAGAAAAAGCCCGCATATAATGCATAAAAAGAACAATATTTAAATTTTACTTCTCTAACATCTGATCACAAAAACTAAGAATTATCAATGAATTTTTCAATGAAAATAAAACACCTGATCGATGTAATATGTAAGTTTTTTAAGCAAAATGGTTAAGTAGTTATCAGTAAGGGATAGTTATAGAACTTCATAAGATGTCTGAAGCATTAAAAACAAAAGTAACGTGTTATGTACTAACCTCCTTCGAAAGTGGGGACTCCCTGATGGCATAGTAATCAAAAAATATTTGCAGTGTTGAAGGATCCTCCAAAACTGGTCTCCATGATGATGGAATCTGTGAGATAACGACCATATTAATTTTTTTCATATAGGACACAGAAAGTTTTATTTAAGGAGGAAAAAAAACAAATATAAAAGTGAATACAACAAAATGAATAAATACCACCACCATATCACTTAATCATGTCAGATCCATTGCACAAAGCACATAGTGGAGGGCCTTTGAACAAATAATAACAAGAATTTACAAGTGTAATCATTACCTGAACAGTACCAAACTCTTCTGAACTTTCATCGATTGATGTCCCAACAAAATCAAAAGATAAACATTTAAGAGAAAGAGATAGTGCCAACTCCTGCAGCCGACTAGCAACTGTATATAGCATAATACAGATCCATCACCACAGCAGTCATAAACAAAGAAGCATCAAAATATACATGAAATAATAATGAAATACACACATATTGATACAAGAAAGAGAGGGAGAGAGGGGGAAAGAGGCATAAAGACAACATAAGAAAGAAACTCGTACCGTCATTTTTTAGTTGACCCAATGATGTTAAAGATATTTGGAATATTTGAAAAAGTGACTGATCCCTAAAGGAGCAGGCAACCCGACGATGATGTGTCGAAGGCAACCCTGGATTCGGCTGACAATTAGGTGCCAAGAGACATACAAAAGGATATTAGTAAGCAGATGATGATGACGATGATGATGATGATGATGATGATGATGATAGCATTATTATTATTATTATTAACCTGATCATTATCATTTTTGTAATAACAAAAACAACAAAGAATGAAAATGAAGGAGAATCCATTCTAAATTGAAATTATATAGCAAAAAGGAAAAAAAAAAAAAAAAAACTGTCTGCTATTCTCAATACAGAATGCTACTCAGAATGAAATGCAGAAGTAATCCAGACACAAAAACTTGACACTTCATTTGAAAACTTAACTGAAAGACAAATGGAAGGAAGTTGTGGAAGGTATGAGAAATGAAGTTAAGTTGTGGAAGTGAAGTTCTATCTCTCTTCATGTTTCATTGCAGATGGAAAAGACAAATAATGGTAAATAGCAGACACTGAGACCCCAAATTAATTTCTATTTGAATAGATAATTGAAAATTTTATTTAGTTATGCAATCTTAGTGTCCTAAAGTAACTCCAAATTTTGTGGGAGAATATAAAGTGGGCCAAGGGGGAAAGTTTTGCCTCTTAATTTCCTTCCAGTTTATTTCCTCTTACTTAAACACACAAACACAGGAAACAAAAGTACTTCCCTTCATTTCTATTTGTTCTCATCCATTTTTCTCAATAGTCAATCCGATCCATATTTTATACATCTAGATTAACACCATCAAACAAAGGATGGGAATTACTTTACTTTAAATGAATTAAGAGTAAATGCAATCTTTAACATTCTGTCTGTTGGAGTGCGGAAAAACATAACTCAGCGTAGGTACTTATCTGCATGCTTACTCTGTCCAGAAAATTACTATGAGAATGACACATATTACACTGTACAATAATACATAGTAACTATAGCACCTGAACAACGAAAAAACTTGCACAAAAGTGGAGAGTAACCTGATTCATCTCAGACACAAGTTGGTTGAGTATTTTCAGACCAATGGTATAGTGATCTGTTGTTGCCTGGCCAAAAACAATTTTGTCAGGTACGATATTGTGCAAGTATTTAACAACAGAAATAAGTTTATGATAATCAACTTGAAAAGAGAGCACTCAAAAATACATGATAAGAACCCTTATGTCGTAATTCATATAAAGAGAAGATACAATGTAAGGAGTTGTTTAAATGCATAAGCTGAGAAAAGACATGTTAGAATCAATCTGTGGTTATGCGAGCAGAGGGATATAATATGAAAAAAGGAATGAATTCAAATAATAGTTAATCAGTAAACAACTCCACAATGCAAACAAATAATAGTTACCAGTCCCATTTCATTCAATTAACTCAAACTGAACACCTAGCAGCAGCTATCATTAAAAAGCAAATTTTACATGATAAATAGTATCCAAATACTAATAAGCATCACTGACCTGGCTCAAGAAATTAGTCGACTCTTGAACCAATTCACGAAATCTATCATCGTCGAACCAACCAAACTTGGTAAGCCTACAGAGTAGCTGAATCAGAGATGCAGTCACAAACGGCTGCAATTCAGGACCTCTCGTCGCCAGATAATTAATCAGATAGTTCCCTACACCACAAAACAAAATATCAACAGAGAGGAAATAAGTGCAATAATAAAGTGAGATGATGATGCAAGCAAGTAGATAGATTGAAAGAAAAAAAAAATGGAATTTACGAATTTGGAGACGGAGCTGCAAAGCAAGGCTGTGGTCGGTGACTTGCTTGAGCAAGCTAGAACTAGCGAGCATCAAAGCGTAAGGAGTCAATGCGTTGTCGAGAATGTACTGACACTGAGCGATGTAATCGGTATTAACAGAGAAACACTTGAGAGTGTTCTCCGCATGAGCTCGCTCTGCCGAGTCTTGCGAGTTGTAGAGCCTCTCGCACAGCGCCTCCAGCTGCGCTAAACTCTCCATCCGAAAAAAAAAACGATAACCTAATCCGATATTTCGACGAAATCCGATCAAAAATTCACCGAAAATGGAACAAAAAAATCACAAAAATGAAAAAACGAAGAAAGAGAGTACCGTCGAACGGATCTGAGATCGTTGGAGAGAGTTGGTTTGTTTGAATTTTTCTTGAGATTTCAAGACTGAAATCAAATTAATCGACTTGCTTCTTCTTTTTTCTCTTTTTTAAGAGGGGAGGGGAGTCTACAATGGCGAACAACGTGTTCGTCTTGTTTTCTTTCTTGCGTTGTGTGTTTTCTTGGAATGGCGAATTTTGAACTGTGGGGCTCGTGTGTTTGTTCTCTTCTCTCTTTGTCGCCGTTGGATGTGGTGAATTTTGGTACGTTGCTTGTCGATACCATATACATAAAAATCATGAGGCCTTTTTTTTTTTTTACCATATGGATTAATTCGGGACAGGTATTTTATTTGAAAGCTTTCGTCATTGGTAGGATTCGAACCAATAACATAGGAGTCATTTGTCCAAACCCATCAAGAGGTCTAATTTTGTCATATGAGTTGTCAAATACAATATAAAATTAGACGAATTTTGATATGTAAATTGGCAATACCTTATTTTTATGAATTTTGGTAAGTAATGTCAATACCATATAAATCACAAATATCATGGAAATCATGGGGCTAATTTGGGCAAGTGAATTGTCGATACCATGTAAAACAAGATGAATTTTGGTATGTAAATTATCAGTATCATATAAATCATAAAAAGATATAACGAGTGACGTCGAATTTGAACAACGAATTTTTGTATGTAAATTGTCAATACATATAAATCATGAGACTGATTTTGTCTTATGAGTTGTTAATATCATATAAAATCTAGATACTATCTAACGAGTGATATAATGAGTGACATCATTTGAACATCAAATTGGACAATAAATTTTGACATATAAGTTGTCAATACCATATAATTCATGAGGTAATCTAACAAGTGACTTAATGAATAAGTCATTTGAATATGAATTTAGACAATGAATTTTAGCATGTAAATTGTCATACTACATAAACCATGAAACGATCTAACAAATGAGTGATGTCATTTAAACATGAATTTGGCCTACCTTTAGTAAGAATGACATGGCACATTACCATAACTATAATATGTATCATATTGCAATTCATGGCTAAGTAAATCAAGAAGGTAAAAAAAAAAATATATATATATATATATATAAAGAATAAAATAATAAAAAAGGTGGTATGTGTCGGGTCGGTTTGGGTTTGGGCAAAAATGAACCGATGCAAACTCATAATAACAGTCCATAAATAATATATATACATCAAATTCAAAGTTGGTGAAATTTACTTAAAACAATTTAGACAAAATAATCCAAGAAAAATTGCGAACATCACAACTCTTTCGACTTCTAAAGTTCCACACTTGTATCAACGTCAACATTCATCTTTGATTGCTCCCAATCTTTGAAGGCATATTCGGTAATATTTTCTGTTTTTGTTTTTTGTTTTATCAATTTTCATGTGTAAATAAGAAATTGAATTTTTACATGTTTAGAATCTAAAAATGTGTCTGATAACTATAACTAAAAATAGTAATATATATAACTAAAAATGTTATAATATGATTTCATTGTAATTATTGTAAACAAAAAATTAATATCGTAAAGAGTAAAATTAATATTGCATGTGGTTAAAACTAATTTTATTAATTAAAAAATATTATTTTTTAATTAGTAAAATCAATTTAAATAAGTTTTTAACCGGTGTCTTTTCACATTTTTGTAAAAATTATGATAAAAAATATTTTATTAAACTTAAGAAAAATTATTTATTAATAATAAATAAATAAAAACATATATAATCCATATATAAGGGTCTGTTTGGTACATTGTATTGGATTGCATTAGATTGTCATATTGTATTATTTGTATTGAATTGGATTGGACTGCATTATCATTAATACAAACATGTGTTTGGTGATGTAACGTATTATATTGTACTATATTAAGTTATTCCAATATGACTTTATTGGATTCTATTATAATTATAAAAATATAATATTTTTAAAAATAGTTAATAATTCATTTTAAATATTCTTACCATGAATAAATCAATAAATATTTTTATAAATAAATCAATAAATATTTATTTTCATTGATATAAAAATTTAAATCAATAATATTTTTATAAATAAAATAAATATTTCCAATATAATTCTGAAATTATAAAAAATATATATAACACATATTTTCATCAATATTCCATATTTGTTGAGAATAAAGAGAAAATAAAAGTTTTTTTTTTTAATTCAATATAAACTAATACCACCAAATATTATGTATTATATAATATAGTGTTTATGCTAACATTGTATTATTTGTACATTTTAATTATCTAATACAATACAATACATAGAAACAAACATGCCCTAAGGGTTTAGGAACAATACATTTGAGTTAATTAATGCAATACAATCTGATTGGCCAAATACATGTACTGCATTATATAATATATTTTAACTCTCTTATCCAATACTACACAAGGTAACAAACATGCCCTAAGCACACTGTATTTTATTATTCTTATACAATATTTTATTCGGTGATATTTCGTATTAAGTTATATAATGCTAAGATGTGATTTTTTTTTCTAAATATTTTGTTAACTTAAAAATTGAAATATTTTTAAAATATAAAAACATATTATAAAAAATATATATATTTGTTGTATTATATTTTTTAAATATTAATAAATATATAATTAATATTTCTATTACATAAATTATTATTCATGTAAATACTTTAACATTTATACTATTAGAATAAAATTTATTTTATTTTATTTTATTTATATAATATTTATTTTTAAATTCATATGTTAAAATAAATTATATTATATTATTTTGTATTATATTTAAAATATTATTATTATTATTATTATTGTTATTATTGTTATTATTATGTATTATTATTTCTCTCCCCTTTATATTAGCTAATACCACTCATGCCTTTTGTATTAGCTAATATATCATACATTGTATTAGACAAATTAATATGTATTAGCCAAATTAATATGTATTAGCTAATATAATGTAACGTATAATCCAAAACAATACAAACAATGTATTGTATTATTCTAATACATTTTAAACTTCTAGTACAATACAATACAAGGCACTAAACATGTCCTAACTGTATTGTTAATGGATAGGTTTTAGAAGCAAATATTGCTTTTAGTTTATTTATTTATTTTTATTTTTCAAACCTTTGAATTTTGTGAATCTTTGGATTTAAATCCAATACCTAGTTTTCACTTCATCAACAATACAACAACTGTATTGTAACTGGACCCATATATGTAATATTGTATTGTAGCTAGACCCATATATATAATAAGTTTAATCTCTATAAACTTTAATAATTTTTGTTAATAAATAGAGCATTTTCGTTTTATAGGATTCATATGCAAAACAGTGAAAATGTAATTTTTTTTTTGTTCAATTAAAGTGAAAAACGTGTATTCTGTTTTTCTTGTTTTCTATCAAAAACATGGCTGATGAACATGTTTTTACTGTTTTTCATTTCCATATAAATCTACTTAGATATAACACAAATCTATGTAGTTATCTACACTGAAAACCAACATAGATCTATTGACAAAAGAACAAACAAAAATCATGTAAAGAACTAAAATCATGCAATAGCAAAAATCATATAAGAAGGAAAAGCTAACTAAAGCATACTTTAACCAATTTAGGACTTTCCTTTGATGTGAATTCGATGTAGCAATTTAGCAAATATTTGAAAAGAGAATAGTATATATATATATATATAAAGAGAGAGAGAGAGAGAGAGAGAGAGACAAAGAGATAATTTTCCAAAAGAGAAAACGATAGAATAACCGAAAAACCAGTGGTTGTTGTGGCTTCTTGTTGTCTTCATGATGAACAAATTAAGGGCGACGGCAGGGAAATGTTTGAGAGAAAAAACTGGTTATTAGGTTTGGTCAAATGGCCAAATGAGTAAGGGAGGGTTTTAATTTATCTTTATATATCTTGATTTCGATTCAGGTGTTGATTTTGAAGACTCAAACAGAAAGCAAACCCGAAAAAAAAAATCGGTTTTACAATCTAAGGAATTGAAATATTAAATAGAACAAAAACACTAAAGTAAACCTATCTGAACACCCAAAATTGGTTGCGGTTAGGTCGATACGATTTTTTTGCCCTCTCCTATCGAGAATTTTTAAAATAAGATTGAATTTTTTTGAAAACATTTAATGAGTTAGGTCAATACTACTACGGGTTCAAAATTTTTTTGTCACTATTTGAGGCGTTTTTTGTAAGATAGACACCACATTACTAACTTAAGTTTAAAATGCACCTATTTAGGTGATTAGACAAAAATACTTTTTTTGTCAGTTTGTGTCTTTTTCAAACATAGAGAGAAAACCTTTGAGAGAAAACATCAGAGCTTTTTCGTGCCTTTTCACACTAGATTCGAGCATTTTCGAGCCTTTTTGAACATTTTTACACTAGGTTCGAGCATTTTTACACTAGATCATCCGAGCCTTTTCGTGCTTTTTCACATTAGATTCGAGCCTTTTCGAGCCTTTTCGAGCCTTATTACACTAGGTTCGAGCCTTTTTACATTAAATTCGAGCCTTTTCGTGTCTTTTTGTGTCTTTTCGAGCCTTTTTACACTAGATTCGGGCCTTTTCATGCCTTTCCGTGTCTTTTTACACTAGGTCCGAGCCTTTTTACATTATATCCGAGCTTTTTTACACTAGATCATTCGAGTCTTTTCGTGCCTTTTCGAGCCTTTTCATACACTACCCGAGCCTTTTCATGCACTACCCGAGCTCGACCCTTGAATGCGTCTACATAGCGCCACAAAATTAACTATCCAATGAAGATAAATTGATAAGGTTATGACGTTTAACTTCCGTTAGAGGTTTATTATAGAGAAAGATGAAAGAATAAAGCTCTAAAAACTTTAAAGTAAGAAAAAGAAATGTGTAAAATAAGGGCAATTTTGGTAGTTCACCATAATAGGTGTCTTTTAAACTTAGCTTATTAAATGAGTGACTTTGTCACCACATGAGTTTTAAAAAGTGACATTTTTCACCATTTCCACATACTACTATACTAGTTTGGTATAGTAATTAAGGCGATAGATGTTCATTGGATTTGGATTTCAATACAAGATTCAGAAAAATCCAATATTTTAAAGAGCAAGAATGAAACATAAAACAACTTGATTTCTAAAAGTTATAACATGTTTTTGCAATGAAGATTCGTCTTCTCTCTACATCCTCTCTTTCTCTCTCTCTCTCTCTCTAAAACCTAGAGGCGAAAGTAATGTTTTTGCCTTCGAACTTTGTTTTCGTTATTGGTGGGTGTAGCTTTTAAATTTAATTGATGTTCTATGATGAATGATGAAAGTATGTCAATATACTACTGTGGATAAATTAGAGAGGGAGTGAATAGGTTATTACACTTTTTTGTGAGATAAAAATAAGTGTAAACATAAATATATAGTTTGAGAGAGAGAGCGGAGGAGAGATAAACAATGCACATGATATTAGCATAAAAACTCTTTGGCTATTTAAGTCACAAGTTTGTCTAATTGATAGATAGTTACACGTCAAGATGATTCACTAAATCACTCAATTTTCGGTCCACCATATACTATATACCAACAAGTCTTTTACTATAGTAAACCCCGATGTACTTTTGCATATCGATGATTGACACCACAAAATCGCAAGACTTCTCTTGTATCTTAAATACCTTTTAAGATACAAACTCTTAACGTTAGAGAGAATGATTTACATGCTTAATGAATGCATTAATAATAAAAAAGTATGCATGATCAAAATATGGTAGAAAGATTGAAAACTTTAGAATTGATTACGATTTATACATATCTTTCTCAGTTTCTTGTTTTGTTTATTAGTTAAACTTGTGCATTTTACTTCTCTTTTGTTAGTTTTAAGGTAGTCAAGTCCTAAAAGCTTGATGGATGCAAATGGAGTTTTGAAGATTGAACCGTGAGCATAAAACAGAAGTCAAAAATACATTCTGTTGACACAAAGAGAGCTTGGACAATAAGATATTGAAGGTCATTGATTAAACTTGTGAAAACTACTTCTACAAATGGGCTATTTTTTTTTTTTTTTACCGATCATTGACAAAGACGTGGAAAATCATACGTTTTATCACCTTTTCATTCATATATTCTATTATTTTTTAATATTATGTTCCGAGTCCGGTGCTTCGTGTGGCTAACAAATCAACGTATCATACGTTCTTTATTGTTTTTTTAGTTATATGACTCCAAAAATCAAAATAAAATATTATAGTACCTTTTAGTATCTCTTATTCTTTATCCAGTTCAGTCTTAGGTGTCTTTGCTTTTCCATTCTTTTTTTGTCCGAGTACTCTTATTTTCTTTCCCAAAGTAAAGCCGAGTCTTCCCTTATTAGTGTGAGTACTCATAACTAAAGCGTCGCCCTATATCTTATTTCTTCCTAAGAACAGGCTTTCTCTTCCATATCCGCTACTTTCTCTTCGAGAATCATGGGCTAGGAGGCATAGTCCTTTAACTTGGTTTTTTCGCTTTTGTAAACCATAAGGTGCTCATTCGTTTCCTCGTGGCATTCGTTCTCTGTTAGAACATATGCCTTAATTTCCTCGTGTGGTTGTTTTCCCCTCATTTCTTCACCCTCCCCATCTTCCTCTTCTAAAAGTGTGGCTTTCTTTTTTCCAGCAGTATTCGTGCTACCTCGAGGAGTCCCATTTTTTTTTTTCTTGTTTAAGGCTAGAATGACACTTGTTGGAAGGAGGCTTTTCGTCAAGCATTTACATGCTTCTTCAATGTCAACATTCTTTACAGGGGTTATATTCTTTGATTTGAATAATTTTTCTTCTTAGTTCTGCATATATCCTTTACTCTGTTTCGGGCTCTGGGCTGAAGAATATGGGCAGTATGTTTTTCTGTTTATGGTCTGTTGTTAGCACTTCTAGCTCATTGTATCTTATTTCATATTCTTTTTCTTTCATGATTTGGATTATATTCCCCGGTGAGTCTAGTATTTTCTTTTGCTCTTTTGGTGCCTATCCTACAACTTTTAACCTATATACTATTTTCTTAAGGCACACCCATAAAGAGTGACTATCGTTCTTTCTAGCTTGATATCCGGTATTTTTTATTTAAATATGAATATAAACCTCTCATGAAGAAGCTCTATCTTACTTAATTCCTCAGCTAATTCATTTGTAGCGCATATAATTGGTACGTTTCTTGTTTTAGTGAATACCGATTTATACTTGAAGTCTAGCTTGGATTCTTGTCCATCAAGTAGTCTGAGTAGCATGCTACATAGTATGCCAGTCCTGTCTCGGTAAGATTTTCTGAACAAGAATCCCTCGTTGGTTCCTGAAACTCATCAATGACCCACAAGTTGAAAAAGTCATGTGTTTTTGTAAAGTCATTTATTCTTGTTCTTGCGAAGTAGGTTCTTATGACTTATGCTTGTTATTTGAAAACAAGGGATTTTTTTTTGAGTTTGGTCTTCATTTGATACAAAGCTACTTTGCTTTTAGTGATCTCGGGAATATTAGATTTATGGCGAGCCAGTCTAAATATAAATATTTCTCTTTTAAATACTCTATGTCATATTCCTCGGGGTACCCTTTCTCTTTCAAGAATACTGCAATTCTTGTAATGGGTCCTTTTTTATTTGCTCTATAATTTTAAGATCCCCAAAAATTCTCTTTATATTTTGGTATCTAGTTTGATTGGTTGCTCTTATTAGTGGGTCCTTATAGACATCAAACCACTACTTACTCACTTGAAGCCGTTTATATATTTCTTCTGGTTGTTCGTGGCTTGTTCTCTTTCTATGTTTCTTTACTGCATCTACTTGATCTCTTATTTATTTGAGTGTGTATTGCTCTCATATGAGTGGCATTTGGTCTTCTTTGATAACATAGGCGCATATGGTTCCTCATGATTTGTAACTTCAACTTCTTTGTACTTGATAATGCTCAAACCCTTCACATGAACTCAAAAAAAGAAACGTGATTGCAACAAGAAATCACTAAAATAGAAAAAGTAATGCAAAAGACACCAGAAAGTGTGATAGAATCAGATCTTCTCTTTTGGTTCTATTCTCTATCTCTCTCTCTCCCTCTCTCTTAAAATTGTTCTTGGACTCTCAATTCTGCTCAAATTGTTCCTCGATTACGAACTTTCTCTCCATTTTTACTCTCAGACGAAAGGTGTAATTAGCTTTTCAATACAAGTGCCAGCTTCTCTAGTTTTTTTAATTATCTTCACTTTCAAGATGGAAGAAAAAAAGAGTGACTTAAGTGAAGACCACTCTAATTCTCAAGGGCATAAAATGAAGACACCATAAAGCTCATAAGAAAGAAGCTAATAGAGATGCCATGTCCCGAAGCGATCTTCAGACAGATGGGCTTATTTGTGCTTTTGAATTTGTTCGAGGCCATAAAAGATTAACAAACTCAAAGGTTTTAAGCAAAACATCAGATAGTGCCCATTTAAAAATGCCAGTAAATAGACTAAGTGAGGCTTCTTCACAGAAATTAGATATGAGCAAATTACTAGATTCCTCATCTAAAGATGAGTTTATGAGCAATCAGAAATCTCCTTTCAGTGATTACAAAGATAGCAATAACTATCAACTATGTCATGTGAATGCCATAAAGATTTGATGGCAGCCATTGGGTACCTATTAGGTGGGCTAGAATTTTCGAACTTGTACAAACAGTGCAAGTTGATGATGGATGGGATTAGCAATAGTTGGAACTAATGAATGATAATGATGATGTTACTGTTGTAGATTTAGCTGCTCCCTTCTGGGAACGCCCAGCAAGGCCAATATGGTGGTGTCATATGGCTGCATGTCATCAAGATGTTGAGGAATGACTCATAAATGCTCAGTGGTTGCACCCTGCTGTCAGTTTAGCTTTGAGAGATGAAAGTCAACTAATAAGTGAGAGAATGAAGTATCTTCTATACAAGGTTCCAGTTAAGGTTACTGGAGGGCTGTTATTTGAGCTTTTGGGATACTCTGTTGGTGATCCATTTGTTGATGAGGACGATATCCCTATTATACTTCGGTCTTGGCAAGCACATAACTATCTAATAACTGTTTTGCACATAAAAGGACATGTCTCATGCAATAATGTTTTAGGTATTACAGAAGTTGAGAAGCTTGTTTTTGTTGAAGGTTATAATGTACTAAGAGTAGTGCATGAAGTCATTGTACTTCTGGCTTGCCATCTTTCACGATGAGAGGACAAGTTATTTCGTAAGTACATATTTAGGGTCGCTGATGAGATTGAATTGAAATTCATTAACCAGAGAAACCTCAAAGATATGACTCTTTTCAGGATGATTTTAAATTAGGAAATCAAAAGATTATCTAGACAGGCTATCAGGGTGAAATGGTCGTTCCACGCAAGAGAGAAAATTGTGTTTGAACTAACCCAACATTTGAGGGGAAATGCAACTAGAATCTTGTTAGATGGAATAAGAAAGAGTATGAGGGAAATAACTGAGGAGCAAGAAGCAGTTTATGGTCATTTGTTTACCATTCAAGATGTTATGAAAAACAGTGTTCGCGCATGGTTGCATGACATAAACCTTATAGTAACCCATACTTTGTTTGTTTTAGGAGGTTGTGGTCTTGTTCTTTCGATAATCACTAGACTTTTTGGAATCAATGTTGATAGGATCCCAGGAGCAGTGAATACACCATATGCATTTGGTATGTTTATAGTTGTACTATTCTCCATAGGAGTTGTGGTAATTGCTGTTGGATTGCTTTACTTGGGATTGAAGAAGCTAGTCACTGATACGCAAGTTGCAATTAAGAAGTTGGAATTGCAAGAGTTGGTTAAGAAGTTCCAACATGAGGCAGAGACCCATGCCATAGTTCATAACATTTCTCGGAATAATTTGCCACTAACTGCTGAAGATATGATTTCACTTGATGAAGAATACATTCTCTTGCAGTGAAGACACTATATGATCTTTCAACTATTTTTTACACTGTTAGATAATTACTGGCTCTGCTTACTATGGTGTCTTTATGAAAAGAGATCTGAAAGATTTAATCTAAAGCAATGTGCAAATATTTTCATTTGTAACTTTGTTAAGGGTTGAGACATTCCTTTGTCTATGGATTTCAATCTCTTTACAACATTATACTTGGTTTGGTTGTCCTGTTTGTCACCTTTGCAAACTTATTCATTTGAGGACTATATTGGTGTTGGCCATATATATGAAATGAAACCTGCAGTGTCAATGAATGTTTGGTACATTAACGGTTTCAATTTTTGTGGGAACTTCACAGTTTGGGGAGCCAACTAATCCTTAGTTTGGCTTTTGTTTGTTATGGTTTTTGGTTGTCCAACGTTTTTTGTTCTGTTTCTGTTTCTCTGTCTGTGTGTTCATTGTTTCTTGTTTCCTCTATTTTGATTTTTGAGTCCCTGTTTTGTTGTGCTGTTTGGGCAGTGTGGTGGCTGCTTTACTCAGCTTTCTTTGGCTGTTGGTGGCTGTTGTGCTTCTTTTGGGTTGGTTTTTACCTCCCTTTTTTTTTCCAATGAATTGCAGTACAAAAATAAATAAAAATGGTTTCCCATGATTTGTGGAATTTAGCCATGCACTGTACCCTCTCAAACTTTGGAAATGCATTCTCTGAGTATTCTTACATTGATATTTTCGGAGGCATTGGTGCTTTCTATCCCTATATGGAAGTAGAATCCCTTGATTTTGTGATTTTCTTTGGGCCACAACCATAGCGTTGCACTTTAGGACCTTTGAAATCCCTTGTACAATTTCTTTCCTTGTTACGATTTTCCTTCTCTCCGCCTAAGTGAGTAAGTGAGTAGAATGTAAGGATTTGTTTTCAAATTTGATAAAAGAGGTTTGATGAAAATTTGGATGTGTTTGAATCTAATGAAGAAATTGGTTTGATGAATATTCATTATAGAAGAAGTAAAAAAACTTGGATTGATTTTTTTTTTATTAATCTTTTTATCACATAAATAAAATAATTAAAACTAATCAAACAAAAGAAGGGCAATCTGGTCATTTGAACCTCTTATCCCTTCCTGTCTCAGTCATACCAAACTTATAACAGTACATTTCATAGTACTGTCTTAGACATTCCAAACATAATTCATAAGTAACAGAACAACCCGTCCCGTTTTGTCCCGTCCCTGTACAAATGCACCCTTAGGGGCACTTTTGCTAATTTTTCGGTTGATGGTACATTTACAATTTGACCTTCTAATAGGGCAATTGATTGTTAACGACAACAATCTAACTATAATATATATATATATATATATATATATATGTTTGTGTAAGAGTAGCATGCGTCCAAATCAAAGAATGTTTGTGTTTTCAATAAATTTCAAACTATCCTAAATTTATTTTTATTATTCTAGAAGGTCATAACAGTTTATACTTTTATTTTATTTATAAAACATGAAACAGGAAACAACCGGAGAGCCTAAACAGGCTTTTCAGAGTCAATGACTCTATTAATACAAATAGGAAATTCTTCCATCCATAACATATCTTTAGTGATACCAAGCGTATTTTTAGAGAGGCCTTGAGCAGCTTTGTTAGCAGGCTTAATGACATAACGAAACAGCAAACCTTGAGGATCTTCAGTTAGTTTAATAATATCCATAAGAATGACCCCAAACTTAGAGTCTAAATGAGAGCCACTATTAATCCAGTCAATCACCTCTACATCATTCAGCTTAATCACATAGAAGAGAAATCCACATTCCACACCAAAATGAACCTCCTTTTGAATTGCTAACATATTAGCAGCTTTGATAGACATATTAGTCTCCAGCCTTTGAGAGCAGCACACAAGCACTTCACCATCAGAGTCTCTAACCATAACACATATACCAGTTCTCTTGCCCTGTCTGTCAAAAGAAACCATAAAATTCATTTTGAGCTTTCCCAAATCAAGCGAGACTCAATAGGTAAAAAGGTGGGGGGCAACATAAATATTATAATTTTTGTCCAGGACATTGCTAATAGACTCAACCAGAAAATTCTTACTCCAACAAAAAACCTCAGAAATATATGTATGAGGAGAGTTATGAAGCAGGCCATTACGACATCCCCAAATCCTCCAAAATAGAACACAAAACATTTTTTTATCCTCATTCACCACTGAGAACCAATGAATCACCAAATCCAAAAAGATAGCATGATTACATGTAGTAGTAGCCTTTAAATGAGACCATTCATTTCAAATATGCTTCAATTTTTTACAAACCCACAAGGCATGCATTGTTGTTTCCAGTAAAGTTTTGCAAGCAATACAGTTGCCTTCCGTCAAAATCCCACGACGAGAAACGTTGTACTTGGTCGAGATCTAGTTAAAGTAGGCTCTCCAAATGAAAAGTTTAACCTTCAAATGGATATTCAGCTTCTAGAAGGACTTCCATCATTCTCTAAGAGGGCTAGGATTAGAATTAGAATTTCCAGGACTCGCATTTAGACCACGATCAAAATAGTACATGCTACCAATAGAGTATCTTCCACTAGCCTCATAATGCTAAAGCATTGAATCAGTGATGCTACCCGAAGCAATAGGAGTTTGCAGAATTGACTTCGCATCGTCCGGAAGGAAGCTGGTCTTAATTAAATCCAAATTCCAACCACCTGTAGGAGAAATAAGCCTAGCAATCGTAGCATCCATGCCCAAATTAGGAGGTGAAAGAATTTTGAACTTTGAAAGTCTTGGAGTCCATCTATCTCTATGTATTTTGATGGTTCTACCATCCCTCACTCTCTATCTCGATCAGGCCTCTAGCCAACAAATCCCTACCACATAACAGGCTGCCCCACACATAGGAAGCCGATGATTTCTTTCTTGCTTCCAAGAAACTGTAGATTTTAAAGTAACAGCCTTTGAGAGTCATTGCTGCCAAAGACTCAAGATCCTTAAGGATCCACCATCCCTGCTTAGCCAGGAAAGCCCTATTGGAAGATTCCAGGTTATGAAAACCGAGTCCAGCATCACTTTTAGGCATACACAAATGCTCCCAAGTGCACCAGTGCATTGGTGCACTTGAGAGCATTTTCCTTTGATTACTATTACTACCCCACCAAAACCGGGCATATAGCCTTTGAATATCAAGGATTAAACATTTAGGAAGGTGAAATAGGGTCATAGTATAGAAAGGGACTGATTGAACCACTGTTTTAATAAGTATCTCCTCTCCGCCAATGGAAAGAGGCTTCTCACCCCATCCTTTGATTTTTCCTCACACACGGTCAATAATTTCAGCAAAAAGTTTTCTCTTACTTCTACTAGAAAAACATGGGAGTCCTAAATATTTTTCATGGCATTTAACAAGTTTAACATCAATCAATGTAGCAATTCTTTCACCTTCTGCTGCTGACATAGAAGGGTTAACACAGAACACTGACTTGCTGAAATTAATAACCTAACCCGAAGCTCTTTCATAGCTATTAAGAATCTTTTTTCACAACAACGCAGTTTTCCTCATTCGCCTTAGTGAACAAAAGGCTATTGTCAACGAAGAAAATATGTGAAATAGCCGGCCCCCCTCTGCTACATTGAAACCCCGACAGCCGTCCTCTATCCCACTCTCTCTGGATCAGAGAGAAAAGGTTTTCTGCACAAATTATGAAAAGGAAAGGCGAAAGGGGGTCGCCCTATCTTAAATCTCTAGAAGGCTTGATACTACCTAAGACCTCACCATTGATCAGAAGGGAATATAACACAAAAGTCACACAATTCATAACCAAATTAGTCCATCTCTCTAAGAAGCCCAAACAAAGCATCATATCTTTCAGATACACCCACTCCACCCTGTCATATGCCTTAGACATATCAAGTTTAATGGCCATTGAACCCTTCTTCTCCTCTTGAGCTTATGCAAACACTCAAACCTCACAGTGGAGTTATCCGAAATTAATCGGCCCGGGATAAAAGCACATTAAGTCTCTGAAATAACATCATTCAAAGCATGCTTAAACCTGTTAGTGATAGTTTTTGCTATAGTCTTGTATGTAACATTACACAAGCTTATAGGTCTATAATCTGAAACTTTAGTAGGATTTTGAGTTTTAGGGATTCGTGAGATTATCGTACTATTCATTCTAGCTACCAAATCCTCATCATTCAGGACCCCTATGCAAGCCTTCGTAAAACTTTGGCACACCAAATCCTAGAACTTCTGATCAAAAACGGCTGGTAACCCATCACAACTAGGAGCCTTCATAGGTTTCATATCAAAGACAACCATTCTAACCTCTTCGATTGAAAACTTTGCATCCAAGAACCGAGAAAGCTGATTGGTAAGTCTTGGCCGAATTACCTCCACCATGTTATTCAAATCATCTTGAGAGGGGTCACTGGTTGCAAATAGATTAGAGAAGTACTGACCCACAATATTCTTTATTTCATCCTTCGAATCTCTCCAGGTGCCCCCCTCATCAAAAAACCCCCTAATTATGTTCCTAGTCTTCCTAGTTGAAGCCTTAGAATGGAAGAAACGTGTGTTTCGGTCGCCATCTTGGATCCATTCTACCTTGGCCCTTTGTCTCCAATACCTCTCTTTTGTCTCAAGTACCTCATTTAGTTAGGATTCCGGCATATTAACAGCTCTCCAAGAGACCGGTTTATCGGCTTTATTCACCTCTCTTAATGCCTCTCTTTTCTTATTAAGATTATACCGCAAGTCTCTTATTTTTTTCCCGTTCCACAAATTCAAACGTTTGCCACATTTATCAATTTTCCACAATACATTAACAACACCGTTATCGATGAAATTATTCCTCCAGGTCGATGAGACAATCTCCTTAAAATTATCATCATTGATCCAGCATTCCTATTTGACTACATAATGATCATAAGTTCAATTTGAAATATGGATATTTTTGTATCGGTTTCATTATTTTGGTGTTATTAAAACTCAATTTAATATATAACTTGGTTTGGTGACAAATGATGAGTTGAGTTAGCCTTTATTCCTTACATCTACACCATTAGATTGTAAGTTCGAGTCTGTCCGGCCTCCTCCCCAAATTCCGAATCATTGTAATATTTAAAAAAAAAAACAATAATAATAAATTGGTGACAAGTGCACAAATTCATTTGTAATAAATTTTCTCTTATAAATATTTGCAAGATACTAAAAATGCACATTTTCAAAAAAAAAAAAAAATACTGAAAATGCAGCAGAATGTCACTTATTTATAGATACAATTCCAAGGACAAGACTACAATTATCAAAAACTGCATATTTATTAACCCAATTGAAAACTAAATCAAATCAACTATAAGGTATAGAAATTTCTTCATGATCGGATTTAGGTTCTTGTCAACTTGTCTCTTTTCTCAGAAGGGAGCATCATTAAGCAAGGAGTCCACGAAATCATCATCCCAACCCTACAGACCAAAGCCACAACCACAGTTTCAAGAACTTGCAATTTTAGCAAAAATGAAG
Source organism: Acer negundo (assembly GCA_035582765.1). Taxonomy (NCBI): domain Eukaryota; kingdom Viridiplantae; phylum Streptophyta; class Magnoliopsida; order Sapindales; family Sapindaceae; genus Acer; species Acer negundo. Next base: position 14,564,528 of record CM069242.1, read on the forward strand.
CCATTTATTACTCTTTATAAAAGCAATGAAGTTAACAAAGGCATGCCTGATTCCCTAAACCGATATTTTTGGCCAGAAAAAGGTCACCGAGCTCAGGGGTCAAATATACATTGTCGCATTGTTGCTACAAACATAAAGACAAGTGTTACAAAATAATGTTATAAATTATACAAGGGTGCGTTTACTGATCGAGAATGAAATGAAAGGGAATCAAGTTTCATAGGAGATGGAATCGGGAAAGGGAACTTGATTCCTTAGGTGGAAGAGGGGAATCAAGTTTTTTTTCCCACAGTAATTAAGTTCCCTTTCTCTCCCTAGGATTATCGATTAAACGTGTCCTGAAAGTAAGATAGTAACAACTAACAAGGCAAGAAGGAATATATTTTTTTAAAAAAAATTGATTTTTCAAAAATAATAATAATAAATAAAGTAAAGATCTTGACTTGCCTGATTAGGGTTTTCATCCAATATTGGATGGTAGTCATTAGAGGGATTTGCAATATTATCATCAAAGTCAGTATTCATCAGGAGTTCCTCAATCTCTTGAAGCTGCTGGATATATTAAAATTTAGTAAAATTCATGTAAATGTCTTGAAAATTGAAACAACTACAATGTAACTTATAAATTTGTAAAATTAAGAATGAAATGAAGTAACCAATATTGGAAGACATTCACCTACCTGTTCAAGACTTGGTTCATTCCAAGTAGGGCTGGGGAAGTCAACCCCATTCAAGGGTTGACTTATTTCAGGGTTCATTTCAAAAGGAAATGTTGAGTTGTTACATGCACAATTAGGGTTCATACCACCTTCTCCACCTTGTTGCTACACATATTTTTTTATTTAAAAAAACAGTTATCAATAGAGGAAGCAAGAGAAATTCTAAAAGTAATAATAATTTTAAAATTCTAGGTGCAAAAAAAAAAAAAGGAGGTTTGCATTAAAGAATTACAACTAGATAATTAAACTTTCATACCTGATGAGATGATAATTGGCCGTTGGTAGGTTCGGTCAGCATGTCAGTAATGGACGAAGAAGCATTGTTATTGTCATTCACTATCAGATCAAACATGAAATCATTAAACTCATCGTTGCCGTCGAGGCCAAATTGTTCTTGTGCCATTGATGGAAGTGTTGATGTACTTCCTTGTTCATTAGCACCAGAAAATGATGTTGGAAATTGATAATTTCCATGATTAATGAACCCAGCAGTTGAAGAATTGTCTTGAGCCAAACCTAGAGTCTGATTAGCCCCATTGATCAAGCCAAGACCTGCACCATCACTATTGAGTCTCATTTGTCCATCATCATTATTTATTTGATCAATTCCAGCATAATTATTGTTGTTGAAGTAGTTCGGATTCACGTTACCAGTTCCGATGCCCTCATTATTGTTGCTTGGAGTACCGTGATGGCTCGAGTTCCCAGATTTCCCAAAGTCTAGGACCGATGGAGTTGCTATGGTCTGCATTGAGTTTGTGCCACTCATAACACCACGAGACAACAAATTCGAACCATTATCATTTGATCCGAGCCCGTCAAAACCGGTGCGATTTGGCTGGTAGATAGAGTTACTAGTGCTACCATAGATTGATTTGTGAACATTAGATTGAGTACTACTGCTGCTCTCAAGCAAACGAGACTGTCCATATCCGAAACGAGGGGATGACCCGGGGTTGCTACTCGTAAGGTCACCTATCGAACCGAAGTTGTTGGTGGGGTTGAAAGATTGAAATTGATCAGTAGCATTAGCAGGATAACTTGGTTGCTTATTCTCTAGTACTCCATTGACTAGCAAGTACTGTTGTTGTTGTGCGGCTTTACAGAACAGTGAAGCGTGGCCTGCAGCAAAGCTTGATCTAAAAGTTCTATCCATAGTTATGGAGTTCATTGTAGCAGCAACAAATCCCTTCTCATCAACACGTTTGAGAAAAAGCCGATATTTCTGTAAAAATATCCAAATATATAATTAAGTTAATGGGGTTTAGTGTTAAGATCGCTCATTTAGTCAGATAATGTTTGAATCATATTCGATTCGCCACCATTGCAAGTGAAATATTAAAAATAAAAAAAAATAATGCCGTACACTATTTAAAGAAGCTATACACCTGCATGTATAAAAATAAATAAATAAACTAGCTAACCTGCAAATGGCTTGCAATGTTTTCTTTTGTCAACTCGGGCACATTCATTAATTCATGGAGCTTTTTTGGCATAGCTTCTGCATATAAAAAGATTATCATTAGTGAAATAATGTATTACTTAAGAGTGAAAACCAACAAATATATACAAATCCCTGAATGTAGTTATTTCCAGAATCACTAAATTATCACATGTGAATATGTGATAACCAATGATTTCAAATATATATAAGTTATATCTGGGGATTTGCACCTAAGAATATATATATATATATATATATATTTTGAAATTGAACATACTTTCTAGGGTTAGATAATTAACGGCTTGCAAGAACCGATTGTGAAGCAAATCGGTCCAAACCACTTTCGCCTTTTTGGGAGCATTTGAGTTTTCTCCTTTTGTGTCTTCTCTCTTCTTTTTGTGAGTCTTTGTTTTGCCGCCATCTTTGTTGTTTTCATGCTTCTCTTTGTTCACAAATGAGGAGGTGGAATTATTTTCAACTTGAATGCTTCCGATTGATCTCTCGATATTCCTTGTCGATTTTGCGGTTTTCGATGCAACTGCATATTGCCAAATGTTCTTGAAATCCCCCGGGATCACTGGTTTTTTAATGTAGAACACTACTCCGCTAGCTAAGGCGTTCATTACCGTAGGCTCTTTGTGGTCTGAGGACATTACTGCATATGATCAAAGACATAAATTGAAAAAGCTTTTGGATTATTTTCAAATATGTTTTTGATACTAAGTAAAAATGAAAAATTATAAAAGATTTTGAAAATTTAAAGAAAACTTACTAATGACAGGCAACTTATATTCTTTATCGATTTGTTTCTGAAGTTCAAGTCCATTCATCTTAGGCATATGCAGGTCAGTCACAACAAGGTCGATATCTCGGACTCGAACAGTAGCTAAAGCATCATCAGGGCCATTTGCGGAAATAACTGCAAAAGGAATATAAGATTAATGTCAATAATAAAAATAATCAATCGTTTGATTGCTAGATTGTACATGCATCCTCCTTTTAAGTTATCATATTGAATGAAATGTACAACTCAATAATATTACTTACAAGGAAACACAATAAAATTTTCAGTTTAATTGGTTTAGGATTAATAAAAATGGTGAAAAATCTGAATTTGAAATTAGAATTAAATGAAGATTGGGAAGAACATATACATATATATACATGTATATTGCAAATTATAAAGCTAGCTACATTTAACCCTAATTGATAAACTCAAAAATTAACTTCAAAAAAAGTTGCAAATGCATGGACAATAAATTTTGTCACCTTTTTTTTTTTAAAAAAAAATTGAAGATAATTTTTGGATAGATGTGAAAAAAAAAAAAAAAAAACTTTTATGCAAAACCTTAAAAAATAAAGAAATTATTACATCACTATGGCATATATATTAACTCCTTGAAACATAAAACTATCAATCCAAACAACAATCTTATTAAAGAGAAAATTAAAGGGAAATACCGAAACAATAAAATTGTAAGGAAAAAAAAAATATGAATATGTGTTTGAGAAGAATAGTTTATTTTATTAAACCTCTCGAGGTAAAAGTAAGAGATCTAATTAAAGATCAAATCAACCCCTACTAAGTTTCATTTTTGTTGGTATATGAAGTGGGGCTGGACAAAGTGAATAATAAAAGAAGTATTAAAACTATGATTAATTAATTATAGTACATGCAAATACGTATGAAGTTTAAGATCTATAAACGTAAAGTAAATCGAATAGATAAGAGATCTAGACAAAGAATAAGATCGGATGTTCCTAAGGAAAATAGTTAAAATTTTAATCTAATTTGGGATATGAAATCTATCTCTACATTGAAATTCATTTAAAAAAAAAATTGAATTCTTTTCTATAACATACCCCTTCCAATCTTAAAATAAGAAGGAGTTTCACGATTTAAAAACTCGATTTGGCAAAATCATATTTAAAATGGAAGATATCTTCTCAAAAATTTCATAAAAATTTCATGCTAGCAACACCTTACATTAACGATCATCAAGTATGACCCCAATTTTAAATCACAATGTACATGAGATTTACTTGAAGACAAGAGAAAATGGATAAAGGGGGAAATGTGATCATATATATTAAAGAATATAGACCACAATTTCAACAATTAGTCCTTTCAAGGAAAAAATGGATGAAACTAAAATTGAAAAAAAAAAAAAAAAAAAACTATTAGAGAATATGTATAAAACACCAATATACCTTCATAATTACATTTTTTAAGCATGGTTGAGATAAGATTAAGACATGTAGAATCATCATCCACGATCAAGATTTTAAACTTAACAATGGAGATTTGATCAGCAGACATGTTGACAGCTTTGACTATTTTTCACTCTCTCACTGACTTATGTTTGAGAAATCTGGTGTTACCACAAGGTTTATTTATAGGTGATTTATAATAAAGTCAAAAGGTCATTTTTTTAATAATAAAATAAAGAGATGAGAAGATGGTAGCACACAGTTTTTGGCCACCTTTTTCCTGTTTACAATTTTCAAATTATATTTGTTTTCCATTTCAGTGTAGCTAAAAATAGTATATACATGCATTCACACATCTGAATATCCGGAGTATTTATAATGGTGAAAATCTAGAGCAAAAATTGACAATTAATGCAAATCATCACCAGAGAGGTTCTAACCAGGGATTCTTTTTAAAGAAGATTGCGCAATCTTTTATTTAAATCTCTCTCTTCCTAGTTCTTTTGTGTCCATTTGTAGTTTAGTTTATGCTTCTAGATGAATTGAAAATAATCTACTTTGTTAATTGTTGAAATTATTAGAATTTTTATCTTTTAAGGATGAAACAGTAAATGTCTTTTTAGACCAAAAAAAATTTATAAAGAAGAACTCAAATTCCTATTTTAATTGAACAAGTAAATTTACTTTTAAATTTAAAGAAGAATCGTGAAAGTAGTAATGAAAACTAAATTAAATAGTTCGTGTATACATTTGTTAAATCATTTGATTTTATGGAGAAAATGGCACAAACTATTAGGAGTAACAACGTGTTAGTTATCGATAATTATTAACGAACAACAGTATAACTATAATCTTTTTATTTTTATTTTTTTTATCTTGGTACAAGAGTACCATGTGTCTGATAAGATGAGGTTGGTCCAACGGTATGCCCCTCACACATATACTAAGAGATTATGAGCGAGTCATGTCCCCCTCCCCCAAATCCCGAATAATAATAATAATAATTATATATTTTTAAAAAATAAAGATTACCAAACGTCCTATTTTTTTTCTTTGCTTTAAGCACCGGTATCCAGAAGCCCGCTAGCCCTGACTAAATCCGGGTCGGCCCACTAAGGGATAAAGCTCTCCCAGCGTAGGTTTTGTCAATTCATTAGACTTGAACCCAAGACCTTGCTTAAGGAGAAGGAGCGTGCGTTGGTACACGTCCTATTTTAATTAAACAAGTAAATTTACTTTTAAATTTAAAGAAGAATCGTGAAATTAATAATGAAAACTAAAATAGTTCATGTATACATTTGTTAGATCATTTTATTTTACGGAGAAAATGACACAAACAATTGTAAGTAACAACAATTTTTTTTTTTTTTTTTGACAATACAACGTGTTAGTTATCATAAATTGTTAATGAACAACGGTATAATTATAATATTTTTATCTTGGTACAAGAATACCATGCGTCCGAAAATACGTTGCACCATGTATATATACTTAGGTCCAGACGTCCAGTAAACCCCAAGTTTGTAAGAGTACAATCATCACAGACTTGTCTGAAATTGCTAATTAGATAATTCGGCCCCCTTCCTTCTCATGATCATAGAGAATTTCGTTGAAATCACTTGCATACAAGCATGGAAAATTATAATTGTCTCGTAGGTAGTTGTAGGTGACGCTGCAGAGTCCATATATGGATCCACCGAGCCCCTTCAGAATGATCATACACTCGTAAAACGCTAATTCTTGTCATTGTGAGACTTAATACCAACATCAATAGGTAACCTCGTCATTGTCGTCCACAAAAGACAGAGCCTCCCTATCTACCACCAACTTCCATCTAGTGGTGGGCACAGTTCCAGTTGAACTGTTGGTTTTTTCCGTGGTTTAACTGGAACCATACGGCCCAAACCGTAACCGAAACTAAAACTACTGGTTTGAAAACCGATCTACACGGTTTTTTTGTCCGCAGTTAAACTGCTGATTTTAAAAAAATAATAATAAATAAAAATAATTCGACGAATCAGACGTTACCACATGGTAGAATTTTTTTTTTTGAAAAAAAGGTTAAAAACGGAAACGGAAACGGAAACCGAAACCATAAAACCGGTGGTTTGAAACTGTAAACCAAACCAAATTTTCGGTTTCGGTTTTGGTTTTGGAGGGCCACCAAACTGAAATTGTCGGTTTCGGTCCGAAACCGAACTATAGCCACCACTACTTCCATCTGATGATGATCCAATATTGACTTCATAAGAAATACAAAATCAGGTCTACGAGTCTGCAGATGAGACTGTAGCACGTTGACCCGTAAATTTGTTTCCTCAATATTGAGAATCAAATCCATTAAAAAATGTATCTACACCCCTTTCGTAATCACACCCATTAATTTTTTTTAACAAAATCTTTAATTTGAAATTAAACCCCACTTAATGCCAAAAATACCATTTTTTTTAAAATTATATTGTATTGTATTTTTGTAAATACACAACACGTCACCGCCTATAACTATTATTATGTTATTTAATCAATTTTATTATTATTTCAAATTTTGTTATTACCTTTAATTCTCTTACTATTTTTTATCTTCTCTATTTCTTTTCTTTTCTCGGTTTTTTAAAAATCAAACTCCATTTTTCGTTAAAAATCAATCTTAAGATTTTATATATTAGAGAACCACTTTCTGTTTAAGAGAGTTGTTCCCAATTGATGTAGAAGTAGATAAGTGTTAAATGATATTTAAAAAAGAAAAAAAAAAGATAGATGTTCGATAAAATTGAAGAACATCTATTTATTTTTATTTTTTTGACAAAAATATATATATATATAATGTTGATAAAAAAAAAAAAGAGTATAAAGTGTGTTCAAAAGAAATAAAAAATGTATATAATATAGTTAATTTAAAAGTCTGTTTATATACATAATGATTTTATTCTTCTAACAAAAATAATAAAAATTAATTTAAAACTTACTTTTTTCACAACCAAATTTGTCTAATGATTTTGATTCATTTTCCATACTTAGTAATCAATTAGTATTTCCTTAAAAAAGATTAAAAATATATTTAAAAAGGAATCTAGGGTTTATTAAAATAGAAAGATTTTTTATGATATATGTTAATATCAAACCGTTAATATGAATTCTTTTCTTACAAAAGATTAAAATATTAAACTAATTAATAATTATTGGTGGGTGTATTAACAAATGATTGATCCTCTTAGTAATTTTACTTAAGGGTATTATTGGATTTTTAAAAATATATTAATTTAAGGATGTACATACAATTTTTTGTAGAAATGTCGTCAATCTTTCATGTTTTGTTATCGTAAGCCATGAGCCTAGGCCCTAGGGCACTTGTAAGGGATGGCAGTTCAACCCGGTCATACCCGGGCTAGAATTTCCCGGTAGCGACCGGATTTTCCTTACCCAACATCGGGTAGGTAATATCCGGTACCCGAGCCAGTACAGGCCTTGGTCCGGGTATACGGATACCCGGTTTTTAAAATTTTTTTTTAAGAAAAAACTTTCTAAAGAAAAAAGAAAAAAACCTAATTTGGTTCCCAGCTTTCCAACAAATAAACCCAGATAATTCAGACAAAAGAGATTATTCTCTCTCTGCCAAATCTCCACCGCTGCCGACACCCTCGTCCGCCGCCGCCTTCTTCTGTCTTCCGCCGCCGACCCTCTTCCCAGGTTTGCTCTCTCTCTCTCTCTCTCTCTCTGTCTGTTATTTTTCCCTTCTCCCGAGTTCAAAGTTTCTCTGTTCTCTGTTATTTTTCCCTTCTTCATGCTCAATTATTTTCTGGGTTGTTGTCAAATTCTTTGAATTTTCAACTTATTACTATCCTTTTTGAACCGCATATTTGATTTGTTTCTTTTTTAGTTTTTTTTTTTTTTTTTTTTTTTTTAAATTATTTCTAGTGGAATAACTGTGTTTAGTGTTTGTTAAAATGTCTTGTGTGGAATTGTATGTATCGATGTCTTGTGTGGAATTGTATGTGTCGATTCTTGATGTTGTTAATAGGCAAGACACATGAAGAATTAGGATTCTGAATGATGAAACAATAGAAGAAAAGATGACAAAATTTGTTTAATTTGATAAGTAAGATTGTGCAGCAGTGAGTGGATTGGTGATGAATGAATTCAAATATTCATGTGAGAAGATTAAAAATATATCTGCCCGTTCGTTAAATAGTTCAAATTCTACTGTTTTTTACTAATAGCATAGACAACCCAGTTCAAATTCTACTGTTTTACATTGAAAAAAAATTGATCCAGAGTTCAAAAATATTTAATTAAAAAAAATGAAAAAAAAAATTGTTAAGTACAAGTTGTACTTTTCATTTTCAATTACAGAACGAATTTAGCAATTTTCCTCTCATACAATTCTAGTTTCTCTCCAACACTTTCTTCTCTCTCTCTCTCTCTCTCTCTCTCTCTCTCTCTCTCCAATCACATTCTTCAAACTCCTTCAGGAAATTTCCAGAATTCTAATCCCAATAGCAAATCTGTGAAGGGCATCACAATAAGATGCCACGGAGATTGACAAGGCGTAGGCGATTGTTACCTCAGCCCCTGACCTTTTCCCCTTTTGCTCGTTCGGTGGCTAGAGTTGCTTCCATTCAAATGGTTAGGTCTAAAGCACATAAATCCAAAATTCCCAGGCCTGACTACAAGGGTATGTATTATTATTATCTGATTAAACTTAATCTCTCTTCCGCGTTTTGGTGAATAAGCATGTTTGTTAAGCATGTTCTAGATAATGGAGTTTCAAAGCACAACTCGAGCCTGTCTGAGTCGTCTTCTGAAGATGAAGGGTTTGAAGTGAGTAGTACCCATATTTGTCATTGCTATTTCTTGTTGAATTTAGTTGTGGATTTTTATCAACTTTGTCTGTTTCATTGAAGGGAGTTGTTCAAACAGATTTTGTATTCTTTGATCCGAAACCGGATGACTTTCACGGTGTGAAGCTCTTGCTGCAGACTTACCTTGATGATAAGCAATGGGATTTGAGTGGTTTTGTAGACTTGATATTGGCACAGACCACTGTGGGTACTCTTGTTAAAATAGAAGGTGATGATGATGATACACCATTTTCGGTCCTAAGTGCCCTCAACTTGGGAAGATATAAGGTATTCAACTTGCATTTTTCTATATGATTCCAGTAGTTAGCATTGTGCCATCTTAATAGTACGTGAATGCCATTATCATTAATATACTTTTCACAAAAAAGCTTTACTAAATGTAGATAGTTAAACAACACTCCAATTAGTTCATTACTCTTTCGATTCCTTTTCATGTGAATGCATGATGTGCATATGATTGGTAACTAGGCGTCAATTTTACTAGTTGTGGTGACTTGTTGAATCCACTTGTACTGACTGAGCAAATCCATATATAATCGTACCAGGATCATAAATGTATCATGGAACTCAAAGAGTTTCTCCTTCAAATATGCCAAGAGAAGGATTTAATAAATGGATTGAGATCAATTTTGGGAGAACAAGCACATGATGTGGGTCTCTTGGTTTCACAGCGTGTGGTTAATCTTCCTCCTCAGCTCTTGCCTCCCCTTTATGGTGCACTCTTTGATGAAGTTTCATGGGCTACAGAAGACGAGGTTAGATGACTACTCTAGTATGGATGCTGAGCTTGTGCAGTCTCTCTTTACGACCAGAAAGCAACTAATGTTTTTTTGTTTCGCTTTCTTAAGCCGACGGAGGAGCTCCGAAATTCCTTCCGCTTTAAGTTTTATCTTCTAGTCAGTAAGATTTACAAGGTTTACCTCTCTCGACATCTTTCAACTGCTCATTGCACTTTTACTTTTGGTTTCTTTTTTATCTGATCCATGGATGCAAAACTGCAGCTTAAGAACACAAACCAGAAAAGGAATGTAAACCTAAAGAAGAGGCCAAATACTCATAATAATGAGGAAATAATATACATTAAGCCGGAAGATGAAATTTTCCACAAGGTATTGATGCTTTGGCTTCTATAGTTTGCATTATGTCTCTTCCTTATTATTTACTATCTTTTACTTGCACCTTTACATGCATTATGTTTGTCATTTTTATTTTATTTATTATTGTAATTGATTGTTCTTTCAAATTCATTTCAGCTAAGTTTGTGGTCCTTTACTTTTCCAATGCACACCCAGCAAGTTGAAACTCAGGAGGCAAGTAGTGTATTGCTCTCGGTTAATCATGATCTCATTATTTTATAGCATTTGCTAAAATAACTTTAAAGTCGACACTAATATTTATCGAAGATACAATTGCGAAATTTCTTGCGATCTATAATGGATTTTACCGGACAATATATACCTAACGATTCAAAAATCTTTTAAAAATTTGTCTACTTCTCATTTATCCTGTTGTGCTTGGGGGCTAGAGGTTGTGGTTGTTGGAATAGAGCTTGGCATTTCACTTTATCCTTTCAGGAACCGGTCTTTGAACATTTTTTGTTTGTTTTTGGATTGGGGGAGCATGAGTTCTTTGATTCAACACTGAGTCACTGACCGAAGAATAGCACAACCAGTTAACCAGCATAACAAAATCTTACATTTACACCTGTGGGGCACAATGAGACCAACTTTACGTTGCAATGAATGTGCATGTACCAATACAAACACCTGTAACAGTTATAGTTGGGACCTCTTGCTGCATATAACCTCTATTGCTTTGTTCTGTACTTTTGGCCCACCTCTAGCTATTGCCTTGTAATACCAAATGTGGTTCCAATCTCTAACTTCTTTTTTACTGTTAGTTTCAAATAAATAAAAAAAAAAAAAAACTTCTTTTTTACTGTTCGTTATTGTATTCTTGTTAATAATATACTGCTTATTAAACTCTATACTATTCAAAATCTTCCAAAACAAAATAGAAGAGAACCCAACCATCATTCTTTTCTGTCGTAGCTTAAAATAGAAGAATCTACTCAGTATCAACTCTGTACTGATTCTCTACTCAGTATCAACTTCTCTTTATTGTGCCATCTTATGATGTCTCATGTGTCTTTATTTTTGTGACCGATTGATTATTGGAACAGAATATTCTGATCTGTTGTATCGTTTATTTTGCAGCTAAAAAATTACAGTTTAACCGGGTTGGCCCTGGTTGTAGAGGCAGAGAAAATTTCTACATTCCGACAGCAGTTGCAATGCTTAATTGATGAATCTTGATTCCCAAAGGTGAGATATTTGTGTTGTCTAATAGCCCCATTTTTTCTTTTTCTCTGGCACAAAATTTTCATACTTGGTAATTCATTTCAAGTTTAACTGTAGGTTTTTTATTTATTTGGTGAGATATTGACTGGGTGCCAATTTTGAACTTCTGGTTTCTTGTATTTTTCTTGAGGTGCTGGGACAATTATCTCTCCATATCCCAATTTTTGTAACCATAGCAACTGTTTTGACATTCTTTGTGAGTCAATTATATAGAAACCGGAAAGTGCTATAGTAGTTCCCTCATCCTACATTTTAAGTTGCTATATTAGTTTGTTAGTTTTTACAAATAAAATACGAACAAGAGTTATTGGTACTCCGGAATTAACATGCCATATAGACTGCAGGAAGCTTTGTTGCAAAGCATTTCTTGCTATATTTTTTGTCATAAGTATGAAGAAGTTTTGATTCACTATCAATTTGTTTTTTGATTCATCTTTTGTTGTTTACTGATGTGTATTGACCTTATATCTGTGTTGAAATTGGACTTTTTCATGTATTATATCTGTGACCAACCTTTCACTTTTCTAGGACAAATGCAGATCTCGTTCTGATACCAATTTATGTAGGATAAACTTCAAATAATTGGTTTTATAATCTTTATCATTTAGGATTTCTATATCGACTTACTCGGATCCATAATATCTTTTGAGATGAGATTCACGAATTAGAATTCGTAGTACATATCTATGAGAATCAGAATTTGTAGGACATGTATGATAGTATCTCCAAATTTCAATTTCATATACGTTCCTGAAAACCATTAAATTTTTATTTATTTATTTATTTATTTATTTTATTTTTTGCTTTCATTATTGTTTTTGAGATTGTATTCAACTTATACATCAGGGCTATACTTGAATCTTTTAAAATTATTCTCAGATTACAAATCAAACTATGATGATACGTGAATACGTGATTAATAAATATATCATTATAATAAATGAGATTGGTTTAGTGGTAAGCCTCTTACACCTACATCCAAGTGGTTGTAGATTCGAGTCATGCCATCTCTTCCAATCCTGAAATATTTTCCCTTTAAAAATGATTAGAGTTACAATTTGAGTGTATTCCAAACCAATTTTTTAGAATCCAAGTTTTTTTTATCTTCCTATCTAGTATTTTACAAACCCTAAAATATCTTTTTACAAACCCTAAATTTTGTTTGGAAGATAGAAAATGAGAATAAAATCTTTCATGTCTTTGACGGGCAATTGGAACATTCGGGATATTTATAATGTTTAGGGTCATATTAGTGGTAGCTTTACGAGAAGCACCATAATATAGCTTATGGGTGCATTAGAGTAGGGATATTATTATTTCCCCCCGGAGGTGTACTCTATTGTTAAGACGAGGACAGAGTTTGGGTTTATTGGCCATTCTTCCCCTGAAATCAAACTTATGGTAACTGACCCCTTTCTGGCACACTTTTCATACGGGCAATGTATTTTATGACCCCTTTGACTATTAAATGGAAGGGCATTAACGTCATTGACTATCTCTTTTTTTATTTTTTATTTAAATTTAATAACAACAACAACAACAATAATAATAATATCACAATTCATCTTCTCTCTCCAAGTCCACGACAACATTCAATCATCATCATCATTCTTCTTCTCTCTCAAACCTTAGCCACCCAACCACCACCATCTTTGTCTCACACATCACCATCTTTGTCTCACACACTACCACCACCATCTGTCACTGTATTCAGACCACAACCATCTTTCTCAGGCACACACCAGCACTAAACCATCTTCTCGTTCGAACCGGATCTGGGTTCGATTTAAAATCGACCACCGATCGCTGCCGATCAAAACCCAAATCGCTGCCGACCAAATGAAACTCAAATCGCCGCCGATCGAAACCACTGATCGAAACCTAAATCCAAATCAAAGTTAACCAAACCATCTCTTCTCACCTCCGATCCCCTTTTCTCTTTCTCTTTCTCTTTCCTTTAACCTTGGAATCCATCCTATTCTCTTTTGCAGTGTGGATTTGTCGGTGGTTTGAAGGTGTTGGCAGTGTGGATTTGTTTCTACATTGGTGTTGGTGATTTACAATGGGTGTGGGTTATTTGGTTCAGAAGTGGTTGATGGTGGTGGTGTGTTTGTGATTGATTTCGGTTTGATTTCGTAAGTGGTTTATTCGGAAGTGGGCGAAAATTGTCAGTTTGTTGTTCTGGGTTTTGAGTTTGGTGTTGATGATGATGGGGGTTTGGTTTTGATGATGAGATATGGGGTTTGGGTTTTGGTCATTTGGGTTTGGTTTTTGTGATGATACGGGGTTTTTATTTTTTTAAACAAATTTGGGTTATGGGTTTGCAGATTGGTGATGATGATGATGATGAATCGATGATAATGGTGGTGGTGTTTATGTTATGGATTTTTTAATAATTTTTTTTTTATCTGGATGATGATAATGTTGATGATGATCTGGGCTCTGGAAATTTTTTTGTAATTTTTTTTTTTTCTGGATGATGATCATGTTGATGATGATATGGGTTATGGAAATTTCTTTGTTCTGGAAATCGATGATAATGGTGGTGGACTCTTTTTTTTAATTTATTTTTTATTTTTTATTTTTTATTTAATTAAATAAATAATAATTTATATATATATATTGAAGTATAGATTTTATTATTTTTTTTTGAAAGATAGATTTTATTATTATTATTATTAAATTTAAATATAAAAAAGAGATCTCCACCGTCCATCTTTGAGAGATGGACGGTGGAGATCCATATATATTTAAATTTAATAATAATAATAATAAAATCTATTTAATTGTGTTTTTGTATTTTAGTTTTTAGTTTTTATTTTATTTTATTTTTTAATTTTTAGTTTTATTTTTTTTATTTTAGTTCATTAATTCATCAAGAGTAAATCAGTCATTTCTTTCCCATTAAATGGTCAAAGGGGGTATAAAATACACTGATTGGATGAAAAGTATGTCAGAAGGGGGTCAGTTACCATAAGTTTGATTTCAAGGGGAAGAAGGGCCAATAAGCCCAAATCCTGTTCTCGTTTTAACAATAGGGTATACCTCGGGGGGAAAATAATAATATCCCATTAGAGTATGGTTTGGGATAAGGCAAACTATGAATTCCATTGAGCAGTTACTTCTTGAAGACTTATATGGATCTCTAGCGATGGATGATGAAGATCCACATGGATCTCCATCACCATCAAATTTTGCTTTTAAAAAAAAATTGAAGAATTTTTTTTTTTTTTAATTAGATATAAAGTTTATTAAGTTAATTTTATTTTTTGTTTTATAATTATTTAACTATTTTTTTAATGGACACATGGCATGTTACTTGCTCAAAGACTAATATACCCCTGTAATCGTTAAGTTTAACTAACGGTTAACTACTAAGTTAAAAAGGCAAAGACATTTAAAAAATTGATATTTCAAAAACATACATAGACTAAATTGATAGTAGTAATGGTAGACATCCAAGTAATGGACGGTTTTTTATTTTTATTTTTATTTTTTTTTATTAAACTATTACAATATTATATAAATTTGGGGTTTTTTCGAGAGGAGAAAGGACTTAAACCCGTAATCTCGTGGTGCAAGTGTTCGGAGTTTTATCACTGGACCAACCTCATATCGTTCCAAATAATGGACTTTATTAGTGATATAGAGCTAGAGATAATGTCAATTGTGTATTAATCGAAGAATTAAGTTACTGAAGTGCATTAGGGTTTTTGAATTATTCATTCGGTGAATTAGTTAATAAATTCGAGAATTTCATCATGGTAATGAAGTATGAATTTGGGCATATTTATGGTAATATTTTAAAATCAAAGATTGAGAGAATTAGACAAGATGAGGTTGGTCTAGTAGTTTACTCCTCGCACTAATATCATGAGGTTGTGGGTTTGAATTTATCCTTATCTCCAAATCCCGAATTATTAAAATATTTATTAAAAAAAAGATTGAGAGAATCAAATGGTGGGAGAGAGAGTTTGGTTTTTACTCTATAGATCAATTGTTTTAATGTGTTTTTTTGCTTAAATTAAATTGGATATTTTTAATTTTTATTAAAATTTTTAAATTTTTTTTTTTTTTTTAATAAACAACCAAACCAACCAGACTTGAGATTGAAACTAGCGGAAGAAAGGTATCATCATGCATGAACAGTTTTCTTCCTGATATTTGAGTCGTTGGTGAAAAGACAAAAATATTGTAATACTGGATTGATAAGTCTTTCTAGTGGGTATCCTTAATATTGAGTCTTGAATATATATATATATATATATATTTTTTTTTTTTGAAGGAAAACCATCTATAATATCAACAAGAGAAATACAGCACTAGATGGCATTGAGCCAAGATTGCTCCTTCCTGCAAGCGAAGGCCATAGAGGCAAAGACATGTGCCAAAGTATTTCCAGTTCTAGAAATAGCATGACACAATCAACTACCTCTTGTAAAAGAGCCTTAATATCATTCACAATGTATTTAGCATTACAATTCACAATTTCAAATTTACTAACACCGTTAGCAACCGTAATAGCATCTACTTCTGCAGACTTTAGCGTCAGGTTGAGTCTTTTGGCAAGGAGGAGAACTTCTCGGAGGGCTAGAAACTCCCCTATTTCAGCACTAAAAGAACCCTTTAAAGGTTTAGAAATAGCAGCAACAATTTCCCCTTGTGATTTCTAATAACAGCACCCAAACCAATAAAAGGAAATCCATCACGAATAGATGCATCTGAATTCAATTTAAGAGTGTCAATAAGAGGGGGACACCAACCTGCTTTATGGGGAACTTCCAGATGAATAACAGCAGCAGACAAAGCTCGGTGAGTCCCTTGAAATTCACTCAATAACTCAAGAGCCCAAAACACTAGATCTGCAGCATTTTTAGGATCACCTTTATGGACTATGATATTACGGTTCCACCAAATGCTCCAAAGGATCACACAAACACACTCTAAATCAATACGTTTTACAATAGGGACTATTCCATTTAAGACATCTAAAGTAGGAAGATTCTTAAATTGAGATAAAAGTTCACCAAAAACTGTTTTGTTCCAGATTTGTCTAGCTTTTTTGCACCAAAACAGAGTATGCTCAATAGATTCAGCAGATGCACCACACTGTAAACAATTGGACTCCTTTATTGTATTACATTTGCATAGATTAACTGATGATGGAAGAGCATTCAAACAAGCCCTCCAGATAAAAATTTTGATTTTCGAAGGGATACATAGAGACCAAAGAGTTTTCCACAATTTTTGATTCATTAAAGAATTAGAAGAGGATGCTATGATTTTATTCATTAAAGCTAATTGATAACCACTTTTAACTAAATACTAACCTTTTTTGTCATAAAGCCAGATCAAGCTATCCCGTCCTCTACGCACATTGAGAGGAATTGACTGAATTATTTCTCTGTCCAACGGCAAAAGATGTTGCTGCAGCATTGATTGATTCTAGCATCACCTATCTGAGTCAATTAGATCTGCCACACGAAGGTTAATATCAGTACAACAAGAAATAAGCTTAAAATAAAGAGGCCTTGGAAGCCATGGATTTGCAAACACCTTAATATTTTCACCATTTCCAACTTGCCAGCGGAAACCTCTGCAAATAATTTCTTTATCCCACAGGATACTTCGCCATACATGAGAACAACCAGGTTTAAGAGACGCTTTGAGAAAGTCATCCCTTTTGAAATATTTGGCTTTTAGGACCTGTGCTGCAAAAGATTTAGGATTTAAAAGTATCTCTAAAACCCACAAACCACTATAGGATTTTGGAAGGCATAATTTTTCCCATTTGATCCAGCTAATTTTTCGTTTGCCATCCTTAGAGCCCCACCAAAACTTGGAGGTCATATCATTCAATTCTTTACACAGGCTGGTTGGAAGTTGGAAGACACTCATTATATAGGTGGGAATAGCTTGTGCTATCGCTTTTATAAGAATTTCTTTCCCACCCAGAGAAAATATATTCCCTTTCCAGCTGCGAAGTTTTCTCCAAACCTTCTCCTTGATTTCATAGAAAGTCTTCTTTTTATTTTTGCCCACAAGGGTTAGAAGCCTAAGATAGTGATCGTGGGTATTGCTGTCTGGAATTCCGAACATATCTAGAATGGTTCTACAGAGATCGATAGTAACATTGGGGCTAAAAGTGATACCTGATTTTTGTAGATTAACTTGCTGGCCTGAGGCCTTTTCATACACATTGAGAATGTCTTTGAGACATGTACCACTTTCAATAGAAGCCTTGCTGAAAAGGATGCTATCATCAGGAAAAAATAGATAGCTGATAAGGGGACTTCCCCTATAACATCTTATGCCCAGCTGTCTCTCATCCTTTTCATGTTTTCGAATAAGACTAGATAAAGATTCAAAACAAAGAATGAATAGATATGGTAAAAGGGGGCATCCTTTACGTAAGCCCCTGGAAGGAATAACATTACCTACAATCTTACCATTCAAAACAAAAGATAGCTTCGAAGTGGAGACACAGTCTAGCACGAGTTCCACCCAATGCCGAGGAAAATTCATTCTTTCTAATATTGCACGCAAAAAGCCCCATTCCAAGCGGTCATACGCCTTATTCATATCTAGCTTCAAGGCCATTAACCCTTTCCTTCCAAGTTTTTTGCGACTGACAGAGTGAAGAATCTCAAAAGATGTCATGACATTATCATATATAACCCTACCGGGAACAAAGGCATACTGACTGAAGGAAATAAGCTTTGGGAGAATTATTTTCAGCCTATTCACAAGGACTTTTGTTATAACCTTGTAAATGACACTGCATAGGCTTATTGGACGAAAATCTTTTAGACATTCTGGATGTTTCTTCTTTGGGATCAGAACAATGTTAGTATTATTGAATTCCTTTATGGAAGCTTCCTTATTAAGAATCTGGAGGCATATCGTTACAATGTCTGATTCTATGAATCTCTAAAATTTCTGGAAAAAAAAAAGCATGGAAGCCGTCTGGACTGGGTGCTTTTGTAGAGCCCAACTGAAAGATTGTTGTCTTAATTTCTTCAGGTTTGAATGTATCCATCAAATTCTCTTGCATTTCTTCGATTATAGTCTTATCCATATTCTCAATAGCTTTCTCCAAATCAGTAGTTCTAGGATTGGAAGACTTAAAAATGGTGGAGAAATATTGACAAATAGCTACAGCAATGCCATTTTCTTCTTCAAAACAGTGCCCATCCTCATCATACAATCTAGATATAGTATTTTTAGTCCTTCTGGTTGAAACCCGAGCATGGAAGTATTTTGTGTTACGGTCTTTCGCTGCTAACCAATCTGCACGACTTCGTTGGCGCCGGTAAATCTCGTCCTTAGCCATCAAGCCTTCAAGATCCCTTTCCACTATTTTAATCTTCAACATTATCCCGCCTTCATTACTCTTGCAATATAATTCTTCCAGTTCTTTTTGTTTTTCTCCCATCCTCTTCCTAAGATGTTCGAACTTTCCCATGCTCCAATCAGACAATTCAATCACACATCTATTAAGTTTGATTCGAAGATCACGGATGGATCGAGATTGACATCTCCCTTGCCAAACTGACTCCACCATCTTGGAGCATTCTTCATCTTTGAGCCAAAAAGGCTCAAATTTAAACCTCTTCTCTGACTTCACTACTCTTTTTCTCTTGCCACTCAGATTCAAGAGAATAGGGCGATGGTCTGAGAAATTGAAGCCTAGATTTTGGACTTTGGAATTTGAGAAATTATCACGCCAAAGCTGATCAGCTAAAAATCTATCTAAACGTTATCATCTCCATCTTGTCTATTATTCCAAGTAAATTTTGGCCCTGCATAACCCAGATCAATAAGGTCGCAATTGTCTACCGCTAATTGAAAGTTAGCAGTACTAACTACAGACTTATCAGATCCTCCTTTTTTTTTTTTTTTTCTCATTCATATGTAGTATCTTATTAAAATCTCCTCCACATACCCATGGCAAGTTATCCACTTCTCTGAGTTTACGGAGAAGGTCCCAAGAGATCTTTCGGAGAGAAGGGTTAGGATTGCCGTAAAATCCAGAAAATCGCCAAAGAAAGCCATCCTCCATCCGAATACAAGCATCAATATGGCCTGAAGACATTGATTGAATAGTGACATCCCAATCTCCCTTCCAGAGTAATAGAAGACCCCCACTTCGTCCTGTACTGCTAACTTGAATTCCTCCAGAAAATCCCAATTGGTTTTTAATTTTCTCTACTCCATTATATAATTTTGTTTCACAGAGAAAAAGCAGAATGAGGAGGTGTTTACGAACTACCCTTTTCAGGGCCATGAATGTACGGGGGTTCCCCATCCCCCGTACATTCCAACATAGTAATTCGTTCTAGATCCAACAATAAACCGGGTCCTTCCTATATTTTATTTATTTATTTGTATTTTGGAGATCTATTGTCAATTTTAATGTCTCACAACCCCCGAAAAAGAAAAAATTATAGAGGGGTCAAACTTCTGGAACTTGAATGAAAAATGATAATAATATTATCATTTATATTAATCTAAATAATAGAGTTCTAATAGAAATTCGAAATTTTAAAGAAATTTGATATATATTAAATATAAATCAAATAAGAAATCGATTTTATAATTTTTAAGTATAGTTTATGATGCGAAGTATTGTGTAGTTGTTTATTTAGAATCGTACTTTAGAGAGTTTTTTTTTTTTTTTTTTTTTTTTTTTTTAATAAATTTATTGAAATATAAAAATTTGTAAAAAATGTGAAGTGCACACAAAATATGTGGACTACAAATAGTAACTCTTTAATATTAACGTTTACATGTTTCAACGGAAGTATGACAATGAGTATAAAAAATCTATTCAAAATTAATTCAAGTTAGTAACATAAAAACCGCACTTTGTTATTGAACAAGACCCATATACGGCTAGTTTGATATTGAACAAGGCCGATGGAGAGTTGTTTTACATTATTTGTTAGTTAATTTATTTTTATTTTTTTTTGTTATACATTGTTAATGTTTGTATGCTTTTTTAATTTTTTTTAATTTTTTTAATTTTTTTTAATTTTTTTTAATTTTTTTTTTAATTTTTAATTTTTTTTAATTTTTAATTTATTATGATCATGTTTATTCATTTTAAAAGTTATTTTATTTGTGAAATTTGTTAAAAATGAGTGTGTTTTTGTTTGGAAATGGAATATATGTTTGGTGGTTGATGTTTTTCAAAGAGTTTTATGTTTTTCTTCTAAAGTGAAATTCCTCTATTTAAAAAAATATTGGTAAGAATGAAAGACAAATTGTGAGATTTTTTATAACTAAAAGTCATTGACATTTTAAAGCCATTCATGTCCCCCTCCTCTAAATCCCGAATTATTTTAATATTTTTTAAAAGCAGAATTTCACATAAGTCCCATCTTTTTTTGTGATTTGTCATCTTTATAAATGTTTTTCTAAATTCATCACTTTAGTTCTTTCTTTTTCTAAAACTCATCACTTTAGTCCATTTGACAAAATATGTGAAAGTCAACCATTTTAAAATTTGTGAAAGTACATTTTTACCCTTATTATTATTTAATTTAGCTTAAATGATTATATTAGTTTTAAATTAAAATTAAAAATAATAAAATTCTCAATAATAAAGTCTTAAATAAATATATTACAAAAAAATCTTTAAAAAAAAAAAATAATAAATCCATTAATTTTTTTTGTTTTTTTTTTTTGTATTTTTGTCATAATGAATATTTATTTAGCTAAAATGATTATCTTAGCTTCAAATAATTTTTTTTCATAATTTTTTTTAATCTATCTATTTTAGATTTTATTATTGAGAATTTTTTTTTTAAAAAATTTTAATTTAAAGCTAAGATAATCATTTTAACTAAATAGAAATCTATTATGAAAAAAATAAATACAAAATGAGAAAAAATTAATGGATTTTTTAATTATTTATTTAAGCTTTTTAAAATATATTTTTTTTAAGATTTTATTATTGATAATTTTATTTATTTTTCATTTTAGTTAAAAGCTAAAATAATCATTTTGACTAAATTAAATAGTAATAAGGGTAAAAGTGTACTTTCATAGGTTTTAAAATAGTTGACTTTCACATATTTAGTCAAATGGATTAAAGTGATGAGTTTTGAAAAAAGAAAAAAACTAAAGTAATGGATTTAGGAAGACATTTACAAAGGTGACAAATCACCAAAAAGATATGACTTATGTGAAATTCTGCCTGTTTTAAAAAAGAAAGTACTACACGTCCGAATCAATGTATGTTTACTTTTTTAAGAAAATATAAATGATTTGGAATTTATTTTTGATCATTCTAAAAGATCATAACAACTTAGATTTTTCATCAACGAATTTGACGCAATATATATATTTGTAGTGATTTTAAGCTTAATTTAAATTATTTGTATAAATTCAAATAAAACTTGAGATCAATCTTGTAGTTACAAGTATCACAATGATCTCCAAAGGAGGGAAAACATTGTCAAATGACAAATGTTACCCTAAGTGTATAAAAAAAACCATGAAACCTCCCACTTATGGGAAGACACTTGTTGAACCCAATTGGGTGGCTTTTGCCTTAAAATAGATGTATTTGACTATTCTCTATTAAATTATAACATTTATGAGTTACCTCTTTTAGATAATTAGCCAAATTTTAACAAATACCACATATATATAAACCAAAGTGTGTCAATATTACAAAAATAAGAAATGTGTTTTCATATGGTCTTATATGTAATGGCAAATTAGAAATCCACAGTAATCTACACTCAAAACTGAGTTATTTATTTATTTATTTATTTTTATACAATATCAATCTACTTATCTACATCAGGTAACTTTTTTTTTATTTTAAGTTTTTTACCATCGGTAAAATTCGAATCGCTGATTTGGGAGTCATTTGTCTAAGTCACAAACTCGTCTATCTACCAACAAAGCTACATCACAAACTCGTCTATCTATCAACAGAGCTACGTCCATCTACCAACAAAGCTATATCCCTTGGTGATCAAAGCTAAGTTCTTTGAACTACTAAAATTGAATCATAAAATTAATTTTATTTATCTAACAAAACTTCTTATATACTTTATATTAAATGGCTTTATTATCCCAATATAAAAAAGTCACGGCTTGTATCAATTCATTTGAGAATGTAGGATATTTGTTTCAGAATCAATTTGACTTTGCTTTTAGAAAATTCAGATGAGTGATTTTTAACCTAAAACTAAAAAAGCCTTAGGGAACAAAAATAATTTTAAAGTAGCTCTTAAAACATCAGGGATTTGTTTTTAACCACGTACAAAATTTTAACGATTTATAATCACTTTTTTAAATGATTACCAAAATACCCTATATAAAAACACTTCTCCTTTTTTCTCACTCATCTTTTTCCCCTCTCCTCTCTTCCTAGAGAAGGTGCATCTAGGGCAAGTGCTGCCTAGGGCGACGTCGCCAGTCACCATCATGAGCCGCTGAAGCTGCCTATCATAGCGGTGCTCTCGATTTGGAGAAGTCGAATGATTTCTTTTTTAAAAAAAAAAAAACTTAAACATGAATTACAGGAACCTCCTTTATAGAGAGGACTTTTGGTAAATGTCTTGTAAAAAAAATAAATAACAACTTTTTGGAGGGAAATTTTAGTAATTTTCTTTAAAAAAAAAAAAACACACTAAGGTTTCACATTTCTGACATATTTTCTCATAGGTTTTATGTTTTCACGTTTTTTTTTTTCTAGGTTTCACGTTTTTCATATTTGTCTCCAAGTGTCATGTTTTTCTCTCAGGTTTAATGTTTTCACATTTTTTTTTTCCAGGTTTTAGGTTTTTTATATTATTTTCCCAAGTTTCACGTTTTATTTTTTCTCCAGGTTTCACGATTTTCTTAAAACAAAATAAAAGTTGTAGGGATTTTTTTTATAATTTTGGTTATAGAGTGAAATAAAACTTTAAAATGTTGTTATTAATTAACAGAAACTTTTGTATGTGGTTAATTAATTAAATTTTTTTTTTTTTTTTACATATTTTAGTTGGTTATTTTTGACAATTATTACAATGGCTTAAATGATAATGAGGGGGTTTGGATATGAATTTATGAAAACATGCCTAAAATAGAAAATGAGGTTTTGTGGAAATGAAAACATTTCCCGATTGATTAAGAAAGCGGTAGTGTGGGAATTATTGATGGTAATAAAATGTTATCATATAAACTATAGAAAATGAGGTTTTGTGGTAAATGAAGTTCATTTAGTTTAGCAATATCACAAGCTCGAGTTTGTTGTGTCATATTTATTTATTTTTATAGTGACGCCTTGACCCTTTTACTCGTTTTGCAGGTCTCTAGCTATACTTGGGAGACCTCACATATTGGTATAAAACTTCCCATCGTCCCTGGAAGGCCTCACATTCTAGTCAAAATTAACAACAATGTTCAATCTTAACCCAACTTAAAAAAAGCCCAAAGTTAACCTCACCCAAGTTTACCTCGCCAATTCTAGTTGGTTTAGAAATTTACCATCTACATCATAGCTAAAGAAAAATTATTAATTACATATATTATCACTTTATAATACATTTGTATCCTAGATATGTCAATATATATACACTTCAGCTGATACATACATCCAATATATGTGTAAATTGAGCTGGATGACACGACATAGCATGTAAATTGAGCTGGATGACACGACATAGCACGACATAGGTTCAGTTGAGCCAAGGTATTAAACACAACAAATATGAGACGACAAGACACAACACGATGTTGGTCTTTATATCGCTCCTCACATTCACTTAATCGAATTATAGTAATCAGTAAAAGCATAGGTAAGTTTTAGTATGAAGGAGAGAATATAGAAAAATAGAAAGCGATAAGAGAGTTAAAGACGAGAGAGTGTAGATAATTAGGGTGTTGGGTGAAGTAATTGGGATATGAGTTATGCAGCATGAAATTTGTTTGTTTATGATTTTTCTACGGCTTTAATTTTGGTCAATCAGGAAAAGGACCATTTTACCCTTCTCTCCGTTAAACACTGACGATGGTAACCATTAGTTCGTGTAATAAAAAACAAGTTTCATATACTTGTAATTTCACCTAAGTCAAGGTATATTAATGCCATTTTTCCAAAATAAAATGATAGGCCACAACTTGCAATTTTAGTAAAATTCACCCGAAATTTTTTTTTTTCTTTTTTTTTTTTTTGAAGGAAAAATTCACCCGATCTTCGTTCATCCCATGGAATTCCACGCTTGGCTTTCAAGGAAACTCTATCGCGTGGAATACACGTACCAATAATCATTGAGTAAAAAGTACACTCCATAACTCACGGGTACCACTGTTCTCTATACAAAGTACTATTATTGTCCAAAACAATATTGTAAATTTTTTATGTAATAAAACAAAAAACAATATTCTAAATTTTGATTAATATGCTCTAGATTTTGATAATATCAATTTTCATTTTTTTTTTTAATCATAAATTTTGAATCTCAACATATAGAAATTTCTAAAATATCTAAATTCTCTTCTAAAAAGATTTCATATGATCTCTTATATTTTCAATTTTGTAATTTAGATAGATTAATGTTTCTATGATTCATATGACTTTAATCCTTAAAAAAGTTGGTGCAAACTCCATAAAGTTTCTAAATTTTATATTGGAAAATTAAATTTCATATAATTTATTAGAATAATTAGCAAACCAATTTTACGACTTTTATCTGATCCTAAAATCTAAATAATTGATTGTGTGCGATTTTAATAACTGATTAAGCAAATTTAAATGGTTCAATGCCATACAATTTCACAAGACCTAAGGGTCTTTTGTTAGCAAGATATAAACATAAAATTATTTGTGTTTAATTGTTTCAATTTTTTTTTTTTTTTTAAATCAACACGTATATGAAGATGTAAAAAAAAAAAAAAACAAAAATGTTATATATTAAAATTTAATTCAACTCAGTCTCAAAGATAAAAAAATAAAAATAAAAATAACCCTTTACTATTATTATTCGAATTTTTATTTTAGAAGTATTACATTATTATAAAAATTTAGAGTGGGGTAGGACTCGAACTCTGCAACCTCATGGTATATGTGTGAGGGGTTTACCATCGGAACAACCTTATCTCATCTATTTTATTTGAAATTGACACTAATAAACGTGTAAGTGGACAAGATGAGTTGGTTCGATTAGAGGTGGCCGCGGTTCGGTTAAACTGACGGTTTTGTCCGCGGTTTAACCGAAACCGGACAGCCAAAAACCACAACAAAACAGGAACCGGAACCGGCGGTTCCAAAACCGGCCGGAAACCGGTCGAACCGGTTACGGTTTCGGTTTGAGGCGGTAAAAAACCGGTTCAAACCGGCGGTTTTAACCATGGTTAAACCGCCGGTTTAAAAAAAAATAATTAATTATGGACGAATCAGAAGATGACACGTGGCATACGGTTTGAAAAAATTACCGTTGAACCAAACCGAAACGGTTAAACCGGCGGTTAAACCGCCGTTTTAAAAAAAAAAAAAAAAAAAATTTCGCCCAATGAACGTGTGACACGTGGCAGAAATTTTGAAAAAAAAATAAGGTGCCGTTGGCCAACGGCACCTGGCAGCTGCAGGCGTGCAGCTTGGTGACCGTTGGCCAACGGCCACTGTTTATTCATTTTTTAACCCCTAAACTTTTCCTAATTGCAAACATACCCCTCTCTATAATCCTATAAATACCCCCCACACTTCATTATTCTTCACACCACTCTCAATCTCTCAACTTCTCTCAATCTCTCTCAATCTCAAATTCTCAATTCTCTTTACAATCTACAATTTTATTTAATTTTCATTTCACATATAAATTCTTTCTTGTATTTTTTAGTTTTTACTATTATCTATTTTTTCAATCATCAAATTGATTAACAATATTTATTTCTTTTATTTTTTACTATTAAAATATTTGTTTTCATCACTATTATTTCAACAATATTTTTTTTCAAACATCTATTTTTTTTTTTGAAAGTGTTACATTGTTACCACTATTATTCCAACAATATATTTTTTTTACAATCTTCTATTTTTTTTTACTTGTTTACCACTATTATTTCAACAATATTTTTTTTCAAACATCTATTTTTTTTTAAAGTGTTACATTGTTACCACTATTATTCCAACAATATATTTTTTTTACAATCTTCTATTTTTTTTTTACTTGTTTACCACTATTATTTCAACAATATTTTCTTTACATATATCAATATTTTTTGTATTATTAATTTTTCAATGGCTAGTGGGGGAAATAGTTCAAGAAATTTGAACAAAGAAAAGGGTCCAATGCACAACTTGTTGGAACACGTTGGCGGTGATGTTAATTACGACCGATCATACCACGAGTTCCTTCAAGACCAATTTGGATCCGATCACCCTTTTAGTCCTAATCCTCCTCTAATAATTCCCGAATTCGACGGACTCAACCACGATCCCAATACCACAAATACTAATGAAAATCTATCTAACCCCCCACCCCCTTCAAATGATTTTTTTGCAGGTGAAGGTGAAGAAAAGCAGATGAAGTCCATCCTCTTCAGGGTGCATATGAAGAAAACGGAGTTAGATGGTGGATTTTTCCATATACAGTGCAATTACTGCTCCAAATCATACAAGACTGCCAAATCCTTTGGATATGGCACGTACTGGGCTCATATCAAAAGAAGTCACCCGTCCGAATTTGAGAAATCCAATAACCAAGCCCAAATTGCCAGGTACGCAACCTCTGGTAATCAATTATTTCATTATACGTCTGAAAAAAATAGGGAAGAATTAGCATTAATGGTTGCAGTAGAACACTTACCTTTTAGTTTTGGTGAGAAAGTAGGTTTTGTTAATTATTGTCAAAATGCATTAAATCCTGCAATGCAACGTGTTCCTAGATCCACTCTCACACGTACACTAAATGCCATTTTCAAAAAAGAAAAAAACATATTGAAATCTTTTTTTTATCAATTTCAAGGTCGCGTTTCCATATGTGCCGACATATGGAGCGACAATTATGGTAGTCATTCATATTTGGGTGTCACATGTCATTATATGGACAATGACTGGGACATGCAAAAAAGAATTCTTGCATTTCGTGTTTTCGATGACTCACATTCAGCTCAAAATATTTTTCAACTCCTTAAAATCATTTTTCAAGAGTATAATATCCTAAACAAAATTTTTGCTATTGGCTTTGATAATGCTGCAAGTAATACCGCATCTATTCCTATGTTACAAGATTTGTGCAATCCCTATTTTGGGGGTAAATTATTTCATCAAAGATGTGCATGTCATGTTTTAAATTTGTGTGTTCAAGCTGGATTAACAGAGCTTTCTGCTTTTATTAGACCAATTAGAGATAGTATTAATTATATTTGGAGGCATAACAAAATCCAGAAACAATGGTTAAAATATTGCTCTCAGAATAATATGCGTCCCAAAAAATTTTCTAGAGATATTACCACTCGTTGGAATTCTACTTATAAGCTGCTTAATGAAAGTGTTGAATATAAGGAATTATTAGTTTCTTTTATTACTTATAACGTTCCTTCAATTTCTCTTCAATTGAACCATTGGAATGCATGTATAAAAATTCTTGAATTGCTACGTGTTTTTAATGATGCTACCAATGCTTTATCTGGTGTTTACTATCCCACTACTCATTTATTTCTTATTCAAAGTGTTAATATTGCTGGTGCATTTAGTGACTGTGAATTCGATATTCAATTGAGTCCATGTGTTGCAACTATGAAAACAAAATGGCTAAATTATTATGAGGAGATTCCAAATATTTATTTGCTTGCACCGTGTTTTGATCCACGTTTTAAATTAGAAAGTTTACAGGATTATTTGACTCATTATTACAAATGTTTAGGATTAGAAATTGATGTTCTTCATTATTGTGATTTCGTTAAGACTTTGCTTTATGAATTATACGATGAATATCTTACAATGTATGGTCCGTCTTTGAACTTGCCGGTTTCACAACCCCCACCCACATCTGGTGGTACTAGTACTTCCGCAAAATTCCAATTAAAGGGTTTAGGGGATCGACTGTTTTCCCAAAGAGCCAAAAAATTAAGAACATCTTCATCCTCATCTGTCTCTGAGCTTGACCGGTATTTAGAAGACACTCATGAATTTTTAGAAGAAAAATTTAGTCTCCAGGTTTGGTGGAAGACTCATCAACAAGATTATCCAATTTTGGCTATTATTGCCAAACAAATTCTTGGAACACCGGTTTCTACCGTTGCTGTGGAACAAGAATTTAGTGCAGGTGGAAATATTTTGGAACCAAGACGGTCGGTTATGTCTCCACAATCACTTGAAATGCAGGCGTGTGTTGATGATTGGACAAAGGCAAAATACAGACAACAAGAACTTCAGCCGGAGATAGTGAACGACTTCTTTGAAGATGACCAAACCACCGGTACGGAAGGAAGCGACTAGATTCCGTTCAAACTTCCAAACTCCAACACCGAGCAACTTATTAAAGGTAAAAGAACTACGTGGCCTTTGATTCCTCTACATTGGTGGAGGATACGTAGGCAACTTAATTGTGGTAAAAATTAAGTGCAAGGCCGGTTTTTTTTTTTTTGTTTTTTGTTTTTTTAAATTTTAACTTTGTTACTTTGTAATATTGTTTCTTTGAATTGAGCCTTCAAGACCAATCTCTTATTTATTTTTTATTTTTTTTTGTGAAATTGTAAAGTTGTATTTATTAATAAAAGTGAATTTCTTTTCTTTTAAACATTGTTAAATACTTAAGTACTTCAATGAAAATGTTTGTAATTATTTTTTTTTATTTTAAACTTTGTTCAATTGTAATTATTTTTTGGCAAGATTTTATATTTACAACCAATTTTTATGATTTATCTCACTTGGAAAAAAAGTTGAAAAATAAAAACGAACCAAAACCGAAACCGTCCAAAACCGAAACCGAAACCATCCAAAACCGAAACCGAAAAACCGACGGTTCCAAACCGCCTCCAAACCGTGAGCCACGGTTTCGGTTTCGGTTTTAGTGGATCTCCAAACCGAAACTGCCGGTTTCAAACCGAAACCGAACCGAAACCGAACCGCGACCACCTCTAGGTTCGATAGTAACCTTTTCACACCTATATTAAAGAGGTTATGAATTATGGGTTCGAGTCATGCCCCCACTCCTATTCCTGAAATATTGTAATAATTTTTTTGATAATATATATTAATTTGGGGTCAGATATTTTTTTAAAAACTTTTATCATTAATAGGATTCGAGCCGCTAACTTAGAAGTCGTTGGTTCAAACCTTAAACTCGTCTTCGTCTCAGATGGCGAAATATTGTAATAATTATATATAAAAAAAAAGAGCGAAAGAATGAGTTAGGTTTTTGGTTTTTGGTTCATCAATTCCAAAATATATATTCTCATTGAAATATATATATGTATATATATATATATATATATCAGATAGAAAATAATAAAAATGATAAATTGTGAAGTGATTGTGGAAAATGCAAATGAGCTGACAAAAAAGCTGGTACTCTCTCCTCTTTTCTCTCTCCTGATTTCTCTCTTCTTTTGCCATTTCTCTGTTCTTCTCTTAATAAAATCTCTCGCGCTCTCTCTCTCCTTTTTCACTCTCCATATATATATATTTTAAATTCTATTCTTCACAACTCTCTCTCCCTGATTCTTTAGATCTCTCAATGTTTTATTCTTTCTATGCTCGGATCGTGTTGCTACTCGTTCACAATTTCCGGTCAGATATTTTGTTTTTCAATTTCTTATTTTCACTTCTTAGGGTTTGGATCTGTACACTTTTTTTTTTCTCTTTTGTCGGTCGAAATTTGCAGATAGGAAACCAAACCCTTCATTTCTTTTTTTCCAGAGATTTGAGTTTCCTCGTATCAATATGAGATAATTAGGGTTTGTTTTTGTGGTCAATCTCAGCTAAGATTTGTTGTATTGTATCATTTAATCAGTGATTTTTTCTTTTTATTGTTTTCAGGTGCTCCATTTTGACCTTTCTCTCTGCGCTCAGCTCATTCAGGCGCTATAACTGAGTTTGGAGAGAGACTCTGTTTTTTGGATTTTTGCAGTCTGATTTAGGTACTTGCTTCAAAGTTTCCATTTTTAAGAGTTTTTTTATTTTTTATTTTTTTAATCTGGGTATTATATTATACGCTGTTAGAAGAAACTATCTAGCTGAGTAGTTGCCATTAAATTCACCGATGTTCAATTGCTGGGTACATATTGTGCATGGCAATTAATGTGGGTTACCTACAAAGGAATGTGAGTTTTGCTTTTGGTGGAGTTTTAGGTTTGCTATAATTGGTGTTTTTTAGTTGGGATTTATTAGTACCTTTTTGGTGATTTATTAGCTTCCATATTGGATACTGGAATTTAATTCAACATGACTGATTTATTATTCACTTTTTCTCCATTTTAGTTTCTTAGATATGTGCTTTTTGAAGCTTCTTGTGTTTTTGCCTTCTGCTTATACTGATTATCCAAACAGATTCTGTACAATTTTCCTTATGGTTTTTATCCCACCTGTTGGGGGATTTTCAATATAAAATGAGAGACAATATTTGTACAAAGCAGGGGTAGTTGCTAGATTTGTAGTTTGTTTCATTAGACCAAGAAAGCATAGTAAGAAAAATAAGAAACCTGTGTGAGTTGGAGACTTGGAGTATGGGTATCAAAAGGTGGAGAGGATAAATTACTACAAAAATGTCTTTCTTTTATTTATGTTTTAATCTTCTTTCTTTTCACCATTTTGCTTCAGGATTTTTTGCCACGGTTTGAATGGTTCTGAGCTCCGGTTAGGAATTAGTGTGTGATTGAGAAGAGATGAGTCTCACAACAAATGAGAGTGATGATATGGTGCTCTCCAAGGATCAGATTGAGTCACCATCAATTGACGACAGTGGAGGAAGTGCAGTTCGAGGAGTTAGACTGAAGAAAGGACCATGGACATCTGCTGAAGATGCAATTTTAATTGACTATGTTAAGAAGCATGGCGAGGGGAACTGGAATGCTGTTCAGAAGAACTCAGGGCTGTTCCGTTGTGGCAAAAGCTGCCGATTGAGGTGGGCAAATCACCTAAGGCCAAACTTGAAGAAGGGGTCATTCACTCAAGAAGAAGAACAACTGATTGTTGAACTCCATGCCAAAATGGGAAACAAATGGGCACGCATGGCTGCACATGTAAGTTTATAGGTTTTGTATTATTATTTTATTATTTTATTTTATATATGATGAATCGTATACTTTTATTCTCTTCTGAGCAGAGAGATTTATTTAAATGAACATATATATATATTGAATTCACTGTGGGTTTATAGTTGTAACTCCTAACACCAAAAATATGTTCTTTTGTTAGTTTGTTGAACTTCTAAATGGTAATTTGATATTGTTATGTTTGTTTCTGCAATATTATAATAATTTTAAATATGGTAAGGAAACTTTTTAAAACTACCTTTTCTTCATTTGTATTATGGCAAAGCTAATCATTTATGTATGTTTTTAATAAAAAAATTATCAGTATTTTGATAGTTGCTCTTTTTCTGCTTTTCTTGGAATAACCTATCATCCTGTTCCCTTCATATCATACCTGATTAAAAGAACTATACAAACGAATGTTTGCAGAAAATTGTTTTATGTCCCTCTTTACAACAAGGTTGATGCTCCACATTATAAAACATGTGTACACTTGGCTTTAGAAAGATTAAAAAGTCAGGAAAAAATCATATTAGTTATCTTGAGGGTCTGATAAATGCTCACAAGAACATTTCTGACTTAAAATTTAGGCTGCTGGCAATGTATTATGTAAACAGATACTTCAGAACTTTGAGAATAAGGGAATTCACTTAGTGCTCATATACTCCACTAAATTTGTAGAGTTCATGTAAGATGAAAGCTAAGAAATGGTACTGTTGTGTATTTGCTTGAATAAAATCCTTAGAATTTTATGACATCTTTTACTTACTAAGAAGATTATCTTATGGTACTTGTTAGCCTCATTGACCTTGATGTTGTAGTCACCTTAATCATTCTCTAGGTCCCTTAACTGTGCTTATATATAGGTGTCTTTCTTATATTTATCTAAAATATTATATGGTTTTGTCTCAGTTGCCGGGTCGTACAGATAATGAGATAAAGAATTACTGGAATACCCGAATTAAGAGGCGGCAACGTGCGGGCTTACCTCTTTATCCTCCTGAAGTCTCTTTTCAAGCTTTGCAGGAGAGTCAAAGCCAGAACACTAGTGGAATTAATAGTGGGGATAAAGGTCATCATGATTTCTTACAGGCCAACAGTTATGAGATACCTGATGTCATATTTGACGGTTTAAAGGCCAATCAGGGTGTCTTACATTATGTTCCTGAACTTTCTGATATTGCTACAAGCAGCATGCTGAATCTGATGAAAGGTCCGGTTCTGTCTCAATACTGTAGCTTTATGCCACCAATAGTACATCGCCAGAAGCGTCTTCGAGAATCAACAGCATTATTCCCTGGTTATGGTGGAAGAGTCAAAAATGAATTCCCCTCATTTGACCATTTTCAGAATGATACTCCTGATAAGATTGTTCGATCTTTTGGATTGTCTTTTCCACTTAATCCTGATCCTACTACAAAGAACCCTGAGTCTTTTGGGGTCATACAGGGTAGCCATACCCTTTCAAATGGCAATTTCTCCACTTCTAAGCCCACTTCAGGGGCAGTGAAGTTGGAGCTCCCTTCACTCCAATATGCAGAAACTGATTTAGGTAGCTGGGGAACATCATCTTCTCCACAACCTTTGCTTGAGACAGTTGATGCCTTTATCCAGTCTCCTCCACCAACAGGAGCAGTTGAGTCGGATTGTCCTTCACCACGTAACAGTGGCCTGCTAGATGCCTTACTCCATGAGTCAAAAACTCTGAGCAGTGCAAAGAATCATTCCTCTGACAAGAGTTCAAATTCATCTTCCGTAACTCCTGCTGATATAGCTGATAGCTCTGCCCTTAATATTTGTGAAACCGAATGGGAAGAGTATGGCGATCCACTTTCTCCTTTGGGTCATTCTGCAACCTCTCTCTTCAGCGAGTGCACTCCACTTAGTGCCAGTGGAAGCTCTTTGGATGAACAAGCATCTGTTGAGCTGTTCATTGGTAAGCATCTCACATGATATATGAAGGAAAATGATCTTGATTTTAATTTTTGAAAAAATGTCTAGAAATTGTTTTAACCGTCTCTCTAATGAAGCAGTTGAAACTCAACTGTGGCCATAAATTTGATAATCTCAGAATAATTTATTATTGTGCTGGCTACTATGAGTTCTTCAATCATTTTGATGAACTTATGTTATACACTCTATTCTATTTCTGTATCGTGGGATTTTTTTTTTAATAAAAAAAATTGGTATGTTTGTTATTTCTCCCCCTTGAGATTATGGATCTCTACTCCCTATTTCAAATTATTGGAAGATTGGTACTGTAAAACTCAGAACCTCTTAGGACTCAAGTTTCTTACTTTACATATAATTTGTTTGTAGGGTGCAAGGTGAAATCAGAACCGATTGACCCGGCATGCACTCCGGATAGGGAAAAAGGAACCACTGGTCTATTTGATGTTAATCAGCCTGATGCGTTACTTGCTTCAGATTGGCTTGAATACGGTTCTTCTTATGTTAAGGACCCAACCATCATGACTGATGCCATAGCGAGCCTTCTTGGTGATGATTTGGGCAATGAGTATAAACATATGGCAACGGGAACTTCTACATCAAGTCAAGGATGGGGGTTCGGTTCTTGTGCATGGAATAACATGCCGGCTGTCTGTCAAATCTCTGAACTTCCTTGAAACCTGCAGTTTGTCAAATGTATGAACTTTATTTTTTGAAAGTTTTGTTGTTTTATTGTAGTTGATGATGAATTTAACATTGTTAGTCAGGTGTGTTGCCTGATGGATTGTTACCAAAAAGTCAATTTGGGGCAAGACTTGTGGTATGATTTGTACCGAGTCTGAGTGATGGTTTTGTTTGTGAGTTTTGATTTCTTGCTTTCTAGACCAGTTTGTGATGCCTGTATGCAAATGTTGAACTTACCCGGATGTAAAATGCGTTCAGGCGTTCATTACAGTTTGTTAAATAATTATGCACTTCTAAGATGATATATGTGGTTTATTATTTATGTGATTAATTTGTTTATGGTTAATTTTGTCAGCTTTGGGGAATTAGTTGATGTTTGAGGTTGAGGAGGACAGTAAACTTATAACATGTGATGATGAGTTTTTATTTAATTAGCAATTCAATGATTTTCACAATTTTGTAATTTTCAAATTAGTTTGCTGTTTTAAAAACAAATGGCGACGGAACTTAATTGAGGTTTGGTAATTTACCCAAAATCTACTTTTGCAAAAATTGAAAGAGCTAATAAGACTAACACTCATTTATCTTATTTTTTTGTCAAATTTAACTGTTAATCAAGGGTATTTTCTTTATTTATTTTAAAAATTAAAAATTGAAGAAAAAAAAAATAAAAAAAAAGGAGATTAATCGGAAAAAAAAAAACTGTTTAAAAAACTTTTAAAAAATTAGAAAATAAAAAATAGGAAGAAAAAACTTAAAAAAAAGAACTAAAATAATTGATTCCATCTCAAGATAAACGGTAGAGATTTACACAAATATATATATATATATATATATCTCCAAACGTCCAAATCTCCACTGTGTTTGATGGAGATTGAGCAATCCCTATCAAACAAGTCCCATCTTTAAGTGATGAAGATATTGAACATCAACATCGTGGTTTGCATCGATCACAATAAAGATTGATCTCCATTGTGTTCGATAGAGATCAAGCGTTCTTTATCATTTAGTCCATCTTGAGCGATATGAATCCTTGGATATCTATTGTGTTGGACTTGATCTCCATCAAGGAGATCTCTTATTCTCTCCTTTGATGGAGATCCAGATTGGGTATCCACGTCCAATTTTTTTTTTTAGTTTTGTTATTTGATCTCCATTGTTCATCTTTAAAATGGATAGTGAAGATCAATCTTTATGTTTTTAGTTTTTTATTTTATTTTTATTTTTTTTAATTCTATT
Organism: Acer negundo; assembly: GCA_035582765.1. NCBI lineage: Eukaryota > Viridiplantae > Streptophyta > Magnoliopsida > Sapindales > Sapindaceae > Acer > Acer negundo. Next base: position 14,600,196 of record CM069242.1, read on the forward strand.
TTTTGATAAAAATAAATATTTTTTTATAAATAGATATCCACTATCCATCTAAATTATCGACGATAGAGATTTTTAATTTTTATTTCTTTTTATATTGGTGTATCAAAGTTATTCTCGTCTTTTAAAATTTTTTAATGGTCAACCCTCGTACTTAACCGTGGAGCCCTAATAGCAGGATGTGGGTGTCCGTTTTTAATAAAGTTGAGTATATATATAAAAGAAAAAAATCTTAGATTATAGAAAATATATAAATTGAAGCTACGGACTAACATAAACAATTTTTACAAAGTTATTTACAGCTAGTCAAACCACTGTTTGTTTGGGTGTAATTTCATTTTAATAATTATAAAAAAAAAAAAAAAAACGCAAATGATTTTAGAATTAAAAAAATTTAAAAAAAAATAATTTGGGGACATATTTTTCAAGCTACTAACTAGTAATCCTTAGTCGGCAAGGAAAAGAAACCTTTATTTATAAATTATAAATAAATAAATAAATAAATTCCCGTTCAAGTTTTTATTGTTGACAGAAAATTCCAGTTCTCAAGTTCGAAATATGGAAATTGGAAAGATGAAGAAATTAACAAAGACAACAAAGAGTGCGATTTTGAAGAGGAGGAATTACATGAAGAAATGGCAGCAAAAGTTTTGCTCTTCTTCTTCTTCCATGAATGAATGCAAGCAATTTCTGGGTAAAGGAAGTTTTGGTTCTGTTTACTTTGTGAGAAGAAAGCCATCCAGCACTTATGGGTTTCCGGCAGAGATGGCCGTTAAAACTGCAAAATTGTCTGAAGCTTCAACTCTCAAGTACGAGAAACAACTTCTTTCCAAGTACCTGACAGCAAGTCCATACGTTATAAGATGTTATGGAGATCAAGAGACCGAAGAAGAAGAAGATTTCGATGAATACTCCAGTAATGCTGTTATTAACAATAATAGTGAGAAGATTTACAATTTGTTTCTTGAATTCTGTAGTGGTGGGAGCTTGAATGATCATATCAAGAAATCGGTAAATGGGTTACTTCCATGGCAAGTTAGGTCTTTTACTAGAGATATTGTTCGAGGGCTTGTTTATATTCACAGCCAGGGGATAGTTCACTGCGATATCAAGCCCGATAACATCCTGCTTGTTCCCGCTGGAATGGATCATGATGGGTTATTCGTTGCCAAGCTTGCGGATTTCGGATTGGCGAAGAATCTGCTTGTTGAGGATGAAGAAAGCCCTTACTTGATAGGTTCTTGTCGTTACATGTCACCGGAGTTGGTGAAGGACAAGTTGCTGACCTTCACGGCTGATATTTGGGCACTTGGGTGTGTGGTGGTGGAGATGATGAGTGGAAAACCCGCGTGGGGTTATGGTTTGGGTAAAGACGATCTTCTCAACCGCATTGGTTACGGTTCACAAGTGCCTGAAACTCCAAATAATGTATCGGATGATGCTAAGGATTTTGTGAGTCAATGTTTTAATAGGTCTGATATTTTAAGATGGAGTGCTCAAGAGTTGCTTCGACACCCTTTTCTAGCCGAAGATGATTACAACGAGGCTGATTTTTTTTGTGGCGATTTGTAATGTGATTCATTAATCGAAACAATTGTTAACTTTCTTCTTGTTGATGTAAAAACACAGGTTCATTATTTTTTTCTTTATGATCATGAATCAAAGAGTTGTAATTTTGATTTTCAGTTTCAAATTCTAAAACTTTCTGTTCCTGTTTAAGATGATAAAAGAATATCATCTTTGTTGATTTTGAACTCTTTTTGTGCTTTGATACATAACTATTACTGTTAAAAGAGAAGGACATTATTATAAATAATTAATTCTAGAAGATACTTCTGCTTTCTTATTTCAACAATAACAAAATATGCAACACAAAACACTTTTTCCACAAAAGAAAAAGAGTGTATGATAGTGAGATAATTAACAGGATATTAACTATCACAGAAGCGGAAAATCCAAGACATCACATGTACACAACCATCTCATCGTAAAGTATATCACTTCTATCTCGTGAAATGTCTGGTTTCTTTAAGAGTAATGATCGATCTTCCAGATGAAATTGATGGTACTGGGGGTGATGGTGGAAGTCTTTGAAATTGTTGATTTGGTGGCAATGGCAGGTTCCCTTCACCCCATCTGAGACGTACTTTGAACGCTAGTGCTTTAATCATCATCATCACATTGTGATTCAAATGAGTCCGGCAAGCTGCTACAAATGGAGTGTGATTGTGCCGGTGAGAAGCCTCTGATATTACAGCTTGCGCTGCCTTCCATTATGCTTTTTAAAGCACCAACCACCTGCATTGATGATCAATAATTTTTCGTTGAAGACAGTGATATAAATATTTTCAAAAAAGATAGTTGCTTGGAGTTTTTGGACTCCAATCCAAAAACTCAAATTTATACCATAGTTCCAGAGAACTTTTTTTCGGATATAGAATGCAGAAGTATTTCTGTAGACACACATAAGTATGTTGAACTTACCTTATCCATAGTTAATCTCTTTTGAGGATCCTTGCTAAGACATTTTTCTGCTACTCGAACCATCCAAAAGAGTTGATGAACATCGTGGGAGTCTAGGATCCTAGGATCGATTAAACTTGGATAGTTTCTTTCTTTCAATAATGGTCTTGCCTGTAAGAAAATAACAGAACTGCATATGTTATTAATGAGTCCTTGATATAAAGGTTTCGAAGTTTATTGATTGTCATTGAATCGTATTACTTGTTAGAAAATGCTTATCAATTATCATATATGAATTAAAGAATGTTTTATCAAACATAAATTTCATTCAAGTAAATTAGGTGTTTGAGGCTCTTACCCATCCAACAAGACTTCTCCCACCAAGTAATTTGTCTGTAGTCTTCAATCCAGTGATTAGCTGTAAAAGAACCACTCCAAATGAATACACATCTGTTTTGGTTGATACTTTTCCACATTCTGCATATTCTGGTGCCAAATATCCTAGAGTTCCAACAACTCCAGTCTCTGAAGACTGATCTCCGCGCTGAGTTCTTGCAAGACCAAAATCTCCCAACTGATGCAAGAAAAAGTTTCGTAAAAACCTTATCATTGGAATTTTATTAATGAGAAGTATAAAGTGATGATCCAAATTGGTTCAACGAGTTCTTCTCAGTCTAACTAGATTAGGCCATATGGATTGCTTAACCAAGTATATATATGAAGTTACCATTGATTCGTAATCATGAGTTACAAGGATGTTGTTTGGTCTCATATCTCTATGGATTATGTTGTTCTCATGTAGATATTGTAAGCCTTTGGCTGCTCCCATTGCTATCTTTATCCTCTTTTCCCAACTGAGCGGTCTACGAGTGTGCTCTGGCATTCAACAAACAAATTCCTCTTAAATTAGACTTTCCTGTTCTGTAGTTGCAAAAGAAACCATTACAGGTAAGTACTGTTAAAAGGGTTCAGAGTCTGAGAGTCTTACTTGATAGATGTTGGTCAAGTGAACCGTTACAGACAAATTCGTAAACAAGCAGCCTCTGGTTTCCTTCGGAACAAGACCCTAATAGCATAACCACATTCTCATGTCTGGCTTTGCTTAGAACCTGAACCTCAGACTTGAATTCCTTTTCTCCCTGTAAGCTTGCATGTTTATGCTGCTTCACAGCAATCTTCAACCCGTTTATCTCTCCTCTATAGACAGAACCAAATCCCCCTTCTGATAAAAAGTTCTTTACGGCAAATGACTCCGTTGCTTTTTGTAGCTCTGCACAACTGAAGTCTCTTTGCCATCCAACATTTGGTCGTCTATTCTTGCAAATTAAGCAAATGGAGTTTTGAAAAACCTCATTCTTTGGATTCACACACATCCAACTTTCATTGTTGTTATGCTGGTTCTGATTTTCATCCGGGCTTCCTGTATTATAGTTTTCTTCGTTGCCTTCCTCTGGACTCTCAGCAATGAAAAAAGAGAATCGCTCACCCAATGTTTCTCTTCCCCTATTTCTGGGGTAGTCTTGTAATGGGGAGTACTTTGCCTCAGAAAAACTAGAACTTGAAGCTTCAGAATTAAACGTGGTAGTGGTCGTTGTCGTGAATTGCTCACTCGATGAGGATTTATAAAGTGAAGCAGATTTTCTATTACTCTGCCGTGGAGGTTCTCCACCACTTTCACCTCCTTGTTCTTCCCCTAAATCGATCTTATGAGATGCTTGTGATTCTGAAATATCATTGAGATTTGTTTGGTTAAGTTGTATCCAACAGAACAGTTTTTACATAAAAATCCTGGACTAGTTCAGAATCCATATCATTTAATAACTTGAAATTATCATTTTAAAACTATTTTCAGATGATAACAAGTAACTTACTTCTAGGAGAGAGTTTTCCCCTTGGACTTCCTGGAATCATTTCATCATAAGTTACTTGGTCTGTACTGAAATTTTCATCAAGCGATGCAGTGTAATTTCTTACTTTTGGACCCCTCAGCTCTTCAATGGAGTCATTGCTTTTCATTCTTGATATACCACACGAAAGCATCTTCATGAAGTATTTCCTGTCTTGTTTCATGTACCTGTGCCAAGGATACGAAATCATTAAAGTTTTAATTTGCACCGAAAGAAAATTGAATTTCCCTTTACTTTATGAGACCAATTAACAATATGTAATTTCTCACTTGTTAGTACATTACATTTTAATCTGTATCTCCTACACACAAGTATTTTTCAAAACTGAAATACGAATTAGTATTTATAGTTCATGATCTGTAATCCATACCTGATTTGAATAGAATTTATAATCAACAGATTGGAATTCAGACTAACCTGTCAAGTATCACCCATGTTGCTTTAAAACTTTTGACAACTTTCACAGCAACAACCTTCGGAGATGATCCTGCACGTACCTCTAAATGAAACTCAATCTGATGGAAATATCAGTCAAAAGAACGTATCTCATTAGCCCATCCATAGATAAATCAGTCAATAACAGAATTTATAATATGAAATCTCCTAAATGTGTGGTTTGGGATGATTTTATAGAAAGTGCAGCACTTTAATTGTTTGTCTAATCCAAAGAATCTTCTTCATCAGTTTATCAATTGATTAAGAAACACGTTTCTTTAATTTGAAGCTAAATCCAATATTAGAAATGATTAAATGCACACACTCTATTGTAAGGACTCATGTCGGTTTAGTTTGAGCTACTCGCATCGCTAGTCACATAAATTCTTACTACTATCATGCTTCATTTTTATGTGTAAACCTTATGCAGCAGTAATATAACTCAAAATGTGATTGGCAAGAACTAGAAAAAGCAATAACAGTAAGTGTAGATGATAGTTTTTTACTGACGTTTTCTGCTTCGCATTGCCTAGAAATGTTCATAATCTCCTCATTATTTTGATACTCTTCCTTCTTCCTGCAAATTTCTTCTGCAATTATTTTCTGGTTTGTTCCAAACATCGAACTGGAATCCAAACTGATCCTGTATCCCACTGGAGAATTGGACTTAGTGAACATAAGGAAAAAAAAAAAGTTGGCAAAATGATATTCGGATTGGTAGCATTTTTTTTTTATCCAAGCTTTAACTTCATTTCTACGTTAGAATTAAAAAAAAGAAGCATGAATTCTTACAGAATTTTTTAGCTCGCATGAAAGATAACGTACTAGGATTATTAACCTGGTGAAGAACTCCAAGGAATTTAAGTGCATCTCCAGGCTTAAGTGATAAGCCTTGCAGGACCTGTCTGATTGCGCTCGAACTAACATCCCTCGATGCATCATGGATCACCACCACTCTTTGAGCTTCTAAAGACATGATTTATATGAAATTTCACTATGGTAAATATGTACAAAAGATATAAATGGTGCAATGGGATGATTCTTAATACACCCCTAAATGATTTTATGCACAAATACTTCAACAAACGAAATAACTATATATTGCTAATATTCAAGAAACAGTCGAGAACATTTGATATTTGATCGAAACAATCAAGGAAAAAAAAAAAACTGTTTTCCAAGTAGTGAAGAGCAACCATAAGCAAAACAATATTGTTAAGTAGTTGTATTTATGAAATTACTAAATCTTGAAGTAAGAAAATGGAAAGGTGACACAAACACTAAAAATATATACCAAAAAAAAAAAAAAAAAAAACTGTCAAGGTTTTGTTATGTTTAAAAAGATAATATGCAGCAAATGGTAGTGGTGGTGAATCCAAGCAAGTATCTCTGGAAATTAGTCCGAGGCATATTCGGGGGTATCCGAAGAATGGTCCTGGGAAATTTCTTTAAGGTTTGAGAAGAAGATTTAATCTAATTAAACTTTTTGTTTTTATCTGTTGAAAATTACTAAGCATGTATGCACAGCATGAGTGATGATTATTACAAAGCCATGAAAAAGGACTGTTCTTGTAGTTTAGTGATTTGTTTATTATTGTTCTTTGATCCTTTAATTTTCTGATAGATAGAGACTTTAACAGTTTACTAATCAAATGAGAAATATACAGCTTATGTGAAGCTGGTTTTACAGGGTGTTCAAATTCCAACTACATTAGATTTTGTCTTTTGGTTTGTGTTTTCTTTCAAGATTTGCCGAATACATGAAATAATATACATGTCATGTCAATATAATAATATTTCAGGCCATTGTTTAATTAAGTTTGAAAAACAGATTTTGAATACTAAAGCAACCATATTTTCAGACATTGTTTTTATTTTATTTTATATTCATTTTCTCAGCAAACAAACACTAAATATACCCACTAAAAGAATTTTCTTGATGAGTCCTATGCAAAGAAAAATCCTACATTTTATCAGCAATAGAAATCACTAACCATCCAAGATATGTTTTTTGTTAGAATAAAAAATAAAAATAAACTCATACCCAGAATTGATGAACCGGTGCCGGTGCCAGTGCCAGCTCAAGATGCAACTGGGAACTCATTTTCTCTGCCCAACTTTTAAATGACACCGTTTCCTTTTAGAGTCCAACAAATTCTTTCAAAGGCTCCCTCGATCGACAACTCTAAAATCAACAACTGTGGCTGCAAAACTTTTTTTTGTTTTTGGAATTAATTTTGTAGTTTGTTTCGCTCTATGATTTTTTTATTTTTTGTAATTTCAAATGGGTCACAGGCTTGTCGGGACGCAGTACAGCTGAATCAACTACTACAAGCACGGTACAGAATGTAATTTAGGTACATTTTGCGATATAAGTTCATTTCAATTTTCAATTTTCAATTTTAAATAATTCCAATCTTTTTCTAATTTATAAATCGATAAAAATAAACAACACATTAAAGCAAAACCAACAATAAATGTATAAATAATAATTATGATAAATATCCGATATACTTTCATTGTATCTTTGATGAAAATGTCGTTCGTTCAGTCTAAGAATGTCTTGGATTCAAATCGCAACCTGACAATATTTTAAGTTCGAGTGATCGTCACCGTTAGTTTTACACAAATCAAAACTCAAGCAAGATAGTTACACAAATCTTTGCTGCTGTTATCACAAGTTCTCAACTACAACAAGACAGTTGATTGTCAAAAATCCTAAATTTGATCAATTTAAGATCAAATGACTTGCAACAAAAGTACAAAACCTGCATTTTTGTAAACACATGTAGATCATAACCATGATTACTCATATGAGACTCACACTCATAATATTTGCCCACAGCATCTAAAAAGTGTAAACTAGTAGGTTACTGGTTAATAACAACAATGAAGTAATGAACTGATCTAAGTTTCCATTACGAACCTCACCTTTTGAGGACATTTCTTCTCTTTTTTCATAAGGGGCTTCGACTTTTTAAGACATGATTTCAGGTCTGGCAGTTTCGCTGTCAAAGATGAAAATCGAATTGGATACTTGGTTCCTCTCTTATGTTCAGTATGATCAAGCCAAAATTTGACATTTTCTTCACCAAAAATCTTCTTCCTCTTGGCATACTGATAAGCTGCCGCGGCATCAAGCTGGTGTAAGAAGACCACCCGTGCTGTGCCAGTATAAAAGTAGACTTTCGTGCTAAAAGAATCTATTATACCGAATGGACTAAATTTTTTTACTAGCTCCTCCTTGGATGGCAGACTATAATTCTTGGGGAACTTTATGAGCAGAGATTTCGAAAAAGCTAAAGTCGTTTGTATTTCCGATTGCTCTGCTTTTTGTGACTTGGATGCTGAATCAAAAGTAACAGATTGTACAAGCTCCCTATTCTCAACATTCTTGCTTCTCCCTCCACTGATTTTGATAGAAATGGAATTATCACCACTAACAGGCGGCGTTTCATGCTCATTTCCGGTTCCTGATCCTACATCATTGGCCTTGTTATCATCAGTATGAATTCCAGTTTCGTAATTAGAAACTGACTGAGAATCAGAAGGTCGAAGCATCTTCTCAGTAGCATCATGAGTATCAGATAGGCAACTTCCCAAAATGGCTTCACATTGTTCTGGTTGCTGTTTATCGATACAAGATATGTGCGTTCCACTGTTGTCTAGACTATAGTCTTCTTCATCAAGTTTCAGAACCTTAGGAGATCTGTATTCCCGAAGAGAAAAGTTGAGCATATTCCCAACTAAGTCCATCAAGTAACTGATGCATTTATGCGTTGAACTTTGAGCTGCAATGTAAGGAACGTTAAGAGTTTTCAACCTCGCTTTTGCAATACATCCAGTTATATTTCTCTGTAGATGAGCATAATCCACACTGCAAGATAAAGCCACAGTATTGCATAATTCGAGAGGACCAGAAACAGTATCCGCTGAAATGTAAGTATCAGAAAGATCTGCATGGTCTTCCTTTCTACTTCTCCTCAGATAAACATCAGCTCCATTAATTGTGAAAAACAATGTCTTATGCAACTTTAGAGTAGGTTCCGAAACAACAGATTGATCAAGCTGCCTCTTTAAACCCAAGCATTTAACATTGTATTCCATATGAGTTATAGAAGGAAGAGTAATCTTTCCCCTATTTGTTTTTTTGCGTACCTTAACACCCAAAGGAGATTCGATGTAGACACTGTTGAAAGATTGAGGTTCACCCCTTTCAAGAGGATGGCGTTTCTTGAAACATATATCAAAGGTAGTTTGGTTCGACAAATTTCCGAAGCTCAAAACACTCCAATTTAAAGTATTCGGACAGTTTTTATCTAGATAGAATCGATTCAGAGCAGGAACTTGTGGTTTGATAAGCATCTCTTGAAGTGATCGAGTCTTACAGTGTTTAGGCTGAATCGTTGAAATGATGTCAAGGTGATCTTCGTTTGGGGGAATTAAACATTTTTCCAGAAAAAGAGTACTCATCTTCTTTCTATCAATCAAGGAAGCTGAGAACTGCTTTTCTACTTGCTCAGAGAATACCTCATCCTCCATTCCTACCCGACAATTTTCCTCCATTCCTGAAGTATCTAGGTCCTCAGCAACTGTATGCGTCATTTCACTTGAATGTAAATCTGCTTCCATTCTCGAATGATCACCTGAATAGATAATCAAAAGTGAAGGACCTGACTGTTAGGAAAGTATGATCTTTGTTTAGTGGCACATTGGATGCAACACAAAACCTATAAAATTTATCAGACTAAGTGACAACAATGAAAAGTTTACGATTAATTGTCATCATATAAGAACAAGAATTCCACTCAAGTAAAACATATTGTCATTACTTTCTCGAATACTAGAATATATATCCTTTAAAACAACTTACATCACTTATTATTTACAAAAGTTTCAATTGTTGAACAATTACATCCCCAGAATTTGGCAGTCACTAAACAAATCTTATAAACTATATGCACAAATGAATACAAATTTCATCTACAGTATGCAGATGTAAATTGTTCATCAAAGACTGACAAACAAAGAAAATTAACATGTTTTTTCTCTCATAAATGCATGAACAAAAATAAATAAATAAAACCCACTTGGATCAACGGAATACAAACAATATATACACAAAACGAAGATAAATATCCTTCAAAAACAAAAACAAAAAAAACGAAGATAAATGTATCAGTAACCACAAAAAATTTCGAACAAATTAAAGATTAAATTGAGAGATAGAAAAAAGAAAAAATACTTCACAGTTGACATACTTGAATTAACCAAATGATGATGCCGAAAAGCAGTAATTTGAGCAAGCACATTGACAGCAATGACAAAATCATCATCTTCAACCCAAGGTGAAACCGCAACGGTACGAACAAAACCCAAAACCTCTGGAGGCCGAAACAAGTTACTGGGTCGTCTAGGGTTTCGACTTCGATCTGGGAATTTAAGACTGAATGCAGCATTTTGACCCAGAAATTTGAAGGCGCGATCGAGCAAGATATTAATTGTGGGACATGTAGATGTAGTACAGGTGTTGATATGGAGCTTGAAATGTTGTTCGAAGGAGCAGATTTCTGATGGATGGAAATAACGAGAGTTTTGGAAACCGAAGAAGGAAACGAAGCAACCAAGAGAATCAGTTCTGAGAAGAAGACCAGGCCACCATTTGTGAGGATACACGACTCTTGCCCACACCAAATCTCCTCTTCGTAAATTCCCCATTTCTCGAATTCTTCTTTGTCTCTGTTTTTCTTCTTCTTTTCAGTTTTGTTTGCTCACTACATATCGAGAAAACAAAAAATATTTGCCGCCAAAATGAAAGCTTCTCGCGAGGTAAGGTTTTACTCAGCAATGGGCTTAGGCTAGCGACCCACTTTAACTGTTTAAACTTGATAATTTGATCATAAAATTAAAACATTTATTAATTTATAATCTCAAACCTAAAATCTTGGAAGTTCGATAAAAATAATCTTAACGTTCAAATCGAAAAATTACGAGTAAACAAATTATATACAAAGAAAACAGTAAGAGCCACCTCAAAACAAGATGGATATTGCATAATTAAATAGAAAATAAAGTCTTAATTTGTTCTAGTGTGTACCTAATAAAAATAAAAATATAAACATATATATATATATAGAGACGGATCTAAATATTATACGGTTTATGTATATGTGCGGGAGTAATTACGAGAGGAGGTTATTTCCTTTTAGTTTTAATTTTTATAAATTTTTAAATCTTTGGTTTTTGTAGCCCTTTGGATTGGAATTCAGTGGTTGAAAATTAACCATGTAACTAAACCATAACTGTGTAATAGTTGAACACTTGAACCCATATATACTAGAAGGGATTGATTTTGTCTTGGCAAAAAAATATGAATTAAATTTATATTATTAATAAAATGGAGGGGCCATGTGACAATTATCATTTTCACACAACAATATCATAATATGCCTATAATGAAAACTTTGTTAGTTGAATTTTCATTGGCCGGGGGCCATGGCCCCAATCCCCACCTCCCCTTTTGCCTTCGCACATATATATATATATATATATATATAATTAATGTGGCATGAATTCAAATTCGAAATATTACCAAGTTGAATGAACATTTTTATTGTTAAGATATATTGGGCAGTGGTAATATAGGTTGAATGTTGATCATATTTATTTATTTATTTTTGAAGTATTACACATTTACATTATTATATAAATTTGAGGTTTTTTGGGAAGGCGAGGGCTCGAACCCGCAACTTTATGGTACATGTGTGAGAGGTTTACCACTAAACTAACCTCATCTCATCATGTTGATCATATTTATTAATAAAGTATTTGAAATTTTTTGCATGAGTTGATTATAGTTTTGTTATATATATATTGTGAATATAGTTTGGTTTTATTAAACATGTAATTATATTTTTATAAAGATAATGAATATTGTTCTTAGGTTTCGTTTACTAAAAAAAGGCCAAGCATAATAAAATATATATATATATATATATATATATATGTTTGATATATTTATAGGTTTCGTTTACTAAAAGAAGGCCAAGCATAATAAAATATATAAATATATATATATATATATATATATAAATATATGTTGACACTATTTTAATGAGAAACTATCAGTACTAAAGTCAAGACTGTGAATAACCTTCGATGATAAAAAACCATCAAACTCTCTTGAAGGTTGATAATTTGTAACTACCAAGATTTTTCTTGACATAAGTATTCTTGACTTATAGGGGCGTACCCAGGAAATATTTGCTGTATATGTATAAATAGTCTTTTTTTTTTTTTTAAATTTTTGCTCATTACACACCAATGTTTTAAAGACAACTTATTTATAGCTATCAGTAGTTGAATTTATCTACTTTTATTTAGTCAATATTTTCTAATGTTTAATTAATTGCTTACAAACTCTCACACTAAATTTATTAAATTCGGTGTGCAATGTAGAGAAAACTTTTGTGATTTTCTATTTTTCCTCATCCATGAACATTGATATAATAAAGTCAATACAAGACATACGAGCCATTGATTAAGAATAACAAACTTTTTATATGATTTTTGATAAAATTATTTATTTAAATTTTTAATAATAAGATGACATCAATAATAGACTACTGAATAATAAAAAATACATTGTAGAATTTATACATAAACTATTATTTAAATTTGTAGTGCAAAAAAAAAAAAAATTATTTAAACTTACAAATGACTTAATTCTATAATATTAAAAGCCATAATACTATGTGTATTTTTACCACTTACTTTGAACAACAAAATATTTACATTTTACTAAATTTAAACAAACACATCATATTCACATAATATTATTAAACCTTGGGGGTTGTTTATGTAATTAAAATTATATATATATATATATATATTTATATATTTTCAAGAGGGCTGCCCGGGCTATAGCCCGGGGCAGCCCTCTCATTGTTCCGCCTCTGTTGACGTACAGTTAGAAAATTGTCAACCACAGTGCCTTTCATTATCAAAGACTGTAGTTTTTTACCGTTAGAATAACCATCGTCTAATATTATTTGGTGTAAAAAACATTTATTTATTCTGACAATATTCTAGGTTCAATGTTGACATACTTGGTATAAACAAAATATGACGCAGCGGAAAACACAAAAGGAATAAGACCAACGTCTGTATTCCGTAAATATCTGGAATCCACCAGAAAAGAGAGAAAACTCTTTGAAACGAACTCTAAAATTTTATTAATTGAAAGATAATCCAGCCTTTCTAAAGCAAAAACCCCAACCCTAATCCTTGTTGGACAAGAAACAGGGCTAATTAATAAAAAGTGGAAATGGTGCGAAATGTCACATTTTCAAACTCATTTAGTGATATTGTCAGTGGTTTAATAAGTTAAGTTTAAAGGACACATATTATAGTGAACTACCAAAATTGCCCTTAGATAATCAGTTATGTTATTCTCTTTGTACTTTTCTCTCTCCACACTTCCAACAAAAACGACTCTCTCTCTCTCTCTCTCTCTCCCCCTCTCTCTATATCTACAAATAAAAGTTCAAGATTTGTGGTTGCCTCGAGTTTCATCTTCAACTTATAAAATAAGGTAATATTTCTTGAACTTTCTTCTTTTAATTTGTTCACATTTTGTAAACCAGCCATTGTGAGAATTTTTGGATCTCCGAGCCTTTTTATGTGTTCCCGAGCCTTTTCATGTGTTCACTATCCGAGCCTTTTCATGTGTTTCCTGTGTCTTTTCATGTGTTCACTATCCGAGCCTTTTCATGTGTTTCCCGTGCCTTTTCATGTGTTTCCCATGCCTTTTCATGTGTTCACTATCCAAGCCTTTTCATGTGTTTCCCCTGCCTTTTCATGTCTTCACTATTCGAGCCTTTTCATGTGTTACTCGTGCCTTTTCATTCACTATTCGAGCTTTTTGAAGAATTTTCGAGCTTTTTCATGTCTTCCCTGAGCCTTTTCATTCACTATCCGAGCCTTTTGAAGAATTTTTCGAGCCTTTTGAAGAATTTTTCGAGCATTTTCATGTGATTTAATCGAGCCTTTTAAAGAATTTTATGAGCCTTTTCATGTCTTCTCCGAGACTTTTCAATATCCTCACCATAGCCTTTGTAAATGTAATATTTGAAAAAAGTGTGTAGTCCTGAATTTTCATTAATGCTTTGTGATGATTAATTTGACAGCATCATGAATCGGGTTAGAATAGTAATATCTTACAACAGTCGATGAGAGCAATTACCCGACGGAAGTCAAAGGTTTGTTGGATTGGATAACCAGGGAATGTATGTGTCAAAGGATATGACTTACGAAAAATTGGTGGCGATCCTGCATACCATTGTGAATTATGATGTAAACAAATTCAATGTTGATATGTCATCAATATCAATTGTTCTTGGCAGTACATGTCGCATATTTATAAGAAATGACAACGATGTGCAGTTTATGCTAGGGGAAGATCGAGTTATCCCTCAAGTATGTGTCAGTGTAACTGAGAGGACAACTGGAGATATGATCGGGAATGATATTCCTCCTCTTGAAAATACCCAACAATTAGGATCCTTTAGCGGTAGCAACCAAGTGTTCACCCAAAGAAGTGCCACTGAAGGTAGGGGAAAAATGTGTGGTGTCCCACCGGTAGTGGTCGACCATGAAGATTTAGTTGAACCTCAATTTGGCGATGTGTTTGGTTGTCGAAATGAGTAGTACAATGAGCAAAACAATTACCCGAACCCTGAGGTGGATAATGAGACAAATAATGAACAGATTAATGATCGGGTTGATGATCTACAAAATGTGGATGAAGACCCTGCACAAATTGAAACACGAGGTAGACATGTACAAGGAGTTAGTTGAACTCCACTTGATATGCTTGGGCCTTCCGAGGTCCGGTATAATGTAACAGCATCTGCAATGTGGGTTATTCCCAGAGCAAATTCATACTTGTTTGGTATTGATACAACTAGCACCTTGGCAACGCCAGAACCTAGAACCATGATTTATAAAAGGCAATTTTTTCTGAGTAAAAAGGATTTGAAGAGGCTAGTTGGCCATTTTGTAATGCATCATAACTTTGAATGGAAGGTGAAAAGGTCCAATAAGACAACTTTACATCTGGTTTGCATCATTGACGACTGTACATGGAAATTAAGAGCGGTGAGGAGAGATGAAGGGACATACTTTCAAGTGAGAAGTTTTGTCAACGAACACAGTTGTCCTTTGGAGGAGATTCACCGTCGCCACCGACAAGCTAATGCAGTTATAATCGGAAAAGTCGTTACACCTAGAATTCAACAATATGATGGTCGTTTCATGAGTCCCAAGGACGTTATCGCCGATATGAAAACAATGTATGACATACAAATCATGTACAGTAAGGCACACGATGCCCTTCAATATGCATTACCATTAGCCTATGGAACGTATGAAGAAGCTTTCCAACTCTTGCCATCTTTTGCATACGTTATGGAACAGTAAAATCCTGGCACAATCACCGACTTACAGTGCATTGACGATGATAAATTCCTCTACTTTTTCATGTCGTTAGGGTCCTCAATTAGAGGTTTTCGGAGGTGTATACGTCCTGTGATTGCAGTTGATGGTACCCATTTGAAGGGAAGATTCGGGGGTACAATGTTTGTGACAACTGCACAAGATGGAAACAAACAAGTGTATCCAATTGCTTTTGGGTATGGTGACTCAGAAAATAATCTTTCATGGGAGTGGTTTTTGGAATGCTTAAGGGGTGCCCTTGGTAATATAGATGATCTGGTTTTTATTTCCGATCGTCATGCAAGCATTGAAGCAGGGATTTCTAAAGTGTTCCCTTATGCAACCCATACCATATGTTGCTGACATTTTGGTGAAAATATGAAGAAGAGATTCCATAGAATGGATGTTGCTGACATAATGCATGACGTAACTAGGTCGTATAGTGAATTAAAGTATAATCGTCACATGGAGGAGTTACGTAAGCTGCACAAGGCTACATTCGATTATGCTATTGCTGTCGGTCCTCACAAATGGTCCCGCGTACACTGTCCCCAAAGAAGGTACAGGGTGATGACCACAAATGTTGCAGAGTGTATAAACTCATGCCTAAAATTCGCATGGCAACTGTCATTGATGACGCTGGCAGAGTTCATTAGGAATATGCTACAAAAGTGGTTTCACGATCGTCATGCAGCTGCACGGTCCATGCGTCATCGATTAACCGACGCAGCACATCTTGTGATCCTGAAATGGGTCGAGAAGTGCGGTTTTATGACCGTAAATCCAGTTGACTAGAACATATTCTCCGTCAGACACAAGGGAAAACAGTGGACGGTTGACTTAGCCCGCAAGACTTCCACATGCAACAAATTCCAAATGGATTTTTTTTCCATGTTCATATGCACTCGCAGCGGCAAGGTACTTGACAAGTTACAGTTCACACATTATATTAACCAAACGTGAATCTCACTATTTTCACTGTTGCAGGGAGCGAAACTTGGATTTCACATCTCGGTGTGCAGACTACTACAAGAGGGAGACACTTATTGATTCATACTCGGTTCCTATTATGCCTGTTGGCCTTCCTTTTTCATGGGTTGTGCCATCTGACATCTCAGCGCGGGTGGTTTTAAATCCAAAGACAAAGAGACAATCAGGTCGACCGATAGAGGGTCGACATGCCTCGTTTTCGGAGAAGACAACCACACAGTCGTGTAGAAGATGTGGACAACCTGGACATAATAGCAGGAGGTGTTCCAACCCGCCTATGGTTAATGAAGGTCCCAGTAGAATTTTCCCCGAGGAATATCGTCGCAAGTGCAGCATCTGTCATTCAATTGGACACAACAAACAAACGTGCCCTGATAAGGAAGGCAATCAAACATAACAAGGCAGTACAAGATGAAGACGAATTGCCACTAGAAGCACATTGAGGAACATGTCTCCAAGTTGATATCTTCCAACATCGTTCAGACTTTGGGAACCATGCTCGATACAGTTGTGTTGTTTAAATCGTTAAGCTTTAGTTGTTCATTTTCATTGTATTTTTTAAATAGTGTTGCAACACACTAAATTGTTCACGCGCGGGTTGGAATTGAAAAAAATTAATTGATTAATGAAAATAATAAATATGTACATCAATTACAACTCAGGGAACAACCCATATATACATCATTTATACAACAGTGTTGTGAAGCGAGTTACAATAAACCTCCACAGCCATCTTCTCCCAGATGGTGCCCATATCCTCTTCTTTCCAATTGAACTCCTTCTTGTTTGCCAACAAGTGCTCTGCCAATCTCAAAGTATGGGCACCACAGTTACTGTTGCAAATCACCATATGAACAACCATTAGAATGGAATTTAATTAAAACCAAGTGAGATAGAATAAAATGTTGAAACAGTCATACCCCTGATACTGTTGGGGCACCTCACGGGATCCGTCAATGATGCTCATCCGGAAGGCCTTCTTCGATAAACTGTATGTCACATCATCCTTCGTTCTGTTGGAGTGAAACTCGACCTGATGCAACATCGAGGGTATAAACCAACGTAGGCACGCAACCTGCTTATTCCTGTACTCCCATGTAACCTCCTGTCTGAATGGGTCTAACAGGTAGATCTTCCCTTGTGTGAGGTCGACGCTGGCCAGTACCCAATGGTTGCGTCCAAGGTTGCAAGGTATCATAACCTGTTAGTGTTTCAACATAGTGTTATGTGTCTGAAATCTAAACATTGTATTAAACACATTAAAACCTTGTAATTTAAACACTCACCCAATCAACCGAGTGCCATGGCCGGTTTCCTGACGGGACTAATCCTCGGACTGTCTTCAGGTCATCATCGTGCCACTTGTGTTTCAGCATAGACCACTCCTTAGGGGGTGCGGCCACCCCACTGCCGAACATCCACTCCCACTGAATATCTAATCATGACTATATGTAGAAAATTAACCACAATGTTAGGTAATAGATCTATTAAACACATCAATGAAAAAATGAAAATCGTACTGTACAAAAACTTACATAGAACTGAGAATCCAGTACGTTGACCCTCTAAGCGTAGACAGTGGGGTATGCTCGCTGACGCTTCCGTAAAATCAACAAGTATGCATCGATGTCTTGACAATGTAAACATTTTATATTGTTAGGATTCTACCATTACTGATAAAAACTTATACAGACAGTTAAAGTAAGGAACATACCGTATCCTCAAAATCCATAAAGTTGGTTTGGAACCGTTGACCATTGGAACCAAGTGACACCAACTGGTATATGTATATCCACATCACGTCTGTATAATTGCTGAAAAAGTTAGATGACCAAGTAATTTTAATTAAAAGATTGTGTAATGAACGATTATACGTACAATTCCCCCATAGTGTTCCTTTTGTAGGCTTGGTACGCAGTAACGTGGTCAGGATCTAACAAATCATAGGGCTTGAATGCATGTACTGATGATGCTGGCCTGGTCCTTGGCTTCTTCGGCCTACATGGGTCAGTGTATGGGGTCATCAACTGCCAACATGGCCTGCGGACCCGCAACTGACGCTGAATCTGGGACGTACTACAGGCTCCAGAACTAGACTCCACCAGAGGTGTGCACAGTGAGGAGGATCTCTGCCTCTGTGGATTGCTGTGAGGAGGGTTGCGCTGTGAGGACGATCTGTGTCGCCGTGCATCTTTATGAGGAGGGCTATGATGTGATGAGGATCTCTCCCGCCGTGTATCTCCCCGAGAAGGGCTGCGCTCTGAAGAGGATTTATCCCTCCGTGTATCGCTCTCCCTCCCTGTATCAAGCTGATGAGTGGGGGAGTTACACCTGGATCGCTTCAAGGGTCGCATTGCGCTGGGATCTACTGGAGGTGGTGTGCGCTGTGAGAATGAACCATGTGCCAGGTCATGTGGAACAACATGTGGCACAGATCCACCAGGTGGCTCCTGTACCAGAAGTCCTGTCTCTGTACCAGCACTGCCGTCGGGTAAAACTGGAGGAGGCACCTGCTCCAATAATGCTATCTCTGTACCACCGGGTACCTTTGCTCGTTCTATCATAACATGAACCGGCTGATCAGATACTGTGTCCGCAGTATGTGCCTCCGTAGCATGTGCCTACTCATGTGTGGTCTGTGGGTCTGTCCCATGCTGATGTGTACCTGTCCTGCCTGTGGGACTAAAGTCTCCGTGATGATCGTCGAATGGTGGACCATCCATACGGGACTGAGATATCTAACCCTAACCTTGACCCTGACCCTGAAGCGCTCGGATCATATCCAACAACTCCTGATGCTGCTGATCTCGCTTCTTATCACTCTTTCGGATAGCCTCCATCACATAAACCCGTAGAGATTGGACAACATCCATCACTTTAGCAAATTTATGATCCCAGCCCTGAAACGATTTGAAACTCTGTCAGCACTTAAACTGTTCACTCAATTGAAATTAAATAATGTGGTTATAATATTTTTTTTCATACCTGTGGATGACCGCCAACGCCTCATCGGGAATCACCTCCAGGTCGAGACTGTCTGGGCATAGTGAATCATATCCGTCTATGCCTTTCAAGACTCTCACCGAGACCCTCCGAAACTGAATCACCCTCAGGTCGAGGCTGTCTGGGCAAAGTGAATCGTACCGGCTGACGCCTCACGGGACTCTGACTCCCACCCTCCTGATCTGAACCCTATGTATCGTTGGGTCCAGAATACGCACCATCATTATCACTGGGTTCGGAATAAGGACCCTTCCTATCACTGTGTTCGGAATACACACCCTCCGTATCAATGGGTCCAGCACTCCTACGTCGTTCGTGCTCAGGGACGTGACCGGGTATATCAGAAACATCGGTATCATACAGACTGCCTCCCAGGTCTATGCCTTCGTAGTAACGTTGAGCCATCTCAACACTCGTCGGCACCAATTCACACCGCGCAAACATCTGAAACGGAGTTAGATCATTGTAATTGTATACATACTAAAAACTATGAAAATTAACAACAACAATACTTACCCTTTCAGTGAAAATGCCATCCGGTTTTCTCCCCCACGATCGCTGACTCAACTCCCATTCAGAATATTTGGGGGTGCTAGCTCGGAGATTGCCCTACAGATCCCACATTTTTTTATTCCCAAGCTCGGGGATAACCTCAAAGCAAATATCTGTATAATATATAAGTACGATAAGAAGTAATACATTAGTCATATATAAAAAAAAAATTATAATTAAAATACAGATTCAAATTTTAAATTCTCACCAATAGTGCGTGCGGTAGTCCATATATGTTGTACGTCTCAGTTGTGTGTACGTCAGCACCCCTTTCTTGCTGTCGTTGTTCAAACCGCTCCCGTCGACCATCCAACGCATGCTTAAACAATAAATTGACCGCCTATACACGTGTGCGCCCCACGGGAACGCATCAAAAGCGTCTAAGTCCTCCACTGTCATACTGGAACTTTATCTCGCTTGTCTACCCCCATTAGTATCCAGTTGAGCATAAACAATAAGCATAGCTTTACCGCATCGTACAGCTCCACAAAAATACCAATCCGTAGCACTGCTCTCAACTTTTCAAACTCGATGTCTCTACCCTGGAAGTATCGCTCGTGTATGCCATTCTCTACCATATCATACCTTGCCGTGTCGGGAATGACTCCGAACTTCAACCCAGTGATTAGACAGAACTCAACCTTCGAGAACCGGACCGAATGCTTACCTAACAAAAATCTCATCTCATCTTCCGGCCCATCGTGATGCAACTTGCGCAAAAGCAGCCGATGGAAAATCCCAGCCGAAAAATGAATCTCACGATGCATCTTTAGGAAATGACCAAAACACGACTCAGTATACCGACGTCGGTCTTCGATCCTCAGATGTTCAGGTACACTATTAAGTGCGTTGTTGATATCAACCAGGTCATGGAAATGGTCATGCCGTATAATTTTTCCCTTGAACCATTCTCCAACTAGGGTTTTAAGCGACTCCTTTAGCTGATTCCTCATCTGCATTCACAGAAAAAAAACATATGAGTTCATGAAAAGGCTCGAACAAAAAGGCTCGGGCAGTGTATGAAAATGCTCGGGTAATGTATCAAAAGGCTCGAACACTTCAGTAAAAGGCTCGGGTAGTGTATCAAAAGGCTCGGGTAGTTTGTGAAAAGGCACGAACACTTCATTAAAAGGCTCGGGTAACGTTTGAAAAGGCTCGAATAACAGTTCAAAAAGGCTCGATTACAGTTCAAAAATGCTTGAAATAAAAGATTGAAAAAGGCTCGATAATAGTTCAAAAAGGCACGACAATAGTACAAAAAGGCACGACAACAGTACAAAAAGGCACGACAACAGTACAAAAAGGCTCGAAATCACTTCAAAAAGGCTCGATAACAGTTACAAAAGGCACGATAACAATACAAAAAGGCACGATAATAGTACAAAAAAGCTCGAAATCACTTCAAAAAGGCTCGATAACAGTTACAAAAGGCACGATAACAGTACAAAAAGGCTCGAAATCATTTCAAAAAAGCTCGATAACAGTTACAAAAAGCACGATAACAGTACAAAAAGGCTCGAAATCACTTCAAAAAGGCTCGATAACAGTTACAAAAGGCACGATAACAGTACAAAAAGGCTCGAAATCACTTCAAAAAAGCTCGATAACAGTTACAAAAGGCGCGATAACAGTATAAAAGGCCCGATAACAGTTACAAAAGGCACGATAACAGTTTAAAAAGGCTCGAAATCACTTCAAAAAGGCTCGATAACAGTTACAAAAGGCACGATAACAGTACAAAAATGCTCGAAATCATTTCAAAAAGGCTCGATAACAGTTACAAAAAGCACGATAACAGTACAAAAAGGCTCGAAATCACTTCAAAAAGGCTCGATAACAGTTACAAAAGGCACGATAACGTACAAAAGGCTCGAAATCACTTTAAAAGGCTCGATAACAGTTACAAAAGGCACGATAACAGTTCAAAAAGGCTCGAAATCATTTCAAAAAGGCTCGATAACAGTTACAAAATGCACGATAACAGTACAAAAAGACTCGAAATCACTTCAAAAAGGCTCGATAACAGTTAAAAAAGACACAGTAACAGTACAAAAAGGCTCGAAATCACTTCAAAAACACTCATAAACCTAGATCTTCATCGTCTTCAAAAGAAATTTTTTTCTTAAACTAAAACACTAACCTAATCTCATCAAACAAACATAATGAACAATAAATCAAATCAAACCTAATCTACATCAAATACACAAAACTTATCTAGAACAAAAATGCGTGAGAAACAAAAACTTACCGGTCTCGTTTTGTTCGCTCTTCAGTTCTATTCGACATCGGTACTGTAGCGCCGTCGTCGGTAGTTTGTCGTCAGATTTTGGTCCTCTAAAGCACTGTTGCGCCGTCGGGGTTTCTCTCTCTGATCTTTTCTTTCAACGTTTCAAAAACAGACAAAGCGACAAAAAAGGGTAATTTTGTCTGGTCACATAAAATAGTGTCTTTTAAACTTAGATTAGTAACTTGGTGCCTGTTCCCGAAAAAACGCCCTAAATTGTGACATTTAAATTTCTAACCCTTAATAAAAATTACCAAAAATAGAAAATTTGAGATAATTGAGAAAATAAATACTACTAACGACCTTAAGCAAGCCATAATTGATGGCAGATGATTCTGACTGGTAAAACTCAACTTATGATCAAAACGAAACTTTCCTAAAATAACAAAAATGACAATTACGGAACCTAAACGATGAAATTCGGTTAAAAAAAGCTATGCCTCACGATCGTGGGTCATGATTATTGAAGATCTCGCACTTGAATTTAGGATGGTTTCTTATCGCCATATAGGAATCGGCCACTTGTTCTATATCAAAATATATATACAAACACGTTCAAGAAGCAAATTCAGTTCCTTGCCTTTGGAATTGACTTTCAACGAAGACATGAATGATTGAAGCCCTATAGGTGTTTGTGGTTGGAAATTTGAACTTACCGTGAGCCTTGATATATTGTGGTACAGTTGTTAGCTTCATCAATTAATGGGCCTTCCAAATATATAATCGAGTATTCTTAACAATCTCCCACTGTTTTTATACAATTTATCTTTCCATCTTCTTCTTCTTCAAACAAAAAAAATAAAAATAAAAAATAAAAAAAGAAGAACTAATGCGAAAGGTGGGGTTTGCTTCTTTTGGGCTCTGTTTCATTACTAAACACCACCACACCCCTTGAAATTTTAGTTAAGCAAAACTTGCAATTGAATGATTGATAAATAATAAATGTGATATAATCAGAATACTTAAATCATTTACTATTATGACAGCTGTCCAATAAGGTTCGGTGAAAATAACAAATATTTATTCGGCCTGATAATATTGCATACACATATGGCGAATTAATTTTAGAGGATTGCTAGCTATTTGTCATGAGCGGAAATTGCGTCTAGAAAACTTGTTAATTATGTTCATTGAACTGGTTTTCTAGTAACCAATGAAGAAAGAAGGAAGAAGAACAACAACAACGAAAGGTGGGAGATGAGATCACGTACAACAAATGATTTAGCTTAAATATGGATATATACAAATTAATGATGAGTTGCCGCATATGATGATGAGAAACTTATTTTGCTAATTAGTTCAAAAGCACTTTTACGTAAAGCACTTATACATACATTCATGCACCGGTGAAAAGTAGACCTATTTTCACCATTTAGCCCACTACAAATGATCACTTCTCTTCTTTATGAATTATGAAATTATGATCTCAAAGTTGTATCAATTACGTGATAAGTGAAAATTCAAAATTATAAAGGTGTGATAGTTGTGTATTCCACTCACATTTTAATATATCAAAATCTTTTTGTCTCATCATCATATACGTCACTCAAGACGAGTGAGATTGGTCTGGTAGTAAACCTCTCATACTTGCATAACGAGGTTGTGAGTTTGAGTCCTCCTCCTCCAAAAAAAACCCTGAATAAGTAATACTTAAAAAAAAAAAAAAATCATATACATCACTCAATCTGCATTATTTAGGACTATTTTAGTCAAAACTGATTCCAAATTAAACCCATTTTATAATTAAGAAGAAAAAAAAAAACTGTTGGGTGTTTCTTAAAACAATGCTTTACATAATTTGTTTTACTTTTAATAATAATAATAATAATAATACTAATAATAATAATAATAAACATTTGTTTATCAGAAAAAGGTGGCTCTATTGCCACCCACAAAATATCTTCATACACCCATATTTTAATGAAACTTTTTTATTTCTAAAATACCCTTACATTTAATTACTTAAAATACATAGCTTTTATAATTGAAAATTAAATTTATTTCCTACATCCATAAGTTGAACATTCAATCTATCAAAAACCCAAATAATATATATTTAATCAAACTCAACATCATTAAGGAAATATAATATTTTTTTTCACATATAGTCAAGGAATAGGGGAACAAATAATTGATTTCATGGATTCCAAATGCATGCATGTATGTTTACTTTCATTTTTATTATTGTTTTATGAGTGAATAAAAATTGTTGCAGTTACAGTCATTTAGAACTCTTTAACCAAAAAAAAAAAAAAAACAATTGCAAAACTCTATAAAGTCTACACGGTTCTTAAACATAGCTTATGTTACTCACTCACTTTACTTTAATTCAACAATAAATTCTTATTAATTTAATTGGTTTGTTAACCGAAAACCTTGGTGGATTGATTTTTTTTTTAAAAAAAATTTAAATGAAAATTTTTTTTTGATTTGCTTGGTGATTAAAAAAAAATATATGTATATATATATACATATATTTAAAAGACAAAAGAAGCTACATATTGTTGTTTGTTTAATTATTGTTGTTGTTGTTGTTTTTTATGACGATGATTAAGTGTGTAAAAACCATTATGATTTCATGGTTTATTTATTTATTTATTTAAATAATTTAATACATTGATTCTGCAAGCTAGTAACAACGAATAAAAATATAATTAGTTTTAGAGTTGAATTTAAAAAAACTGTAAGTAATTTTTTTTTTGAAAGATGAAAATGTGCGTACAAGAGTTTTATTATATATATATATATATATATATCTTTGCAGTGGTAAAAGCTAATGAAGAGAAATGAGTGTAATGAGAAAAAATATATGTTTAAAATTAAAAAATATATATATAATACTTAAAGGATAGTTTGGGTATTTTAAAGGGTGTAGGGAGTAAAATTAATAATTTAAATTTTTTAATATGGGTGTAGGAAGGAAAATAGGTGTATGAAGAAATTTTGTGGTCGTCAATAGAGCCACCCATGGAAAAAATCTTTATGAGATTTGACAAAATTAGAAAAACAATCATATGGTTTCAAAAATATTTAAAACTCTTCATGAGAATTTAAATTAGTAGAGATACTTATCCTGTTATCCAATCTATTATTTGGAAAAGCACTTGTAGTATATTCTTGCATATTCAAGTGGATAATTTCTGCTAATGATCATTTTGTCCAAGTAAATTATATTCAATGAAAGACGTGGAATCTTCACAAAAACTTTTATATAATTTTCAATAGCAATATATTTTTTTTTCATTAAATTAAATATATAAGCAATTTATATAATGTTTTACATTTAATGTCACAATGTGTATCATTTCCCACTTTAGATGCCGTGGCCCGTGGGAGGATTATCCCTAGTCCAAAAAGCATTTATGATAAGTTAGTTAGGTTAGTTTAATTGTTTTTTTTTTGTTTTTTTTGTTTTTTTGTTTTAATTTTATTTTATAAATAAAAACATAATTTAATTGGTATTATCAATGTATTTATAGTGACCAAAATATAAGATTCAAGACTTCTCAAACACATAAGTTTAAGTGACTTCGAGTTAAGACCGATTGAATAGTTAAAAAAATACCCATATCAAGTATTTGTATCATATTTATATATCGATTTGATATGATAATTTAACGTGTGGGGATAAGAAATCAGTATACATATATCACACTTAATCATAATAATTATATTGATACCGCTGGTTAGAAAAAAGAAATTAAAATTTTTCATATTATAAGACCCTTACATACATCATGTAGATCTCTATCATGAAAAGATCGATCTCGCATAATTATTGTATGTACAACATTTTAGTCATCAACTCAATAAAAAACCCCAATACCTTGTTTTCTTTGCCTTTTTAATTTTAAATGATTTAGGCCTCCATAAAATTTCTTTGGTCCTCTCATTGATCTCATGACAATTTTCTTTTCTTTTCTTATTTTAAAAAGCAAAATCCTATATTTGCATATATTATTGGGAATTCTCCCATGGCAAGCAATATTATTAGTTTTGATGGAAAGGCAAGTGCATTTTCTTTAAACATATTTCAAGCATGCATGCCTTTTATTTCCATTAATTTTTGTTTATCATCATGAATTAATTAACTAAAATTAATGATTACATATATGCTTTTATAACCCAAGAATATCAAAGACAAAAAGCGGTAAAGCAAAGCACTGAATATACTATTGATTCCACACAAAGGTTTACATAAATTAAATACATGGAAATAGAGAAATTAATGAATCTTTGACCAAATTTTTTTTTTGAATGAGTGAGTGATTGATGATTTTGGATACATCTATTCAATAATTGAATGCTTTTTGGTCAATAGCTTCTGCTTTTAAGTACACACAATATTAAAGGGTTTGTCACCTAGGATATTTATATAGCTAGTGGTCTTTTCTTTTCTAAAAATAAAGAGAAAAATTTTGTAGGTGGTGGGAAATAAAGGGCTTTGGCTCTTTGGAAGCAAACAAATTAGTATGAGAAGTAATAAAATTTTTAGGGTTTTGTTGGGTTGGAAAAGTAAAAAGGTTGGTCTCCATGGGCAATTGGGCATGAAGATTGATTGAAAGAAAAACTTTTTAGTAAATAGATAATATAATCATCGCAGGTGGAGAGAATGTAATAAGATTAGTTGAAAGAGTGTCCTTTGATCATGATTTATTATTGTTATTATTATGGAGTGGAATTTAAAAGAAAAAAGCCATGCACGATTAGGACACGAGACGCAACAAAATAATATTCATGTCGTGGTTGGTGGTCTCATCAATTTTCCATGCAATTAATTATAATTCATTAAAAGTGACAACTTTTTGGGTGAGTTAGACCGTAATATTTATAGATGAGATAAGATTGGTTCGATAGCAAATTCCTCCTACTTGTACTTCCCTCGTTTAAAAAAATCATAAATTTATGTAGTAGTTTAATACTTTAAAAAATAAATAAAAAGTTGAGTTTAATACTCATACTTGCTTTAAACTATTGTGTCAACCCGTACGGTTATACAACTAACAACTAAACATTGAAGATTTACTAGACACAATGACATATCACAGTTAATTAAAAATGGAGAAAATAAAAAATAATTTATAATTCGTCTAAACTTTAGAGCTTTGTTTTGAACCATATGCATTTCTTATGGTTTTTCATCAAAACCCGCACAGTTAAATCAATCAACACAAAACCCATGATTTTTTTTATCAACAAATGTGATTTCAGTGAAGCTTTTTATTCGATTTCGTAGAAAATCGAAGAAAAAATGTAGAAGGAAGGAAGGAAGAAGTAATAAAGTAGGAAAGAAGAATGAGGTTTATATGTATCGAGTATTTTGGTAAATTTTAGGTTAGAGATTGAAACGAAATTCTACAATGTGACTATTAACCAACACAATTTTCTGATCATAAATCCGCATAATAAAATGTGTTATTTTTAGTAATTCTTACTCAAAAACAAAAATGGTGCGGTTCTTTAATTAATTGCTTTGCACGAAGTAAACCGTAAACGTCATACTCTTTAACAAGTGTACGTTGATCCTTTCAATTCATTCCATCATAAATAGTAATTTATTTATCTTTCCTTTAATTAATTAATATATATATATATATACATGCTCGAAAGTTATCAATCATCAATAAACACCAAACATAATTAAGTCGGGATCAAAGTTGGTAAATAATGTTATGCAACCAGTTACACAACGAAAATTTATGCAACTAGCAAGCCGAGTTACATATTGCTGTGTTATTGGCTACACAATTTTATGCAACTTCGAATCCTGACAAGAGTACTCCTCTCTCTCTCTCTCTATATATATATATATCTACCTAATAAGTTGTGAATAACAGCCTCACCTCATATATAGTCAGTAGAAATTGGATTTACTCGACCTATTAACTAGTCTTTCGGTTTAGATTATATATTCTGGATTTTAACAAATGAAACCATGAGCTGTGCCTGTGATCATCAATCATAGTAATTAATATAATTCACAATTGATTTTTGATGTTTACTCTTTCAATAAATTAATAAGATGAAGTCAGAATATATATAATAAAATCTTATAACAAATTAAATGCAGTCACATTCATTTACTTAATTCTGAATGCATATAATATTCTATAGAAGTAATATGAGTGAATAATTATACATTTTGATGAGCTTTTTGTGGGACTAACATTGAATTAATAACTTAAGTTTTAATAACACCAAAATTGAATAACTGACAAAAGTTCCATTGACTTTACTTTTCATTTTTCCTTATCTTTCTCTCAAGAAAAAAAAAATTTCCTTCTATTTTTCTCAAGAAAAACGAAGATTCTCTTAAGCAAATTATAGAAGAATTGTGATTTTATCTTTTCATAAGTGTTTGAGACATAAGAGGAATCGACAAGAAAAGGAAACAAAACAATTTGCCAAAGAACAAGAAAAGGAAACAAAACAATTTGCCAAAGAACATAAATCAGAAGAAAAATGAAGAAAGCAAATCTAAAATTTTTTCTTTTTCAGAAAATAAGTCTTGGACAAAGGAAATAGTTCTCAATTAAAGGAAAATAAGTCTCGGACATTAAGTCTCGATTAAAGGAAATGAGTCTCGATCAAAAGCTTAAAAAAAGCACGTAACTTATTTTTGTATTTGTGTCTGAAAGGTATTTTTATTAGAAACACATTTTTAGTGTTATTAAAACTTAAATTATTAATTTGGTGCTAGTCCCTAGTCCCACAAAATCAGCACCCAAAAGTGCTAAAAATTCTAAGAACTCTATTCTATAAAAATAAAAATTATTTTTTCATACACTTATTTGTATAAATATTCTTTTTTTCTTTTAGAAGCATGTATAAATATTCTTAATTAATGTGTTCTACTATCGAAACGAAATAAAGGAGACTCATTTTAGTTATATATAAAATTATAAATAAATAATGAAAAATAATGAGAAACATAAATAAATAAATTATTAAACTCTTATTGAAAAATTTGACCAATAACATATGGCAGAATCTCCTCTCTCAATATACAAAAATGAGAAGTAACATGAAAATTTTGATACACTTTCTCTCTTTGAATTGAGAACAAAGTAAAGAATTAAGTAAAGTTATAAAGGTTTTGACTTATATATGTTAGTAACAGTAATAGGCATCTGAATATATGATAGAAATATCTGTATAATTTTATGAGAAAGTTATATATATATATATATATATATATATCGGTCTTTCTCTTCTTAGGACGAACTAATTTTATTTATATCAGTTCCAACCATTAGATTCACACACTTCAGCTTTGTCAAAGTCTTTTTAAATTTAATCAATGACTTACAAATCTCATCATAATTTTAAAAGTTCAGTTCGGTCTCTGAAGAAGGAAAAACTTATATATATATATATATATAAAAGAATTAGATACATATAAAATTTTATAATTTAATGGCTTGATAAATATGCTCTCAAGAATACAATTACAATATTTTCCATAAATAAAAAAAAAATAAAAATAAAAATAAAAAAAAACGCATTAAAAAAGGGTATCTTTTATAGGCAAAAGAATGTCCAAAGTATACTGATATCACCGATTTTGATTTTTTTTTTAATATTCGAACCTAAAAAATTATCAGACTACATTACAGTCCTTTATGGCAGCATTATTTTGGGTGATGATGCAATTGATTTGATTAATATAACTATTACAATGCAGCCTAGAATTAAGATTTTTTTATCTTAGTTTCCTTCGATATTTTGACATGATCACATGTTACACGTATTAATATACATGACGATGTCAAAACAAAGTAAAATTTTGATAGAATTATATTGATTAATTAGATTTTAAAAATTGATTAATAAATTTGAAAAGAAAAAAAGAAGGACAAATTCCGAAAACAAGTGCACGTTTGGTTTGTCGATTTTGTAATTAAGTTGCCTCAGAAGTTCCAACACATGAACATAAAGTGGGGACACATTGATCATTCGACCCACCCCCACTTGTCTTTGATTGCATTTTGCGATATTGATTGCATGCACTTGAGAGTCCCTATCCCACACTCATTCATATTCCAATTACATATTCTATCCATCATCTATCTGTCTATAACCTGTTTTGCCATTGTTGACAGCATGATCAAAAACAATATAATTACACCACTCATGTCGATTGTATTTATAGCTTTTCTTATCTCACACGACGCGATCAGTTCTAAATAAGGATTTGTTTTTGGGGTTATTCTTGAAAAACTAGTTATACTAATACCCTCGAAAGCAGCTTATAATTGTAACAACTCATTTTCATCCATAATATATAAAACTAGTGGTTCACATTCAATATCCTCACGAAGTTATATCAAGATGCATTGAATTGAAAATTTATATATATATATATATATATATATTTATACAACCCTAGCCAATTAGAAAGAAAGGTGTTTAGAGACAAGTGTAAAAAAGAATCTATCTTTGTTAATTAAAGAAGTGTATACGGAGATGACTGGACATTTGGACATATATCCACAGCGACCAGGGTCACTTTCTGATGATCAATTTCAATTTCAATTTCAATTCCAATTCCAATTCAGTTGCTGTGGGATTTGGGTGACGAATCATATGAGATGATTGGGGGTGCATGATTAGACCCCATTTTTATTCTCGGTGCTCCACTTGAAAACCTGAAAAAAGAAAAAAAAAAGTTTATGTGAATTCACTTGTACTCTTTGATTTTTATTGCACCACCAAAGGATGTTTTGGTCATATTATGCATACCTACTTGCTTTGTAGGGTTTCGTTTTCTTCCATTAACAAAACATTAAAGTTGATGGAATAACGATTTTTTTTTTTCCTCAATTTTATGCAAAATATTATGTACTCGATCATTGTCTTATAGCTGCATATATTAACACACAAATTTGAAGAAAAATATATATACCTGTAATATAGAAATCAAATCCTTTAGTAGTTCTGAAGTCAAAATTCAAGAAGGCTTTTGATCTATGATCTGAAAATAGTTGTAGTTGAAACCCAGGATGTAATTTTTAACGAATTTTGAAAAATTAATATTTTAATCTGACTATGAATTAAAGTTTCCCAAAATTACATTGGTAACTTTATTTATATATATTACATGTAGACTTGCAGTAGCGGCGACAATACTATCATATTGAATAAATGCTCTTAATTATGACTAAACCATATTGGCAGTGGTGTAAACTTTTTAACTACCTTCCCTTTTGTTGATGGTTTTGCGATTCTAGCTATTCTATGGTTCAACACCTGACCATGGGCAGGCATAGGAGAGGGCTGCCAGAAAGAATATATATATATATAATAAGAGTTAGTTAAACAAACGATCTTTAAGGTTCAATAATATTATAGAAATATGATATTTTAATCTAAAATTAATGAAATATAAATATTTTATTGTTTAAAGTAAATTATAAAAATACACATTATATTATAGCTTCTAATGTTATAAAATTAATTCATTTGTAAGTTTAAATATATTTTTTTGAACTACAAGTTTAAATAATTGTTTATGTGTATATTTTACAATGTATTTCAGATTCTTGATTAGTCTATTATTGAGTTGGTGTCATCTTATTATTAAAAAAATTAAACAAATATTTTCATCAAGAATTATATAAAAGGTTTTTTATTTTTAATCAATGGCTCGTATGTCTTGCATTGATTTAATTTATTATATCAGTGTGCATTGATAAAGAAAATTACGAGAGTTTCTCTACCGTGTGCACCGAATTTAATAAATTTAGTGTCAGAGTTAGTCAGCAATTAATTAATTAAGCATTGTAATATATTGATTAAAAAAAGTAGATAAATCCAATTATTAATAGTTAATGAGCTAACTTTATAATGTTATTGTATACCGAGAAAAAAAAAACTATTTATATATGTATATAATTTAGCCCAAACGGTAAATATTTTTTAGATTCGCCAACAAACTAATATATTTATAGGCGAAGCTATAAGGAGGGCTGGTGGGGGCCATGACCCCCTATTATATTTTATTTTATTTTTTTCAAAAGTTTAAGTGCAATGCTTTTTAAATGATATATTATATATACTATTAGGTAAGAGGGCCTCTACTATTAGTCCTAGTTTTTTAAGGTACCGTTAATCTTGTTAAGCTTATGACTGTTTCTTTTAAATTAAAATAATTAGTATTATAATAAATAAATAAATTCTCATTATGATTTAAGGATTTTGTTTCCTATTCATCATGATTTAGTCTAAACTTTTTTACACTAATTCCCACATGTTAGAATTCTTATGATTTGACGAAAAACTTTAGGACTAGACATTACTAGAGAATTATTCTATATGGACACTTATTTATTTTTCTCCGGTTTTACACTCAAGCAATTTTTTTTTCTAAATTCTTCTTATTCTCTATCTGAATAATTTCAAATACAAGATTACAAATTAATAAATATTTTAGGTTATTAATATGATTTTGCTACATTTATTATATAGTTTGTTATTTAAACGTTTTCAAATACAACTACTCAAATATCGTTTTCAGCTATAGGTATTTACAAGTTTGAGTTTGTAACAAGATGAAAGATGAATTTCTTACAAACTCTTTGATCATATACAGTATATTGAAAGGGAAATCACATAGCAACTTAATATAGATTCGATTATAAACTATTTTATAAATTTAAAAGAGCGTTGAGTTCTATTTTGATTCATAAAGCTGTTTCTATATATTTTATTTATTAATTTATTTGTTGTGCTATTGATATTTACATATGAGACTAGATGTTATCACATTTGATTTTTTAAAAACTTAATTTTTAAATATTAATGTATTTGTCTTTTGTCAACTTGAATATTTGTTTTTGTCTTGACCTTCCAAACCCAAAATCTACTATACATAATAGTTTTATCCCTGCTGCTTATACTGAATTTTTAAAGTTAGGATTTAGGATGAAACCTCTGAACGGTTGACTAAGGGAAAGCTGATAAAAAATGAATACATAAATCTAATTTAATTTCGATTAAATTGGATCAATATTTAATATCTATTATTTCGATTGTATTATTTTTATTAAATTATTATTATGAAGAATCTTAATTAACATTTGTATTTAATATATAATTATAACCAAATTACATGCATATAACGTTGAAAGCTTATCAATCTCAGGCTCTCAGGTTACCAGTAAAAGTGCAAGTGTGTGGAATTTTTTATTGTTTATATTAATAAATATCTTACTCTAGATTCTAGAAGTTAATATTTAGATAAGTTTAATTGTTAGATATGATTAGGTCATAATACTAAAATAAACGTTGAAAGCTTATAAGATACAAGTAGGATTAAGATTTGAGGTAGAAAAAAAAACATAGAAGAAGAAGAAGATTAAGATTTGAGAATATATAATCGGATACGAAAGGTTGATAACCTATTTATTTATTTATTTATTTTTTTGTTCTAATTCATATATAAAATATATATGGTTTCTTTATAAAAGTTGATTGATCCAACGGTGGTGATTTACGAACACGTAATGGAGGATTGAGAATAGCTGAGCTTACGTCACTCACCATTTAGTTGAGACTTGAGCATTGAGATGACTCGGATGCCCCACCACTATCTGCCACGTGTACCCCACTCCACCTCCCCATCTCTTTCTCTACTAATTTCTAATTTTTATTCGTTTTTCACTTTATTTTTTTCAACCATGCTGAAATGGGTACGTGGCTACATTCTTGTATCATATTCTTTTTATAATTCCGTAACCAAATTCAGAAATCAACACCAATTTCTGATTAATTCACAATTGGCCACACATTTAAAAATAAAACTAGTTTTTTTTATTTTTTTATTTATTTATATATATATATATATATATATATATAACATACAGGTTCATTGAAGAATAATCTAATTTCTAGAATGTATTTTAGTGAGTTCTTTACGTGAGAAATGAATTCTTTAATTGCTTTAAGAATTACAAAAAGATAAATCTGAAAATTAGGTAATTAATTAATTAAATCATTTTCCTACCGAGAAGAGTTGCTACAATTAAGTACACAAATGGTCCTGATAATTATTATCTAATATTTAATAAGCATTCAAATTTTACTCTTGAAGAATATTTTTAACCTATAGTACTAGTGTCAACAAACTTCAAATTATGACAACCAATATGGTTTGGTTTGGTTAAGCCTGACGATGTCCCAATTTCAGTATGTTCCAATCAACAATTTCAAACAGAATAAAAAACAAATCTTAAAATAGTACTGTATAAATTGATTCCATTATTGAATTATGAGTGAAATAATGTGGACAGTACAGTGTTAAAAATTATTATTACCTCATCAACTTTATAAAATTTTAAAGAAAACAATAATCAGGTAAGATAGCAATCACAATTCACACAGTTGTGTACTGGAAAGCAATATAAATAGGTGTGAAGTTGCAGCAATTTCAATAGGAAGAAGCAAGCAAGCAATCCAGTAGTTGTCTTGTAATATTCTTCTTCTTCATTCTTCAGGCACTACCTGTTCTTCCTCCTCTATACCTCTCTTCTTCTCATTTTTTTCTCTGA
This sequence comes from Acer negundo, assembly GCA_035582765.1. Classification (NCBI taxonomy): domain Eukaryota; kingdom Viridiplantae; phylum Streptophyta; class Magnoliopsida; order Sapindales; family Sapindaceae; genus Acer; species Acer negundo. Next base: position 14,634,869 of record CM069242.1, read on the forward strand.
TTTCTTACAAGAAAATGGAGAAGCTGAGATGTTGTGCCTCCTTCCTAGAAAATTCTAAGCCCTACTTCGCCATGATCTCTCTCCAGTTCGGCTATGCCGGCATGAACATCATCACCAAAGTCTCTCTCAACCGTGGCATGAGCCACTACGTTCTTGTCGTCTACCGCCACGCCATTGCCACCGCTGTCATTGCACCTTTCGCTATTTTTCTCGAGAGGAAAGCTCAACCCAAGATTACATTCCCAGTTTTCATGCAGATTTTTGTCCTTGCTCTTCTTGGGTAATCAATTCTTTTTTCTTTTTTTTATTTTTATTTTTTTAAAATATATTATATAAAGCTTTTGGATATCAAAAAGACGATCAAGTACAAAATTTGACGGGATTTTAATTATTCTGTGTTTCAGGCCGGTGATTGATCAGAATTTCTACTACGCTGGGTTGAAGCTTACGTCTCCGACTTTCTCGTGTGCCATGAGCAACATGCTTCCTGCAATGACCTTTGTCATGGCAGTCATATTCCGGTAACCCTATATAATTTAACTTAATTATCTTTATTTTTTATTTAAAAAATTAATGATGTTAATTACTTGATTCAATACTAATTAAGATTGTTGATAAACATGCATGCAGGATGGAGAAGATAAACATGAAGAAAGTAAGATGTCAAGCAAAGGTGATGGGGACAGTGGTGACGGTGGCCGGAGCCATGTTGATGACCTTGTACAAAGGCCCTATAGTGGAATTGTTCTGGACCAAGCACGTACATCCCCACCAATCCTACACCACCGGCACGGTGGAAAGCTCCGACAAGGAATGGTTCCTTGGTTCCATTCTTCTTATCATTGCCACTCTAGCCTGGGCTTCTCTCTTTGTCCTACAGGTGACTTATGATGCAAAACCACTATCAAAAGTCGCTTTTCAATAAAACTATTTATTTATACAGAAGAAATTTAAATAATAATAAAACCCCTTTACTTTTGTTGAAATGCTTTGTTTGAACAATAAAAAAAGAAACCGTTAGTTGACCGTAATTAATTGATTAACAGACAAAAGCATTGGAGACATACAAGAGCCATCAGCTGTCATTAACAACAATGGTGTGCCTTGTGGGGACTCTACAAGCCATAGCAGTGACATTCGTCATGGAGCACAAGACCTCAGTTTGGAGAATTGGCTGGGACATGAACCTCCTTGCTGCAGCCTATGCTGTAATATATATTCTCTCTCTCCACTCTCTTAATTGATTTGAAAATTGTTGAATATTAATTATATATTTTAAGTTTTTAATTAATTAACTCCTTTTTTTTATCTTAAAAATTTTGAAATCAGGGAATTGTGACATCAAGCATTTCATACTATGTTCAAGGATTGGTGATCAAGAAGAGGGGCCCAGTTTTTGCTACTGCCTTCAGTCCCTTGATGATGATAGTTGTAGCTATCATGGGCTCTTTCATCTTGGCTGAGAAGATTTTTCTTGGAGGGTAAGTTCATTTTACTTTCAGATATAAGTCAACATTAATCATCTGTCTTATCGATGCATCCAACAACTAAGTTTTGACCTAATTTTTTTAATTTTTTTAATTTTTTTTATTGGGTGCAGCATACTGGGATCAGTTTTGATAGTAATAGGGTTGTACTCAGTGTTGTGGGGAAAACACAAGGAGAAGAAGGATGAGGATATTGATGATATACCAGATCCCATCAAGGGTAATCAAGTAAATGGCAACATAATTTCAGTGATTGAAGATATTGAAGCAAATGAAGTTGATTTGCAGAAAGCAGAAGCTAATAATAAAAAGCTTTCCATTAGTGTTCCAGAGATGCCCCCCATGAGAGTCCACCAAGAGCCATAATGTATGATAAACTTTAGTGGAACAGGGATGGCTTTTTTGTCTTTTCATCCCCCTTTTGTTTTTACATAATTAATTATATAACATGTGGCTTTAATTTATTGTGTCGACCATATATTGTGTAAGCTTAATTATAAATTTCTAAGAACTTGTACTACTGAGAGAATGAGCATGAAGTTAAATGAGAGAATCCCAGAATATCTCTTTCCTCAATTATGTTTCATCCATTTTTTAAATTTCTAACAACGAATTTACTACTCATATGACACTAGAATCATTAAGATCTCACCGATATAGTTTTGATTTAGTTAAAATTAGAGTGTGATTGTGAATAGTCTTGATCAAAGTTATCATAAGCGATTAAGAATGATCGATTTTGATAATCACAGTTACCATGATCGTAAAGAGTCTTGATCACAAAGCCATTTCACGAGTGTAACAACTTTAATCGAGAACATTCATCGTGTTTGAATAATAAGTTTTGGGAGTTAGCATCTGAATATTACATACACTGGCAAAATAGTTGACATATGATGTAGATTCCACTATAGAATCAGCTGGGGGCTGCTGCTGCTAGTGGTTGACATGCACATTGGCATTGCTGGTGAGGGGGTTGAGAATCTTACAGCAAGCAATGAATTGAAGCAACAATTAATATTCTTTTGCATCTGATGCTTCCCATTAATTCAAAAAACATGCATGATTTGACAAGTAGTTAAGCTATAAAATCCCAAACGATCGATACCATATATATCATATTATATAGTGACATCCAACCGGGACACCCTTTCACTGGCTATAAAGTATAAACTTCATCATCATATCTTCTTTTTCTTTTCCTTTCATCAATTTATGTCTCCAATTTTTTGGGGTGCTTGCTGATCGAAAGTAAAATCACTTTAATTTCTTCATCATATGTATCCTACAGGCTACAATATAAATTCCTTAATTGATTATGTCATATAAGCTATAAGGGGTAGCTTTGATTGACACATCTTCAATATGCAATTGCAATTTTGTATACAAATCAGTTCAGAATAACTATTTAATGATTAACAAAATCATCTTCTTGAAAAAAAAATTCCTGATAATATACTCATTCCAATAACAGATATTCTTTGTATTTTTGCAAATGTTTTGAGATAGAGGTAGCTTTCAGTGCATGTACCAGCGTATCGATATACACTATTAAAATTTTGTTTTGTTTTGGTATGATCACATACAACTCACATATAAAAACCTCATGCACCGGACTATCATGGGTATCTAGGTTAGCATAACACTAACCCTAGTTGGGCATGTGAGATACATATATACATATGCCAACCAACTAGTGGTATAACTATATCAAAACAACTCATGTCGATCAGGCAAACGATTGACCAAAGATCAAACACAAGTTAAGCACTTGAGTATCACCCAAAGCACTCATGCGTTTTGGAGGGACGAGCTGATTAGCCATCTTAAGTTAACAAACAATCTTGCTATAGTTCCATAATGACTCTATCTCATCATTGATCCCTTTCTTATTTAGACCTAGCTTACAATTCAGATACATATCAGCATATTATTATTAACATTAATGTACTTCAATTCTAATATTCTTCTTCTATTGTGTTTGTATTAACTATCAAACACTTTTTAATAATCAGTAATGCTATGCAATCTAAACAATTAGTCCAAAAATCAACCCAAATGGTGTGACAAATGATTTATATTTTAAGTAATGCTAAAATACTTAAAAAATTTAGGGATAATTATCCCGGTGGTCATCAATTTGGGTCACCACTATCAAAATGGCCATTATATTTAGAATTGATTTTAAAATGGACATTTTTGACAAACATTGTTCCAATAATTACCATTCCATCAAATTCCATTTACTGTTAAATAGGTGGACATTTTGGTAACTTTCTCAAAAATTGCAAAAATGATTAACATTTGTATTTGCAATCTCATTCAGCATGATAACTTGATAAGGTGTCCCTCTGGTGTTTCTTTCTAGTCTACCCTGGCTGGAGAGAGGGCTGTGTGAGTGTTCTCATCCCTCTCAACCCCAAATGGGATTTGTTCGGGGTCTACCCATATATCAGATAACATACTTCCTGCAGGATCAACCAAGGGCAGCAATTAAAGTCCCGTTGGATGACCCAACAACACAATCAAGGCTAACAGCAAGTAGTGAACGAGGAAGGATTGTTGTTTCATTTTCACTACTATTGTCTAGCGATGTTTGGTTGTTTAATGTAAGAAGAACAGGCTGAGTAATTAGATTTAGATGGGTGGGGAATATATGAAGATGTATATATAGCTATACAAGTGAAAGAAGGTTGTTGGAAATTCCAATGTAGATAAAAGGAGAAGGAGAAGGTTCCAGTTTTATGTGAGTGTATGTGATCATGAGGAGAGGTGGAAAGCAGATATACTCACTGCATGTACTGTAAAAGCTTAATTAATGCAACACTCTTCTCACATGTTCTACACCTTTCAAGGGATTCGGTATTTGTTAAAAATGGTCATTTTGAAACCAATTTCTCATCTATTGACCATTTTGATAGTGGCGACCTAAATTAATGGCTATTGAGGTAATTATCCATGTCAAGGTGATGTGTCATGTAAGTTGTCAATCATAAGATATTGATATGTGGATATTGATATGTGGTGAGTGATGTGTTTCTTAATAACAAAGACATTAATTAATGCATTTTAATCATAAATACATAATAATAATTATATCACCATATTATTTAAAGTTTTGTAAAATTCATATCAATAGAGAATCTTGATCTGTAATTTATATATAGTACTCTTTAATTATCCAAATCTTTCATAGAAAATGAGCAACAAATGTGGATCAATTATCCAAATCTGAAAGGAATCACTACATGCCATGATGTATATAGCAAAGGAATATTTAAAAAGTGACAAATATTTTTGTATATATTCAGTACCAAGTCCATTTCAATCTCCTTCATTAGTTTTGATTTCTATATATATATATATATATAAGATGTCAACATATATACTAAGAAGATAAAGAGAATATTATAGTGTGAAATCTCAAAAATATATATATTTAAGGATTATATCTACGTGTATTCTAAAGCAGACATTGAGAGACTTCTTATGTAAAGATCTAGTAAAGCAAAATTATTTTTCATTCTCATTTGATATGATATTTTGGAAGATTGAAATTTGATCTTTCTTTATCAGGATGGGGTAGATGTTCCACGTTACCTCATAGGCATGCTACACACCTACCCATTTATTTTCGGTAGCTAGAAGCTCTTTAAAATATGTTTTTTTTTTTTTTTTTTTTTTTAAATAAAAATAAAAAATGCTCTTTATAGTAATTATAATGTTTTTGCAACAAATAGATAAAAGAATTTATTAAAATTAAACAAAAATATTTCACAAAATGTTTTTAAGATAAGCAACTAAGACCATCTCCAACCCTACATAAAACCTTGTGCCATCTCCAATTTGCAATAGAAATCCCCTCCAACCTAGCTCCATTCTTTGCGGCATCCGTGTGTTGATGAGTAAGTTCGCGAAATATATTGTGCGACACTGTTCATTTCGCATAAATTGGGCCCCATTTTTTTTTTTTTTCCTTTTCCATCTACTTTTATAAAATCACAGTTTAACCCTATTTATTAAAGTGGAAATGGTGGAAAGTGTCACTTTTTCCAACTCATTTGGTGACTCTATGACCGGTTTAATAACTTAAGTTTAAAAGACACCTATTATGGTGAATTACCAAAATTGCCCTTAGAAAATCATTATGTTATTCTGTTTGTACTTTTCTCTCTCCACACTTCCAACAAAAAGGATAACTGGGTTAGTTTCTCTCTCTCTCTCTCTCTCTCTCTCTCTCTCTCTTTCTCTCTCTCTCTCAATACAAATAGAAGTTCAAGATCCAAACAACTGGACGTGCTTCATTACAACAAGGTAATATTTCTTACAAATACTTTTTTTCATTTGTTCACTTTTTCATTGTAACAATTGTGGATCTCCGAGACTTTGTCACATTTTTCCGAGCTTTTTAAAGTAGTATCCTAGCTTTTTAAAATGATCTCCGAGCATTTTCATGTCTTCTCCGAGCCTTTTTAAAAATCACTAATCAAGCCTTTTCATGTCTTCTTCGAGCCTTTTCATATCATCTCCGAGACTTTTCAAAAATCAGTAATTGAGCTTTTTGAAGTCTTCTCCGAGCTTTTCCATGTCTTCTCCGAGCTTTTCCATGCTTGTCCAAGATTTTTCAAAAATTACTAATCGAGCCTTTTCAAGTCTTCTCCGAGCATTTTCATGTCTTCTCCGAGACTTTTCAAAAATCACTAATCGAGCCTTTTCATGTCTTCTCTGAGCCTTTTCATGTATTCTCCGAGCCTTTTCATATCATCTCCGAGACTTTTCAAAAATCATTAATCGAGCCTTTTCAAGTCTTCTCCGAGTGTTTTCAAGTCTTCTCCGAGTCTTTTCAAAAATCACTAATCGAGCATTTTCATGTCTTCTTCGAGACTTTTCAAGTCATCTCCGAGACTTTTCAAAGAATCACTAATCGAGCCTTTTTAGGTCTTCTCCGAGACTTTTCATTGAATTATCAATCGAGAGCCTTTTAAATTCTTTTTCGAGACCAAAAATTTCTTCTTCGGGACTTTCATGTATTCTTTTAGACTTTTCTAGGTTCTCCGAGCCTTTTAAATATCCTCACCCGAGCATTTGTAAATGTAATTTGTTAAAATATTTTGTACTCCTGAGTTTTTATTAATAGTTTTTATTAATTTGACAGTATAATGAATCGGTTTAGAATAGTAATATCTTACAACGGTCGATGGGAGCAACTATCCGACGGAAGTTAGAGGTTTGTTGGATCCGATAACCAGGGAATGTATGTGTCAAAGAATATGACTTACGAAGAATTGGTGACGATCGTACATACCATTGTGAAGTATGATGTAAACAAATTCAATGTTGATCTGGCATCAATATCAATCGTTCCGGGCAGTACATGTCGTACATTTATAAGAAATAACGATGATGTTCAGTTTATGCTAGGGGAAGATCGAGTGATCCCTCAAGTATGTGTAAGTCTAACTCAGAGGACAGCTGGAGATGTGATAGGGAATGATATTCCTCCTCCTGAAAATACCCAACAATTTGGATTCTTTAACGGTAGCAACCAAATGTATCCCCAAAGGAGTTTCGTCGAAAGTGGGGAAAATATGTGTGGTGTCCCACTGGTAGCGGTTGACCAAGTAGTTGAACCTCAATTTGGCGATGTGTTTGGTTGTCGAATTGAGCAGTACAATGAGATGAACAATTACCCGATCCATTAGGTGGATAATGAGGCAAACAATGAACAGGTAGATGATCTAGAAAATGTGGATGAAGAGCCTACACAAATTCAAACACAAGGAAGACATGTACAAGGAGTTAGTTGCACTGTACCAAATATGCTTGGGACTTCCGAAGTCCGACATAATATAACTGTATCTGATTCTGATAATACGATAACGTTGGTTATTCCCGTAGCAGATTCATACTCGTTTGGTATTGATAAAAGCAACACATTGGCAACGCAAGAACCTACAAGCATGATTTATAAAGGTCAATTTTTCCCGAGTAAAAAGGAGTTGGAGAGGATAGTTGACCTTTTTTCAATGCAGGAGAACTTTGAATGGAAGGTGAAAAGGTTTAATAAGACAACGTTACATCTAGTTTGCATCATTAACGACTGTAAGTGGAAATTAAGAGCGGTGAGGAGAGATGAAGGGACTTACTTCCAAGTCAGAAGTTTTGTCAACCAACACAATTGTCCTTTGGAGTAGGTTCACCTTCGCCATCGACAAGCTAGTGCAGTTATAATCGGAGAAGTCATTGCACCTAGACTTCAACAACATGATGGTCGTCTCATGCGTCCGAAGGACATAATCGCCGATATGAAAACAATGTATGGCATCCAAGTCATGTATAGTAAGGCACATGATGCCTTGCAATATGCATTGTCATTGACCTATGGAACGCATGAAGAAAGTTTCAAACTGTTACCATCTTTTGCATATATTCTAGAATAACAAAATCCTGGCACAATTACCGACTTATAGTACGCAGACGATGATACATTCCTGTACTTTTTCATGTCGTTAGGGTCTTCAATTAGAGGTTTTCGGAGGTGTATACGTCCTGTGATTGCAGTTGATGATACCCATTTGAAGGGAAGATTCGGGGGTACAATGTTTGTTGCAACTGCACAAGATGGAAACGAACAGGTGTATCCAATTACTTTTGGGTACGATTACTCAGAAAATAACCTTTCATGGGAGTGGTTTTGGAATGCTTGAAGGGTGCCCTTGGTCATATAGATGATCTGGTTTTCATTTTCGATCGCCATGCAAGCATTGAAGCGGGGATTTCTAAAGGGGTGCCCTTGTTGTTGTTTTAATCACTCTCAACTTGAGACCAGAACATATCTTTCGATTGGTAAATACCTATGATCGGGTTTTACGAAACATCAAAATACGTAACAAAGGTGTGTGTTTTCTGCATATGTGTATGAAGAACTTCGGGTTAAAGACATTTTTTGGAAAAAAGTGATTTAAAGGGAAAAATGATTTGAAAAGATAAGTGATTTGAAGGGATAAGAGATTTGAAGGGATATGTTTAATTTAGTGTGGGTTGATATTTATAGAAACTAGGAGGTAATATTTTTAGATTTAATCATACAGTTCAGATAGTGAGGAAATCCATCCATTGGTTGGCATTTGAAATCAGATTTCTTTTCTTTAGATTTTGGGAAAGGTAAAGATAAGAATTATGGACAAGTCTAGGTATTATTTTTTAGATTTAATCTCATGGTTCAGATGGTAATGCAATCCTTCAAATGGTTGACATTTAATAGCTCAGATATCTTAATTTGATATTTTGGAAAAAGTGAAAATTAGATTTCTGAAAAAGTTGAGATATTATTGCAGAGAGGTGTCCTACGGTTCAGATGCTCTGAAAACTCATCCAATGGTTTTCCAGTGAGTGAGTGGGCCCCTCAACGCGTACTGGATGTCTCGGTTCAATGAATCTGGTTCACGCATTGAAATTTTTGAATTAAAGTTTTTTTGTCCGTATCTACTTTTTTCATGTGGGTTTGCAGCTATTGTCGACCATGTTCTAAGCTGTAACCAGCTGGATACAGGCATACAATTGTCATCCACTTTCCCTTCTAGAAGCACGTGTATCGCAATCGATATTTTAAATTGAAAATTATATTCTAGATATTATGATTTACTACTTATCTTGTTTGATTGAATTGAGGATTCGTTTGAGATTGAGCTACTCGATCGAGTTATGTATTGGAATATGCAATTGGGCATGTCCATTGGTCAATTTTGTGTAATCAACTCTTATTAATCTTAATTTTGAACTTGTTTATATCTGTCACTGCTCATGTTCTTCGACAGAATTAAGGATTCTGTCAAATGGAGCTACTCGATCGAGTTAAGTGTTGGAATATGCAATTGAGCATTTAAATTAGATGACCCATTGGTCAATTTTGTGTAATCAACTCTTTTTAATCTTAATTTTAAACTTGTTTATATCTGTCACTGCTTATGTTCTTCAATCGAATTAGGGATTTTTTTAGCCCTGATTTGGTAAATACGTGCCCATGTCAAAACTTACCAATTGATCCACATCGAAAAGATAAGATATTATAATCGAGAGGTGACATACGGTTCAAATGGTGATGCAATCCATCTAATGGTTGGCAATTATCCATGCTAAGATTTCTTATCTAGAACAGTATATTTCACAATAATAAAGAGCCTACACCAAAGTATGCTAAAATTCATTCAATTCAACTCGAAGCAAACATGAATTTCAATATCAGAGGTCCATCTAATTTCTCATATTCATCTTCCGACGATAAGGAAGCGTAACTTTTGGCAGATCTTGAAGCGATTGATGCAGAACAAGAAGCGATAATTGCCTAACATGGTAACATCCAACGGGCTATCGCTCAGTATCTCAATCAACAAAACAACCTAGTGACTCGTTCAGGCTTAATTCCTGGTCATATAGTGATCAATCGAGACCGTGAAAGTGCTGATCGTCGTTTGTTCTACGACTATTTTACCGAAAACTCATGGTATAACGATCAAATATTTCGTCATCGCTTTCAAATGGGTAGAAGTTTATTCCTTCATATTGTTGAAAAAGTAAAAGCTCGTGAAAAAAATTTTGTGCAACAAAGAGATAGTGTGGATAGACTGTGTTTGTCCATTCTTCAAAAAATAATAGCAGTATTTCAGATGTTTGCATATGGTCTACCAGCGGATTCTACTAATGAGTATATTAAAATAGGAGAGTCTACAACAATTGAAAGTTTGAAGAGATTTTGTTATGCTGTTGTGGAGGAATTTACAGATGAGTATCTAAGATCACCAAAAGCTACTGACGTTGCCAGACTACTCCGTATTGATAAAGATCGTGGTTTTCCAAGAATGCTAGATAGTCTAGATTGTATGCACTGGAAGTGGAAAATTTATCCAACGGCTTGGGCAGGACAATATGTAGGTCGTAGTGGATCCCCAACTATTATTCTAAAGGTTGTAGTTGATTATGATATATGGATATGGCATGTCTATTTTGGTTTGCAGGGTGCGGACAATGATATTAATGTGTTGGAAGCATCCCATCTTTTTGCCAACCTCGCTCAAGGTATTGCTCCTCCAACTCATTATGTCATTCAAGGAAATGAATATAATATGAGTTATTATTTAGCTGATGGTATATACCCAAAATATAATGACTACATGCATTATTATGCACAACATGATAATCAAGGATGAACGTGATGTTGATGCAGCAATTAAGGATCATATGAAAGCACAAACTCTAGAAGTTGAGATAGTGTTAGATGAAAATACCTGATTTCAAGAATTCCTAGCTCGACATAGAGAAATCAAGGATAAAGAGGCTCACATTGCACTCCAAAATGCCTTAATAGATTATTTGTGAGATGAATATACTAATTCAGATAATTAGATTATGATCAATATATACTTTTATTTTTTTGTTTTTTATTTTTTATTTTCTGAAATGTAATGTTTAAGTTATTTTAATAATAAATACAATATTTTACCTAATTAAATTTATTTTCTTTTAATATATTAATTTCATTATTTCTTATCGTATTGCAATATTATGTTAATTATGGTGTGAAATGTAATTGTGGAGAAATATTAAAAAAAAAAAAGGGAAAAGAAAGGGAATATTTAAGGGGATATTCTTTTTAGTGTAAAATTTGGTACAATGATTTAGAGATGGAATAATGAAATAGTGTGAAAATTACATTATTTTAGTATAAAAGTTGCACTAAAAGCACTATTCGAGTTGGAAATGCCCTAATAGAGGTTCTTTAAAGAAAAAAAAAATAACATTTCTAGATAAAGAACAAATTTTTAATTTATTCTTTCGAATTAAAAAAAAAAAAGGTTATGAAATTTTTCCAAAAAGTATTTTTATTCTAATTGTCTTTTTTTTTTTTTTTGTTGCTTTTCTTTTTTTTTTTTTTTTTTTGTGAAAAACAAAAATTCGTAAAAAAGTGTTGTATACAGTAACACCCTTAAATGCAACTTCATACAATCATGCATTACTTACTAACAAAAAAAAAAAATATATCAAGTATCGTAGGTGAAGAAGTATTCAATTTAGATATTATTAATTAGTAAATAAAGAGTATTCTTTTTTGAAATTATCCATATATTATTTTTTTCACAGTTGAAATTCTATGATCTAGAAGGTCATGAAATTCATTTCACCATCGTAATTTATAAATTCATATTCAAGTTTGAAAAAAAAAAAAACACCTACTTGAAATAGTACTGACACTATAACTATTAATTAAACTATAAAACCATGTGAAAAGGATAGTTTCCACTCTGAATGCCTAATTAAGAACATTCTCTATTATCTTTCTTGAAATAGAATTATATATATATATATATATATATTTATATATAAAATCCATTTCCCCTCGATGCGCACCAATATAAAATACATCAGTCTATTGTATCTAGGACATAGATTATAGATAAGCACTGACAAGTGCATAAACATGTGAATCTAATGGTTCACATGCAAGACACTGATATATAAATAAAATATTTATCAGTACGCACCGAGGAGATCAATTTATATATATATGATTCTTAAAATTTCAAGCACTTTTACTCTACTTTTGGAACTATTACTAACTTAATAATTTGAGTTTTAATAGCACTAAAAATGTGTTTCTGACAAAAATACCTTTAAAACACAATTACAAAAATAAGTCTTGCATTTTTTATTTATTTGAGATTTATTTTGGTCTTTCCGAGACTTACTGATTGTAAAGCAAAAAAAAAATAAAAAAATAAAAATTCAGACAATAAGTCTCAGGCAAAACACCTGAGCCTGAGACTTATTATCCATTTTTTTTTTTTTTTTTTTGATCTTTTTCTTCATCGACCTCCAATGGAGGTCGAGTTCTTTTCAATAAATAGACCTCAAATGGAGGTCGTGCAAAAATACCTCCACTAGAGGTCAAAAGGAACTCGATCTTCAATGGAGGTTGACAACCTCCATTAGAGACCTCCATTGGAGGTCGATAAAAAAGATATTTTTAAAAAATTGGCTTGGACAGTAAGTAAAGGCATTTTTTTGTCCCAATATTACATACTTTGATGCTAAAAAAACATTAAGTTATAAAATAGGTGCTATTCCCACTACATCCTCCCCCCACTGCATCCTCCCCATTTGGTGTTATTTTCCCCGACATATTCTCTCTCTATAACTATATATATATATATATTTATGTATGTATGAATGCAAAAGAAGTAACCAACTTCAACTGAACTTATTAAAGTGTAAGCTTAAATATATATAGTGTAGATGCTCATGAGTTTATGAGATCCTTTAATTTAAACAATTTATATATAGGGTGCCTAAAATTAGTATTTTAAAATGTTTTTCGAAAACATTAATTTCTGTAAAAATAATTTTTAATGGATTTATTATTTTAAAGAGATGACTTATTGACAATCTGCATGATCGATCACTAATACCTAAAGTAACGCTCTCAATCCAGCTGTTGTACATAATTAAGTTTCAACATAAATAAATAAATTGTATATCACATCCCTATGCAGATTCCTCCATTGTTTTACATATAAAGCAAATTAAAGAGAATATTTATCAAACCAAAGAATATTTATGGATTTGTTCTCTAACAAGAGCAAAGAAATCCCAGTTCATTGAACATCTTTTTAATTTATTGCAAATATATATATAATAGAGTCAACTTGAGATTTCGGCTTTAATTATATATAGGGTTAGATTGATGAATGTGAAAGAGCAGCCCAACGTGTTAATTGCATGCAGAATCTGTTTTTCTCTTCATCAAATATTTTCAGAATTTATTCTTTTTTTTTTCTTTTTTAAGTATTAAAATATTACATAAAGTCGGGATTTTTTAGGGAGGGGATAGGACTCGAACATGTAACCTCGTGGTGTAGGTATGAGATGTTTTACCACCCGACCAACCTCATCCTACCCTTTAGAATTTATTCAAGGGGCATTAAAATTTCTAGCACTCTTTCCAAAGCCATTTATGGAAAAGTCACCCACTTAATAAGTTTTGTGGAAATAACACCAATTAAGGTGATCTGTCAAAATTGCCCCTAATCTCTCTTTACCTCTCTCTTTCTTCCTCTCTCCTCTTTTATTTTTTCAAAAACCTCCATTGATCCATCAATAGAGATCAAACGACCGCCGTCAAAACGACCTCCGACGAAATGGTCGACTCCATTAGAGGTTGTCAAAAACGACCTCCATCATAAAAAAATTTCTGGAAATAAGTCTAAGGTATTTTGAAATAAGTCTCGGGTAGCTGAAATAAGTCTCGGGTATCTGGAAATAGCTTGAAATAACTCTCGGGTTATCTACCTGAGACTTTTTTCCAAATACCCGAGACTTATTTCCTATTACTCTAGACTTATTTCCAGAAAAAAAAAAATAATCTTCTTCTTCATTGATCACCAATGGAGGTCGATGACATTTCGACTCCAATAGAGGTCTTTCAACCTCCATTTGATCTTCATTTAAGGTCTGTCCAACCTCCGTTGATGGATCAATGGAGTTCTTTAGAAAAAAAATAAAGGGGAGAGAGAGAGAGAGAGAGAGAGAGAGAGAGAGAGAGAGAGAGCAAGTAAGGGGCAATTTGGGCAGATCACATACTTTGGTGTTATTCTACAAAACTTATTAAGTTGGTGATATTACCACGAAACCAATCCAATTTGGTGCTATTTCTCCCTATTACCACTTTATTCAAAAGGAACAAAGTATGATAGCTTCGACATTGCTGGGGATTTGAACCAATGAACACGGAAGCGACATGTCTAATATTCGCCCATAACTCATAGTTATTAATGTTTATAGTAGAAAAATAGGATGAAAGAGAATAAACAATCTCACAATACAAGATATTCGTGGAAAACCTTAAATCAAGAAAAAAACCACAGGCCGTCAGGACGACAGAGAAAGTTCCACTATATGATAAATTGTTATGACCATATACTTCAGGATTCTCTCTCACACCTCAACCCCAAACCATAGAGCCTCACTAAGTCCCTAAGCTCACAACCGAGCTTTACATCATGACTTTCAGCTCACAACGCTCACAAGATCCTCACCAAGAGCTCCCAATAGGTCTCCCCTGAATATCACCCACAGATCTCTAACTTGATCCACTGATATTCCCTGGATCCCTCCACGGTTATTCTCTAAGGTCTCCCCCAGATCTCACGCACTTTCTTTGATGTTACATGGTGTTCTTTTTACTCCACACAAAATAACCTAATTACAAGATCTATTTCTACTAGTTACAAGGAGTTTAAGATAAAAGGAAATCATATTCATAAACATACAAAACTTACTTGTTTCATATAAATACTATTTCTGTTTATGACTAGTCTTCTTATAAAGAGTATTTATTTTCCTTCAAGCATAAGAACTTTCCAAAAGAACACTTTCCTTTTCCATCGAAGATTTCTCATTCCACGCATGCTTATGATTGATTAAGGTTAGGGTTATATGCTGGCCAGCCGCACTCTACACCGTTACAGTCACTGGAAATTATATCGCTCAGAAAACCATGATTCATACGCTGAAACGATCTCGATCGCTGTCACTGCTGTTGCCAAAGCCATAGCGCTTTCCACAGCGCTAACTTCTGGAACAAGGACCGCTGTCAAAACCACATAACGCAAATCACAATGCCATACCGTTATGGGAAATGCTGTCAAAGCCACATCGCAACCCACATTGGTTTGCTTCATTCTTCCATTCTTCTGGTTTTCAAACCTCTCTCAAACACCATATCCAACTTCCAAACGTATCCCACCTCTCCTAGAAGTTCCACATCAGTTAAGTCTCGTTTGGTTAATATTGGGTTCATTCAAGAATACGAGCCAAAACCTTACAGGCATACAATCTTTCACAATACTTTTTCGTCTTAGATCAATCCAATTTTAGAAAGAAAAAAAAAAGTTAGACCTTCTTTGGTCATATGGGTTTTGTTTAGACATAAACTTATTATTAAGGATTTGTATAGTTACTGGACAGTTATGTGAGAGGAAGTTATTTTCTTTTAATTTAAAATTTTTATAATTTTATAATTTTTATTTTTGTAAAGTCTTGGATTGAGATCCAATACTAAAAACTAATTCAACAACTCTCTAGTAGCTGAACCTTTTTATTTAAAAAAAAAAAAAAAATCAAATTTTTGATTTTTGCAGACCCTTAAATTGAAACCCAATAATTAAAAATTAAGAGCATCTCCAATACAAATATGCAGTTGGAGAAAATTGATTACCATATAGGATAGATAATTAAAAAATTAAAAAAACTCTCTTCTATGCAATTATCTAACTTCAATATAGAGATGATGTGGTAAAAAAAAAGTTAGAGAATATGGAGTTGAGTTTCTAATTCTAGAAACTCTCATAGAAATGCTGACTATGATTTCTAACTCATTCCACCAATAATATTAAAACTCATTTAATTGTAAAATAAAAGAGGAGAAAGAGTGAAATAATTGTTTTATTATGATTGATCATAAAATGAATACATATTTGACTTTAGATAATTGCATTGGAGATGGAATATGCATTTCTCTATTTTTTTATAAAAAAAAAATGGACCCATAATAAATAGAAATGTTGATGTGACACTATTTAAAAACTCAAAAATGCAGATTTGCATTGGAGATGCTCTAACACAACAAATGTACCAACCTAGCTATTATTAATAGTGTGATTAATTTTTTTTATATAACTTATATTTTAACTATGTATCGATTATAGGGTTCTATTACTATACAGCTTTATTGAATTGTTATTAGTTACTGAATTTCAATTAACTATAAAAATTAAAGATTTAAAATTTATAGAAAAAATAAAAACTAAAAGAAAATAATCACCTCTCTTGCAACGGCCACCACCATTGCATATAATAGCTAAATCCATATAAATTAATATATGAAAAAAAATAAAAATATATATATATATATACGGTCTCGTTCCTATCAGGGCATCCTTATAAAACTTTATCAGGATATTGAATGTGAACCACTCATTTATAAGAGCATCTCCAATGCTATTATGCATTTAGAGAAAATGAAGTGATACATAAGATAGATATTAAAAAAGTTAGAAAAACTCTCTCCAATGCTATTATCTAAGATGAATATGGAGATGATGTGGCCAAAAAAAAGTTAGGGAATATGGAGTTGGGTTTCTAATTCTAGAAACTCTCATATAAATGCTGACTAGGATTTCTAACTTTTTCCACCAATAAGATTAAAACTTTCAATTTTTTTCACCAATGAGATTAAACCTCATTTAATTGTAAAATAAAAGAGGAGAGAGAGTATAATAATTGTTTTATTATGATTGGACATAAAATGAATGCATATTTGATTTTAGATAATTTGCATTGGAGATGTGAATATGCATTTCTTCAATTTTTTTTCAAAAGTGAGCCTATAATAAATAGAAATGTTGATGACTTAGAAACTCAAAAATGCATATTTACATTGGAGATGCTCTAAAAGTGATTTGACAAGTGCATATATACCAAGTCAAAGTATATAAAATGAGTGGCTCACATTCAATGTCCTTATATAATTCTATCAGGGCATCCTTATAGGAAAATTTCCGTATATATATATATATATATATATATATCGATTAATTACAAGCTTTTAAATGTGAGCCGACGTTTTATCTTTAGTACCATTTTTTGAGCCTACAAATTTAAGTTTCTAGAATTATTTCGCTCTACATTTAACATGTGTATCTCCGTATTTACTTTTGAACCGACTCAATAAAAGCTTAATAATAATTAATTACTAAATCGTTTGAAAGTTTAATTGAGCTAATTAGATTAAGAGAATATATCCCTATCCTATTAATTTAGAAGCCACTGGAAACAACTAATATTTATTAATCTGCATGTATGGAGCTGATATCATTAAAGTTTGGTTCATTAAGTAACATCAATTCTCCACATAATTATATATTAATTGTTATTCTCTTCTTCTGAGCTAGGATCCCATTGTTACACATAATGGAGACAGTATAAAGATTTCTTAATTACTATTTTTTTTTAATACATTAATCATATACTAATCAATCCATTTTAAAGTGTTTTTCTCAATATATTAAGAAGAGAGTTTTGATGTCATCTACTAATAGGTTTAATAACACAATTATTTACTAAACATCGTGATTCATATAGAGTTGGTTGTCACTCTAATACTAATAATTACCATTCACTTTCATAAATATATGTAATACAATTTTTTGGGTTATGTAGTACTACTGATCTAATATATCTTCTTGAATTTGATTCCATAATGTTTTTGTATATAATCTTTTATGTGATAAAAAGACTTTGTCCTAATTCGACATAGCTCCTTTCTGAGTAAATAAAAAGGAACTTTAGCTATATATATAAATATATATATTTGATCTCAGGATTCTTGGCAAGAGATGATCCATTGGATAAAGTAAATCATTGAAGAGACTAATTAATAATGAAGTTTAATTTTTATTTTTTAAAGATGTTCGAAGATTTGATTATTATTATAAGAGTAAATTAAATGTTAGGTGGCCTGATTCTATTAGAAACTGATAAACTTTGTGTTGTTCCTCCATTCTTCCACTCCAATTAATATATTAATTAATACCTGTTTGTGGAATCTGAATTGTTATATAAAATAATTAATACATATATATAGCATCAATTTATGAAAAGGAGAATCGATCTCTCTCGACCGTTTCCCCCCAATTATATATTAATCTATGTTTACAGTTTACTTATTAAGAAGAATTAGAAAATAGAGCCAATATATGATATATTTACCTAATAATTAAAGAGTACATATGTATAATAATAATATTAATAATCATGATATTATATTATTCTCCAAACAAGTTGCGAATCCTACACGACACAATCATCCCAGAAATATTAGTATAGCTTGATTGATGTGACCTTATAAGTATCGATATCATATCTCATTAAAATTGGTTAAGGATTCCCAACTTAATTAAACAGATTCAATTCATCCAAATTCTCAATCTATTCTTGCAACTTTTATCCAAAGCCCATAATAATAATAATATATATATATATATTAACAACAGCTGAATAGTATTATTAATATAATAATAATAATAATCGATAAGATTGGGTTGGTCCGGTGATAAAATCCATCACACCTGTATCATGAGATCACATATTTGAATTTATATAATAGTATAATACTTCAATAATAATAATAATAATAATAATAATAATAATTATTATTATTATTATTATAATACTTTATCTTTAATTGTCCTCAATAATTAGTTTATAAAGAATTTGTAGTGTTTGATTTGTAGATGGTTTGTTTTGGTGTTAGATAACCAATTAAAAGACTTTAACAATTAAAAATTTTGAAAGAGAAAAAGTGAGATCTGACCAAGCCCACTAACTCAAAGCAGCAAATGGATTTTTGTCGGCAACATAGCATTACTTACCGATCATGATCAACACAATTTCTCCGGTTTGTTTTATATACAGTTCTATAACGATTTAATCTTAAGATATTATTAAGCTGAATAAATGTCCATTACCATAAAGCCGCATCAGACAGTGGTAACAGTTTGCCACATTTCTGTTATTTAAATTAAACAAAAACAAAACTCACCAATCTTTTTATCTCATTAACAGGGGTGTAGTTCGGTTGGCAGATGGATGGGCTTGGGGCTTGAGACTTGGGCCGTCCTTGAGACTTGGGTAAATGATTCCCAGGTCACTGGTTCGAATCCAACCAATAGCAAAAACTTTCAAAAAAATATATGATCTCGTATTAATAATATTGTAAAAAAAAAAAAAAAACCCAACCTTTTTGTTTCTTCATTGATTATTGGAGACACTTCTACAAGCAATGTACTTCAAAATGGTTTCAAATTCTCTTCTTCTTTTTTTCCCTTTTTCTTTTCTTTCTTATTGGATCCTACTTTCAATTTATCAAATTCTATAGAAGAGCTCTAATTTGTCATTTGTCATAAAAAATAATTCTCTCTTATTGAATAAAAAGGATACAAAAAAATTGAAAATTGAATATTTAGCTTGATCAGGGGTGCTGTCGACATTTTTATTTGAACGGATTATAATTTTATTGGGAGATACTATATAGGGGGATATAAGGCCCTGTGGCTGTGGTCTTTTGATAGAATCTTTAAATTGTAGTTCAAAATTTAAAAACATAAAAAATAAGTTTTTTTATTTTTTATTTTTTATTTTTTCTAGGTTTATATCCAAATAGTAATTTTTACAAACTATGAAAACTATTTTCATATCCCACAAATAAAGATCTCCATAAATTGTTTACAATTCATTTTTAGTTGACAATCTTGGTTTGCACCCTTTTTTAAGTACACCTCAATAATTTTATTTATTTTTTAAAATCTAATTTATAATTATAACCCACTTAATATGAAAAATATAATTTCAAAAAAGAAAATCAAAAAATCTTTGATGGATGTATTTTGCAAAGGGTGCACATACAATTTCAAATGGGTGTAAATATAGCTAGTCAAATTCCAAATAAATTCTAAAATAAAATGGGCCCATAAACATAATAAAGATGGGTAAGTTGTTTGAGCCCATCATTAATATCTTAAGCCCAAATTATAAAAGTGGAGTGGAAATTTTAATGCCCAAGGAAGGTTTAGCTATTCATTTCTGGGCAAATTGTACTAATAACCCTAACAAATGATGAAATTTCACTCAAAATGTAAAAATGAATTTATTACACTAAATACCCCTCTGACTTGCTGAATAACGGTTGACCATCGTTAGTTAACGGTGAACGAGGGGCAATATAGTATTCTTTTCTTGAGCATATTATAAATAAATTAATTAAATCTGGTTTCCCAATCACACCATGCCACATCAAAATATTGATCAAAACTTAAAAAAAAAAAAAAGGACTAAATAATATTAATTATACATAAATAAAAGGATATCCGGTATTTTTGGTTGGATCGACTTCATTTGGAGGAGACCTGCTCCTCCATAGTAGAGACCGCACCAAATAGTCAAGGAGAGCCAGTAGTCTAGTACAGTTCTTCAAAATTTTAGTTACCATTTTTTTTTTCTTTATGTTTGGTTATTTAATGCAATTTGTGCATTTGAGAATTTTTATTTATTCTACTCTTGCGGTGATGTTTCTGTTGTGACGATGGTTATAATAGTGGCTTATTGAAAGGTTGTGAAGGTTTGGTAAGAGAAAATTGTGAAGCTTTGATTGATCGTGTGAATAGAAAGATTTGACTAAAAACATTAAATTTTAATCTAAAGATCCACAAAATTTAAAAGTTTAAAAAAATAAAAATAAATAAATAAATAATTAAAGAAAACATTTACTTTTGATACCTAATTCATTAACATGACTGTTAACGGCAGTTTAACCAAACCCTTTTCCCTAAACATCAAAGTATCCAACTACTTTATTTCTCTACTTTTAATGTAAAAGTTGTCAAAGTTGACGTCCATTCTCAATTCTTGTATCAAGAGCAAATGGAGTTTTGGGATTGTATCATAAAATTGTTCCCGGATAAATTTAAAAGCTTTAGAGTCAAAATTGAAAAACAAAATAATGATAATAATAATATGGAAAATTATCAATTTAGTACCTAACCTTGCTGGAAAGATACTTTTTTTTACCTATGTTTTCATTTTTGGCTCCCATGGTTCCTAAAATTTCAAAAATATATCATTCTAGTCCTTTTAACCATTTTTTTTTTTACGGTCAACTATATCCGAAAAAAAAAAAAAGAACTATTTTCCCCTTGACATTTAATTGAATGAAGGAAAATACAATTTTACCCTCAAGTAATGTACTTATTCTTATTCCAAGTTAAAACCTATATAGCATATTTGCATTTCCCTCTATGTATATGTAAAATTGAAAATCTTTGTTCTCAGATAAGATATGTCAACTAAATTCAAGAACCAGAAATGAGAATCATGACATGCATTCTTACTACATTGGACCATCATCATTTACAAAGAGGTGTTAGACTAGTAACAGTAAGCAAGCTTAAACGCCCCGAGACATCGGATCATCTTTCGGAAGAGCAACATAATTCAAAGGTATTGGGTTTGCTACTCTGCCACTCTCTCTACGGTCCTTCCCACCAGAGTTTGTGTTGCGACCCAAAGGTGTCATCACACGACGACCAATCGGAGTTCCAACCATGTTAGTGGTGGTGTTTGGACCTAACGGCCTTTTTGTTGCAGGCTTTGAACCAAATATAGCTTCTTGCTCCGCAGCAAATTGATCTTGCAAACGTTTCTGTTCTTGGAAAAAGAAAAAAAAAACACAAAATGTACGGTACTCAATTACTTAATTTGTTATTGCAGGCGAAAAAGCGGTAGAACCCATCATCAGACTATACATACCTGAAATCCACGCTTCTCCTCCTCTCTCTCCAAACGTGTTATGGTACATTCCTCTAAGATACGTAGGAGAGGAGTTTGGAATTTGAAAACAGTTTAGGAACTGAAATAGCCATTAAACAAACTTAAACAAACCACACAACAAAATCTGGTCAATCACCTTGTCATATAAAAAAGGAACTCCTTTCTCCATTTCCCAACATTTTACTTTTCTAGTCAAATTTTCTACCATAGCTAATCAAAAAGAAGAAAAAAGGAAATTGTGAATAATGACTGATTAGTTCTCCAAAGTAAAAAGAATTTAAAGAAACTATACAGCAAAGACAAATTTGACTTTCACTGAAGGTTATGATCAACAAAATGTTAGTCATAACACATCCCACAAACCAAAAAAAATATATTGTTTCTTCATTTTTTATCATGGATCATCTATAGAAAGATATATTGCATATCAACACTAGTCAAGATTCTCTGCTTCTTCACAAACCACTCAGATTTATTTATGTGGATCGTTTAAAGCCTAAATTCATGGGAGAAGACAATCACGAAAATTTTCTATGCAAGGAAAGCATGAGATTATGAGAACAAATATTTTCTTAGGTTTGCAACATTAAAATGGTTTATTATATTTGACAACAATAAAGCAAATCAACCACAACTTAATCTCCTAAATATGATAAATATGATTCTGATACATAATTAAATATACTGATTTATCACAAAAGACACAAGTATTTATTAGATACCTACTGAAAACCTAAGTCCAAGAATGAAAGATCATTATATGCTCACATGGTATTTTGCTGACCAGAATCCGAGCTTTCTCTGCACGTTTCAAATTCTTGTGTGCACCTCTTCCGGCACTATATCGATTTTCATCCTGTCAGATATAGGAAGGAATAATCAAGGGAAAAGGAATAGATAAACTAGATAGAAATAGAATGTATTGTAGCAACATTTAAGTACTTCTACTTATATTAAAATGAGCTCTTATACCATCAAAAACCTAGAAATGTAGTCAATGACAACAGACTAGTAGTAAATAAGTCCTCAATTTCTTTAAAACTTTAGTGTTGATTTTTTTTTTTAAAGAAAAAGGTACAAATACTTCTCGTATGAGCGGTTCAACTATGTATGAAATATGAAGAGTGCTTCTAACTATCGGATTGAAATGCTTTTGGTAAAACCTTTCAATTAGATGGTTTAAAATAAAAATAATTATGAAAACATATTCAGTAGCCCACACTCACCATAAAACAAATAACATCGTTGGGGGTAAACAAATGTGACCTCTATATTTGAGTTGAACTAAATACTCCAACTAAATGCATAATCAACTGTAATATGTATTCACCCATTAGCCACTCTTTGGATAAAAAATGTTTTGCAGCTCAATCATAATGTACAAGACTAAAACACTCCATTTGACATTAAAGAACTAGAAATTTTTTAGTGTGTGTAATTTTAGAGTTACAAACTAGTGTTGCCTCTGCATGCTAATCATATAATTTTACCACTAAAAAAAAAATAAAAAAAAAATAAAAAAACAGAACTTTACAGTTCATCAAAAAACATGTAAACATGCTCCTAGATCCCATCCATTACCTAATAAACCAATTACTATAGAGCAGACAATGTCAGATGATTTCTCAAAATTATTTACCTTTTCATATTCATCGAGCCACTTTTCTTCCTCAGACGCATAATGCCATTTCTCTACTTTGTCCAAAATATCCTTTCTGTCAATAGCTTCCTCTTTGGCCTTGGCAATCTGATCATCCAAACTTGAAAGTACATCAGACAAATCAGCTTTACCTGTGAAGGCAATGTTGGCACAATTATCACATGGAATTTCTAGGCAAGCATCCCATACAGATTTCATGTCATAATACTTTAGAAGATTTGCAACCACAGTTTAATTTGCAATTTCAGAAACAATTAACCAAAATCAAGAATGGACAATTTCTTGCACTTGTATTGTGCTCGCCTGCAAATTTAATATTTATATTTTATAGCACTAAACAAAGAATAATTTGATAGAAAAAAAAAAAAAAAACAAAAGATGATCACCAAACAAACAATGCAAGTAACATAAATCAACATATAATTTATAAAAATAACATGCTTGAATCTCTTACTCATTGGGACAACAAATTACACTTTTGCAAACCTATCTTCATTGAATAAAAAGGGTTTGAGAGAAATATATATGCAATAGAATTAGAGAAATTTCATAAGCTACAGTGACAGAAATATAAACAAAAACTAAAATCAATTAAAAATATCAATTGATATTCCGGAAGAGGTACATACAATTATCAAATAACATTCATTAGGCAAGTGTTTGTCTGTTCATAATCAATGTGTTCTCTAGGAACTCATCCGATCCAATGTTAGTTGGTTTGTAAAATTGTCAATTCAATCCAATTTCACCTTGGACAAAATCCAATCCAATTTCAATTATATTGAATTAGTTTGAATTATTAGTTTTACTACAAAGAGAGAAAACAACAATTTGAAACCCAAGTTTTAAGCTTTTATTAAATAAGTTTTAATTCCAACTCATCTAATTGTAATAACTTATATTATTACAGTATCAAATTACTCATAACAATAACATAATCACATCACTAATAAATTCCTAACACCAACAATTTCCAAACCTTTTCTTGAAAAAACAAAACGGTTGACAGTTTCCAACATATAAATCCAACATAATCCACCAAAAACACTGAAACCAACCAAAATCAATCAGTTTTGTTGAATTAATTCGTTTATGCTGATTGATTTTTCAACAACCATATTTTATTGCATTAAAGTCATATGTTTGCATGTCTGCCACTTATAAAAGAAAGAAAACAATATTTTAGAGATAAAAAATCATGTATGTTTATGGCAAAAATGCAGAAATGCAAGAGCCGTAGAACAAAATCTTTATAATGAAAGCCTAAATTAAACTAGAATACTTCAAACCATGCAGTAAGATTTAGTAAACTCCAAAACATGATAGAAACCAGATTCTATAAGGCCAATGAGAATCTCTCGTGCAACATCACTATCTATATCCATATGAACCCTTCTGTAAACTTCTTCAAGCTCATTTTGCCTCTTGAATACCAACTCCTTCATCTTACTGGCTTTCAGAATATTCAATCTCTCAACTTCAAGCTCCACCTAGCAATAGTACAAATAATAATAAGAATTTTCAAAAACGATACGAAACACTTTCAGTATATTAAAAACTCCAAAGACAGATTACAGACAATACAAATCACCTGCTCAATGACATCTAGAGCAAGACCCCCCTGCACTGGCACCTCATCAATTGAGGAAGAAATTAAACTAGTGACATGGGCAAATTTTTGTTGCTCATCAACAGATGCTTCCAGGAGGTTCCATAGTATCATCAGTGTGCTCGTAAGATCTTGAAGCTACAGCAAAACAAAATATACAACGAGGGTTGAACATATCAATTCCATTGTAATAGCAAAAACTATTCAATTTAATTAGTTTTGAGCCATATAACTGTTCAATATTTTCTCTAAAAAACTGAGTATCTTTGGAGTAAAATCAGTCCTCAATCTTTTGGGAAGCTTATTATTCATTTAAAACTATTGTCATACTAAGAAAGTGTTAGAAATGAGTTCCTAAGCATAATGCCAAATAATAATAATAATAATAATAATAATAATAGTAATAGTAATAATACATCTATCAGTAATAAACTTGGGTAATAGTAATAATACATCTATCAGTAATAAACTTGGGTTCATCAAGCATAGAGATGGCCCATTAAAATCCTTAATTAATTTATTTTCACTTTTGAACAATAAGGGTTACTCAAACAAACACACAACGGAAAAAAAAGTAACAATCATGGTAATATCACCTTTTGAAGTCTTTGCTGTTTCTCTTGCTTTAGTGACCGGATTGCACCCGTCAATCTGGCTAGCGTGTAATTGCTGATGCTCTTTGATTGACCAATTGTCGGATCACTTAAGCTTGGATGAGCATCATTTACCGTCTCAAAGAAATCAAATGACATCACCAATGACAACTCGTGAATAGTATTGATATGGTGGTTAACTTTTTGTAATCGGAGAATCTACGGATAAAAAAAAAAAAAAAAAGGCTAACATTACTGAAATGACCAAACTATTTCATTCATACTATGACCTAAACCGCATAAGATGACCAAAAAGAAGAAAAAATGAATCTTCTCATTCTGGAGCTCGTGAAGGTGAGCCTTAAGCTCCCCCAACTTCTTGACTGTCAAATCACATTCATTAACCTGTAGATCCGCAGACTTAATAGATTGCTCATTCCCAGCTATTTCTGCACAAATTCGAACAATCTGAAACTGGGTTTCAGAAAATTCCTTTATTCTTTGTTCCTTCTTTGACCTCAAGTCCTCCAAAATAAGCTTGATTGCAGATATTTGTTGCTTAAGAGTTCCTTTGCCCTTTTCAAATAGCAAAAGATGAGCAAAAACAATGCATAACTTTGCATAATAAAATAACTATAAAGCCAAAAGTTGTATAGAATAGCATGATAATCACTTCCCCTTCTACAATATACAAAAGAAAAAAGCATAAAAAAATTTATAAGTTCCCTTACAACATCTAGTATAAATCACATTTTTCTACAATAGAAAGATCAGCAACAGAGAAGAATGAAAATGAAAGAAACAGAGAAGGAGCAAACCCTTGAAAAGGAGGTGTGTTGTTCACCAGATGCGGAAATAAAGTTGGCAATTTCTGCTTCAGCCTCAGCCAATGATTGAAGCAAATCAGCCTTGTACTTCCTAGTTTTTTCAACCTTTCTACAGTAAATATCGAGGCATTCTTGCTCAAGTTCCAAAAACATCTTGTCCCTTTCACTATCACTCTCCCCAATTTCATCCCATATTATCTAGATCACATCATTGAACACGAGCATATAAATTACATGATGAAGTAAAACAATCAAACTAATAAGAATAAAAACATACACAGATTATCAAAATTGAAATAAAAGGTCCCATGTGGCAATTTCGGAAGTCAACAATATACCACAAGATACAATTCCACATCAAACGCCATGATATGCAAACTAACAAGCACCTAACCTCAAATAAATATTCAGATGCCAATTTTAAAGCCATAGTCTTGAAAACGGAAAAGTAAATAAAAAAATAAGTTCATTTCCTCGGTGAAATGTCACAATAATAACTCAAATCACTTTTTTGTCCTGAGAAATTTCTGAGCAAACAAACATAAACCACAAGTGGAATCACCACAATAAATTATAAGGGAAAAGATTAAGAGAAATTAAAAACTATGCATGATAAACACATGTAATCAAATTAACAATAAACATATTCAATAATCAACAACAGTTAACAGCAATTAAAGATTGAAGTTACAAAAGCGAGTG
Organism: Acer negundo; assembly: GCA_035582765.1. Taxonomy (NCBI): domain Eukaryota; kingdom Viridiplantae; phylum Streptophyta; class Magnoliopsida; order Sapindales; family Sapindaceae; genus Acer; species Acer negundo. Next base: position 14,662,183 of record CM069242.1, read on the forward strand.
AAGAAACAATTGAGAATATAATAAGTTTCGCATATCTAAAAATATTCAGACTTGTAAATTAGTCTTGAAAGAAAAAAACTTAATTTGATTGATAAAATATAAGTAACCAAACACAAACCACAAGTAAAATCACCACATTATACTACAAAAGTATACAAAAAAAAAAAAATTCGAGTGAAAGAAAATTAATCAACAACAGTGAAGAGCAATGACGTAACAAGAGCAAGCAAAGAACCTTCAATTCTTGGTAGAGAGAACCGCAAGTGGTCTGTGAGGGCATAGTTGTAATTTCCAGATTCTTCGGATATGGAGGAGTGATCGAGAATGAGACTCGACGCTAAGACGACGAAACCTTATTGTATGATGAGGGAGAGAGAGAGAGAGAGTGAGAGTGTGTGTGCGTGTGTTTTTTGTTGTTTGCAATCATTCTCTGGTGGTCTCCATAATAGGAAAAATATTGAGATCCCGAAAATTTGATTTGAATATTTTGAGCAGAGCCACAATGAGTTAGACAGACGTTTCGAAATCGGAGCGTTACGGAATTTAAGTTCTCATTTTAGAACGAAAATTCATGATTTCGAATTTTTATTTTTTAATGAGTATAAAGGTTCGTTTTGTACGATTGTCCTGTTTAACTTCTTGTATGTTTCTTAAAAATAAAAAATAAAAAAAAATTTAAATTTTTTTTTTAAAAAAGTATGAAAACTAGGGCAATCTTCATTTTGGTCCCCAAGTGATTAACTTTTCTTTCTTTTTAAACAATATTTGTGTTTTTTTTTTTCCATGGCCTCTAAATTATCGAAATTTCATCAATTAGTCATTCTCTTACAGACAAACGTACGTCTTCAAGGGTTAGGGTTGCAACTTGCAAGCCCACTCCTAGCCAATTTTTATTTATTTATTTTAAATGTTCAATACTATCATCGTGTAAATAACCTATATATTTACGATGTTTTTATTTTTTCAAACCAAATAAGACTTATAATAGACTTGTCAAATTAATTAGGGATGATTCCTCAGTCTTGAAAACATTTTAAAATAATTAAAAATTATCTCTTATAGAAATTCATTAAAACATCATTTACATTTACTTATTTTATCAAAAATTGGCTCAATTTCTTTGTAACATGATTTACTTATTTTATCAAAAATTGGCTCAATTTCTTTGTAACATGAAAAAATCGGTCTTCAAATTACATATGTTTTTATAAATTATATGGAATTAAATATTTTTATTCTATTTAGTCTAATTTCAAAAGTACAATGAAATAATTCAAAAAATAGGTGCAACGTTAAAGAACAAAAATTTAACTATATAATATATTGATTATAGAAAATCTTGCTGGTGTTTATATCTGAAAATATGCATTTCGTAGGTTAAGGCCCGTTGTCCGGCCTCATTAGGTGTACCTTTGTTTTATAGTTAATAAAATTTCTCATAACTCTTGAGGTTAAATATCAGTTACGTTGCTGTTTACTATCATCCAATATTGCTTCCGGTTTCATAGTAAAAAGCGTTTATTCATTCTAAAACAGCTTACTATCGTCCAATGTTTCTTTCAGTTTTGTAATGAAAAGTGTTTATTTATCCTGAATATCTCAAATCGAATCACCATATAAGTAGGTAGTATATCGGAAATATTCTCATGTTTTGACCGATCCAATCTCATTTAATCTCGATCCTATTTCAATCTCGTAAAAATAAAATAATTCAAGCAACCATAATAAACGTAGAGGAATAGAGCTCCAACATAACTGTTTGTACAATACATGTTTACGAGTTACTGTTAGAGGAAAAATGTTGAGTCACTGTGTAGATGACAATGGAGGAAAAGTCCTAAAAAGGGTACGTGTCACGCTCATCACCATGATTTCTTTTCTTATCACTATGCAACGACAAAGCCATGTTCATACAAAAAAGTCAAATCACACACGGCCTCTGACTCCCAAAAAAAGCAAAACAAAATGAGTTCAAACAGTAATAATGATCTGGGAAAATTCCTCAGAGACTACGCCGAATGGGAAATCAATGCCTTCCTCTGGATTTCTCTCATCACCATCACTTATCTTCTTCTCAACAAAGTTGTCAACTTGCTCAGATCGTGGAACCATGCACGCAAAATCCCTGGTCCGCCGTCTTCCTCCTTCTATGGCCACTCCCGCCTCCTCTCCCGCCAACGTCTCAACGGTCAGTTTTATTTTGTTTCTACTCAAACTGGTCAATTTCATGGAGTTTTGTTGATATTTTGTAATTTGTATTATGTTTTGGGACCATGTAGATCTGTTTGAAATTTTGAGCAGTGGGTTGTTTATGCCTTTTGGTTTTGGTTGTGGTTGTGGGTTTTCAGAGGTTTTGGATGATCGTTGATTAGTTTCTTTTCATGACTATGTACTTAAATGGTGAATTTGATGCAGTTTAGTTTCTTTTCATGACTATGTACTTAAATGATGAATTTGATGCAGTTTTGTTGATATTTTTGGAAACCATATATTTATCTGTTTAAATTTACTGTGGAATTGGAGTAGTGGATTGTTTATGCTTTCGGTTTTGGTTGTGGGTTTTTTTTTTTATGTTTTGGCTGATAGTTGAGTAGTTTCTTTTCATGACTATGTACTTAAATGGTGAATTTTATGCAGTTTTGTTGATATTTTGGAAACCATGTATGTATTGGAATTGGAGTAGTGGGTTGTTTATGCTTTCAGTTTTGTTTGGGGGTTTTCAGAGGTTTAGCTGATCATTGATTAGTTTGTTTTGGATGAATGTTGAAGTTATTTAGATCTGTTTGAAATTTACAATAGCATAGGAGAAGTGGGTTGTTTATGCCTTTTGGTTTTGGTTGTGGGTTTTTCAGAGGTATTGGCTGAATCGCATGAGAAGTATGGATCGGTCGTGAAGCTGTGGTTGGGTCCTACCAAGCTTTTGGTATCAGTTAAAGAGCCTGGACTGATCAAAGAGATGCTTTTGAAGGCTGAGGATAAGTTGCCTTTGACTGGAAAGGCTTTCCATTTGGCCTTTGGTCCATCAAGTCTCTTCGCCTCCTCATTTGACAAGGTATGGATGGCCTTAGCCTCTGAATGTATCTGTTGATGTACTTATTGAATCTTTCATTGGATGTTCTTTGTAAAACTTGATGAATTCTTTTGTGAATTGATGATGTATGCGCAAATCCGTGATTTTGTTATGACCTATTATTATTATTTTTTTTCAATAATGAAAGATTGATTTGCAAGTGAAATTGTGAGGACAAAGGAGCTATGTTGTAAATTTTAGCAGCCCTAGATTCCTATATCTTAGGGACTTATCTCATCATCTTAAGAACAAGCATACAACATTTTGGGATCTTATATCGGTGATTTACATATCCTTAATTTATTTAAAATATTGGTTTTTATCAGTTTATTATTCTGTTACTGAAATAAAGAGAGTAAATATTGGTGAGATCTTCCCATATAGCTAGCATTTGCTTTTAACGAGTTCCTTTACATTAGTGCTTGAAAAGAAAAAGTAATGACCCACAAATGAAGTAAGTAATTAATTTTCTTCTTGTGGCATTCTCTGGCATATGGTGCACAACCGTTTGACTCATTTTTTAGAGTTGTTGCTAGCATAATACCTTTTTTCACTGGTACATGTGTTCAAGCCAACATCAGTCTTTATCTCAATAACAATAGTTGTCAAATAAGAGCTAGAGCTATAAGTTGTATCACAAAAACATAAAGTGCGCTTGATTTTTTTTTGTCCGGGACCTCCGGGTAACTCTTTCTAGGTCTAAAAGTGTGTGTGGCTGTAGCTAGTACCACAAAATACCAAATAACAATATTGGAGCTTTAAAAAATTTGAGATAGAAAAATTACCTAAGACTGAGAAAAATGGTGATGAGCGCTGGTCAAGGTAAGAGAAAAGTTATAAAGAATTGGTTGAGATTATTATGAAATACTTTAGGAAATTGTAATAGATACACCTTTAAGTAAGTGAAGTGGCATCATTAAGGAATAGTGAAATTGAAATAGAGCTCAAAGTCTATCTTGTGCCATGTGTTGTCTTTTGAGTGGTAGTCCCATGGTGAGACCATTATTTAAATGTGTCCCTATTTTAATTCCTAAAACCTTTCATGACAATTTCAACCATTTTTCTATTTCTTCTCTTACTTCAATCGCGGCTCATCACCATTTCTCTCGGTCTGAGCTAAAGTTTTCTATCATAATTTATTTTAGAGCTTCAATATTGTTATTTAGTATTTTGTTGCGCTAACTAGAACCACATGCACACATTTGGAATTAAGAAGAGTTACCCAAACAAAACAGGCAATCATGCGTACTTTATGTCTTATCACCATGAAGTTATTCCATTTAACTTTTCCTAGTCAAAGCAACAAAGATGCAAGGAGGGAACTTGGTGTAAAATTGCAGGTATTTCTTTTACACCTAGATCCCTCCTTGTATCTGTGTTTCTTTGAATAGGAAAGTTAAATAGAATTACTTCATGGTGACAAGATGAAGAGAGGTGAAAGTGAAGATAACTGAAGTGATGTGGAGTCTTGTGGCATTTTGGTAAAATAATAGCCAAAGTAAGGTTTATGTTATAAGTGGATAGTTGGCTTTTTTGTAAATAAAAGCATAACAATGGCACTATATTATGGCTCATCATTTGAGAATGAAAAAAGAATTGAACAGCTGTCATGTGGAGAACATGAAGTTAGTTTGGCGATTGAGGGGCTAGTGACTAAATCTAGCAAATCTCTTGCTTTATCATGTTTTAGTTCTCTTCTTGTAAGCATCCTAGCTTTATGTGTTTTGTTATTTATTTCAACACAGCGAGTAAATTGTTGTTTTTTCTGTCTTTCTCAGTTTCTTGTCATCACTTTTGCCTAACACCAAAACTTACTTCACTTTATACCTGCAAGCTCTCTTGTTGCTATCCTTACTGCCTATGACACTATCTCGTATTATTTCGAGTTATCTTATCCATGATCGAGCTTTTAATGTTTGACCTTGAATTCTGGTTATCTCCCAAAGGAATATACTGTGCTGCTGTCTAAAGCCTAGAATATGGACTTTGGAGCTTATCAGTAGTCAATACTAAACGTAGATAGTCATATCTAAAATAATGCACTTCACTTTTGATTTGCAGATTATTCTAATTGTATTACTTGTACTAGTTGTGTTCTGTATGTACTGGAAGCCTCTGATGTGCAATGCTATTTTTTCCTTAAGTCGTATGGGATATTAGTTTGTGACTGTGACTGTAAGATATATGAGATATTACGGTTTCAAATCTGTAAATCATCAATTTATTGCCTCATAATATGATATTGTGATGACCACTTAAAGATTGTTTTGTGGAATAACCATTTGTTTCTTTTCTTTCTTCTTGTCTATTAAATTAGTTTTCATTTTAATAGTGTGATTGTATGTAGTGAATTCTCTTAGATGATTTATTGTTTATCTAATTATTTGTAGGTGCAAAAGAAAAGGGAATCACTGGCAATGGAATTGAATGGGAGGTTACTTGAGAGAGGAAACGTAAATTATGCGAAGATTGTGGACTCTGTAATGGAAAGAATATATGAGATAATGGGAAAAGGAAGTATTGATTGTAGGTTGGCTTCCCAACAAATGGCTTTTACCATGTTGGGAGCCACAATTTTCGGAGATGCATTCTTGGCTTGGTCAAAGGCAACTATTTATGAGGAGCTTCTGATGACGATTGCTAGGGATGCTTGCTTTTGGGCCTCATACAGAGTTACTCCCTTCTGGAAACGGGGATTTTGGAGGTATCAACATCTTTGTACAAAATTGAAATGCTTAACTCAAGATATTGTTCAACAGTGCCGGAGGAACTGCAAGTTATTTTGTAATATCGATCAAAGCTCCCATAATGAAACTGTAAATGCTGGACTGGAAGCTGCATTAGGTGGACCATCTTGTTCTGATGTTCTGAAACCAGATAATGTTTTGTCACTAGAGCTTAATGGCCATCTCAATGTAAAAGAAGAACCATGTGGGAATATTATGGGTGTGATGTTTCATGGATGCTTAACTACAGCAGGTTTGGTTGGTAATATTCTGGAAAGGCTTGCTACACATCAAGAAATACAGGATAAGGTAGCCATCTTGTATTTCCATTTAAATTTATTTCCTTGGAGGATTATATGCTATCTCTTGAAAGCACAGAAACTTGATCCTTCTCTACTATATTGTTTGAACTCACCGTCTGTTAATGCTCTAAAATTCCCTAGCTGGGTTTTCATATAATTATAACATGTGAGAGAAAAGCATTTAGGGAGAAAGAGTAAATGAAGGAAAATGGGGATTTGGAAGTGTAGCAGAAAAGTATTTGGAGATGCAGGTCGTTCCTTCCATCTTCTGTTTGGCAGTTGGCTTAGATTTATTTTTCCAGTGTTTGGATTTATGTCTAAGGTTTTAATAGTTATCACTAACTGAGGTTCTTCTTCATTTGTAAATTGTAATAAAAGTTTGTTTGCTAACAACCCCTCCCCCCCACCCCCCCACCCCCAAAATGTTAAAATTGATGGACTCTTACGAATTCTGAAACCACAAGGGACTACATAAAATTAACAATAAGGTTAGGGGAAGTTGGCGAAATTAATGGGGATACAGTTGTCTAATTTTATATTTTTGAATTAATAAGGGCAATATAGGTATTTAGAATTTTGTTAAATGACATTTCAAAGTAATTCAATGTCTCTTTTAAGAAGTAACGTCTCACATTCTTTTTGAAATGGGCTTCCAAAGTTGGTACAAATATCCATAATCACTTTTCCAATTATTTATCAAAGACAACTTTACTCTAACATCATAAACATTGTTTTTTTTTTTTTTTTTTTTTTTTTTACACTATTTAAAACCAATCCCAAAAGGGGCCTAAGGCCTATTTGACTAATTTCAGTTTCACATATTGAAAATCTTGATTTATTTTATTTAGTAGTGTTTCTTAATCAGAATCAAAAGAAAACTATATAATTAGTTTTCCACTTCTAATTTGTATTATTCTAATTAGTAGTATTATATACATTGGAGCTGTTGGGATAGATCACTGCCCCCTTTTGAGTGACAATAGCTCGTTTGGTGTTGGAATCAATTTTTTCTTTGCTTATTCTTTAGAATTTTAAAGGTGAGCTTGTCTTTATAACTGAATTTCAAGTGAAGTGTCGATAAATATATTGTCAGTTGCTTCTCTCTTTATATGCTTGAGCCGGAGGATTTGATTATACATCGAATTGATTGCATGCTGTTGCTAATTTATAAGATTATCTTTAGTTGTCAATAACATTTTCTGTCATTTACTTTTACGCATTGGGGGTCCTGGATCAATTTATGTGATCTTTAAATAAAATTTGCAGATTTATTCAGAGATTATTATGGCACAAAAGAAGGAAGATGAAATAAGTGTTGATAAGATGCTCTTGTTATTGGCATCCGTTTATGAATCTGCCCGTCTTTTGCCAGCAGGACCTTTATTACAGAGATGTTCGCTGAAAGATGGTGAGGCATTGCTTACTTTTATGGTGAACACTTAATTTGGTATTGTTGGATGTAGTCGATAACTTTTTTCTATTACAAGGCATATGTTTTATGGCGGCATGCCTTGCTGTCACCATGGATATTTAAGAATTCTGAAGCTTTTCTTTGAAACACTCAATTTGTGCATGTTTGTGTAACATTTGTTAAGTGATATGTGTACTTGTGATTGTTATTTCAAAGAAAAAAAAAAAAGATTGGAAAGGGCATGGGCAGAGTCTGTGCCATTTTGCCAATCTGTTTACTCATTGATTTTAAAAGTATATTGATAGTTATATGTTTGCTCCATGATTACAAGCTTGCTTTATTTCATTGGCAAGGAAATTTTTTGAAATTTCTACTTACCAACTTCTCATTTCTTGTAAGGATTTATTGATGTAAAATTTGAGGTTTATTCATCGTTCTGTTTACTCTGTGAAGTTGCTTGAGCTAATGGTTGTTACATCTCCGGCTTAAGGTAGTTGAAGTTGAACATTAATATGTTAACTAAAATTTCCGCATGTCACACATTGTGCATGAGAAAAAGGGGATAAAATAATGCTAGTTCAATATAATGGGCTTTAGATTTTATCTATCTAGAATGTGGTTTGTGAGATTTTTTTAATCATTTGTTAATGAATAATATTGAAGATGAATAAGTATTTATTTAGTTTTCTGCTCCTTTTGGGGCTTTTAAAATGTTCTGTATAACCTACACTTTTATGCTGCTTTGCAAGTGTGACTATGTAATTGTTCTTGCTAATGGTGATCATTTTACTGCTTTATATGTATAGTTACTGATTGTTTCTTTTTTCTTTTCGATTCTTGAATTTTCTCTCTTTTACTTCAAGATTTGACTCTTAAAAACAGTGTGACCATACCCGCTGGAGCAGTGTTGGTTGTACCTGTACAGTTGGTACAGATGGACAAATGTAGTTGGGGAAGTGATGCTAAGCAATTTAATCCATACCGTTTTTTGTCAGAGACTGGAAGTCAATCTGATCAGGCACACAGTACATCATTTGCAGGTTTCACTCATGCTTCTTTCTAATTCACTTTATATTTTAGAATTTCCTTTCTATGTATATTCTAGTTATTCTTTTGAAATGATGTTCGATAACTGTTGATTTACTAGTGCCTGCAGTAGCATGTCCCATATATGGGCACACTGCACAGTGCTATATAGCCTTACATGTAACACATTAATTTGCCTTATTAACTGTTAGTGTCGTGTTGTAGCCCAGACAATGCAGATGGTTTGACTATACTTCTGTACAAGTAAATTTAGTTGGTTCACATTTTACTGATATTTCTGCATGCAGAGCTCAATCTAGATTTGCTTTTTCATTACTCCTATCATCCAGTCTATGATGTATGGGATACAAATCTACAAAACATGAATGTGACAATCTTAATCTTTTGTGATAATTGTCTTCAGGGGCTACTGATGAGCACGTGGATCCAGGAAAGGGGTCATTTGTTTTGAATAATCCAAATGATAATGCAGCATTTCTTCCCTTTGGCTCTGGCAGTCGTGCCTGTATTGGGCAGAAATTTATAATTCAAGGAGTGGCAACTCTATTTGCTTCATTGCTTGAACGCTATGAGGTTCGTGCTAATTTTTTATTGCCATTTTTCACAAATTTTTTCCCCTGGCATGGTTCATTGCATACAGTAGTTAGATTCTGATAGGTATAAGGACAATTTTATAGCTTTCGTCTCTCCTCAATTAAACTGAAAGGCCACATTCATGTGAAACCAGATGTCTTAAGGGTATCAGTATTTGCTAATGCTATACAATCGATATAGGGAATTTATCTTCACAGTAATAGCATTAATAACCATATTTTATTTTTCGACTAAAATATATAAATAAATTACTAAATCTAGAATTTGGAGTCGAATATTAGAATTCAATAAAAAGCTTTTACATTTTAGTTACCTCTGCCTTGATGAGATTTGATATTGGTGGCAAAGTTTTCTGTCCATTGTTTCTTTCTTTGCGATAATGGGTGTTAATTATACCTTAGGCCTTTACATCTCCTGTTTGTTTGTGGGGGTTATCCTCAATGCCACCTGATTAATTTTAAATGAACCAAGTCCATCTGATCTTTTTGAAGGATTTGCAACTTCACTCTTGATTGATGCCCCTTCTTTGTAATGCATCCTTCTTAGTAAATTATGATATTTAATTTGTAAATGGGGTATTCTTTTTCTTGTTTCTTTATTATATGGGGAGAAAAAAACCATACGACTTTGAAGGCTTAAATCCCTATGAAATAGGAATACCAAGATCTCATTCTCCAAGTTTCTCAAAAATTGGGATCTTTGTCCATGCTGTAGCTTCACATTCATTGCATGTGTCATCTAGCAAAGTTCTTTTGGTTTGGAACCCATCTAATACTTACATGTGCCATCATATGCCGATTTCGAATGAGTGCAAATCACTGTTCCCAGCTCCATTTCTTGGTGCTTGATTACAAGTTCTGGCTGAGAATTGGGCTGTTAGTTTTATTCTTGGTATTTTTATCCGGAGAGTTGCAAAGCTGAAAATGATGGTCAAAACCACAAAGGAATATGTTAATTGACATGTCTTGAATTTTTAAAGCAGGGTGGATCTACTTATCACTTGTTAGAGGGGTGTGTGTGTGTGTGTGCATATATATATATATGGAACATTCTACGGAGTGTTTGTGTATTCGTGCACCGTTAAAAATTTTGTCTTGTTTGGCATGGTCTCGTGCAGCTTGTGACTTAAGGCATGTGAGCTGCATGTAACCATACCAAAACAAGACCAAATTTTAATGGTGCAGGGATGCATTAAGGCACTAAAGGCGACCCCTATATATATATATATATATATACAAATTTTTTTCATTCCCCGTTCTGTTTCAAGGGACAAAATTAAGACTGCCAGTATCGATTTTTCTCTCTGGGATTATTCATCCTTTTTAGTTACTTGATGCTATTGGGAGTTTCATATGTCTCTGGGTTTTTTTAAGGGTTCAGGTTCACTTTATTCTTCATCTTCTACATAACCACACCAATTATGGCATATAGAATTGTGGTAAAAAAAATCTGCCACTGTTTCGTTTGAAGTGTAAAACGGGTGAACATTTCTTACTTATTTTCACAATTCTGCTTACCATCAGGTGGTGAAGTTTAAATTGAGTTAATAAACATTTGGTAGTTGTTGGCACGATTCTGCTTACCTTCATGCGATGAAGTGTAAGTTATTGAAGTGTAAGTTATTAAACATTTCGTAGTTGTTGGCACAATTCTGCATACCATCATGTGATGAAGTGTAAATTGAGTTATTAAACATTTTGTAGTTGGCACAATTCTGCATACTCTAATGTCCATGGCAATTGACTTGGCCACTTAGGGGGAGTAGCACTAGGTCTAGAAAGGCTGTCTTTACCATCTAACCAATTTGCTGCCATAATTAAAGGTGTTTGGTGACTTTTTGGCCTAAAAGTAGAAAAAGAATCAAATCATGAGTTTATAATATGATTACATTTTAGGAAGTCTTTAGGAACAAGGCAATGGTTGCCCCATTATAACTGCTTTTTTTTGAAAGCTTCGACTTTGCTGTACATGGTTTTTAACACTAATTCTTCTTCCTTTGAATTGCATAACAGATAAGGCTTCAACCAGGATCTGAAAACAACCCAAAAACAACAACGGACAACTGTGATTTCCTGCTTCTTCCTAGTCCCAAGATCGTTTTCGTGAGAAGGAATAACTGAAAAACAGAAGAACCACAGAGGTCCCAGTGGTCATTAATGCTGCTCATATTAAAGAAGAATAAGCGCAGAAGCTGTGTTGCGGTGAGATGTTTATGCTACTTTGTCACTTGTCTGTAATTCCAGGTTTTTGATGAAGAAGACAATCTTTTCGTTTCTAAAAATTATTGGGGAAGCTCTCATGTTTTTGGCTTCAGCTGTGTAAGGGGGAGGATGTTAGATGAGTAAATTTTTCGTACTCTCTTTTTTTACCTCCCCTTTTTTAAAATAGCTCAAGTGCTGTTTGGGATGCCATAACAGGTTTTTTATTTGTTTTTTAAAAGCACTTGAGACCTATATTTTGCAGCTGAGCCTTCTTGTTTTCTTCCCCATGTTTGTATTTACAGAATTTTTTTTTTTTTTTTTTTTCTCCATAAGGGAGTTTATGTTGTATTGCAACCGATGAACGATGTATCAGAATGGTTTCGCTACTTGTTCTATGAAATAAAATTTGTGTACAGTTTGTACTAATCCCATGCACACACTATGCCCACATGTTTGCGCACGCTTGCTCGTTTATGATCATTCATACATGAGGATATGCACACACTTTTGCTATTTCTATTGAATGGATTGATCCCTCCTTTGTAGTATATCTATTCTAAAGTTGGTTTGGAATTCCATCAAACTTAGTTTATCATGGTTTTTATGGATGATAAATTGATAATTTATAAGTTTATTTGTAAATTTCTTCACTTGTTCTTGATGGGGCAAATGATATGGTATGCATCAAAGTGTTGGATTCAGAAACAAATACAACTAAAAAGTGTATTAAAACAAAGGAGACATCTTCTTTTTGTGTGTGTGTTTTTTTTTTTTTTTTTTTTAAGATATTAAAAAATTTATTAGGAACAACTCATGGATATGTAAACTTTACTAATGCTATGTAACTCAAAAACTAATCTAAGTGATTTGTTTATTGACCTCATCATTCCATGATAACTCATTTACTATATCATCTGTGTTGAATTTTGGATTAATTATTTAAGTTGTATAATATTTACTCACTTTAAAATGCTAAAATGTACAACTTGAAAGCTACCTAATTAAAAATCAGGGAAAACAAAGTAAGGTAATGCAAAGTAAAGTAATTATGAAAATCATGTTAGAGAGGGAAATAATAATTGTTTGGGGTATGATACTTGTATAGTTGGATCCCAATGGTTTTTAAGTTATATATATATATATATTTATTTCAGTCATGTGTCCGACAACTTTTTATATTTTATAATTTATTTCATGGATGGAGATAAATAGCATTGAGTCTATTAATTTTGATTAACGATTAACTAACGAATGAACCACTTTAATGTAATGTTTAAAAAGATAAGAATAAAAAAAGTTAATAGGTCAAACTCAAAAGTTGCATTTCCTTAGAACTTAGGATCAAAATGATAATCCCCTTATTTTTAAGATTATTCAACAGAAAGCATGGATTAGTAAAAGTCATCCAACGTCAAAACAACAAAAGGATTTAATGGGGAACTTAAAATTGATAGATATACCAATATATCTATTGATATATCAATATTTTAGAAGGATCGATATCAAACATAGCAAATATCCAATGTCCAGTAAATATTCGGCCGATTTCGAAATATCCATAAAAATCTCCCGATATTCCCGAAATATTGTGAATTTCATCTCGAAATCCAGGAATATTTTATAAATTATTAAAAACAAAATAATCCGAAACACCTAAATTATTGTTCAAATAATTTAGATTGAAAATTATTTTAGAAGAAACATTAGTAAATTTATAAAAATTTCCAAGACCATAGTCAATAGTAGAAATACTGAAATAGAATTAGGAAAAGATTGTGAAAGCAATTTGAAAAAAAATTATTTGTGTTAAACGTGTAAAACCCATAATTATTTTTTTTAATTTTTTTTAATTTTAATTTTGTAACTTTGTGCAGAGAATCCAAAGAATCTCAATTCTTTTTATTGAAAAATTAAAACAAAAAAATAAAAAAGAATCTCAATTATTTGGTATTGTTGAGAATCACAATGAACGCATTTGAAAAAGAGAAACGCAATGAATGAATTTGAAAAAAAAAAATCATCATGAATTATTTATTTTTTGTAGAGAATATAAATTATTATAATACAGAAAATCTCATTCAATTATTCATTTATTTGTTCACCGTTTTCACTTCATCTATAAAATCATCTTCATTCTCCTCTTTCAAGTTTTCATTCTATACGGTTACACTAAACATAGCAAATTTTACATCACAACTCACAAGTTTCTTTCAATATCTTCATCAAATAATTAGGTACGTAAATGCTCACTTTAATGTTTTATGGTATTGTTTCTAAAAATCATTAGAATTTTCATACTTATAAATAGATTGGTACAAAATTTAATTTTGTTTTGGCAGGGAATTATAATCCATAAGAAATAAGATGTCTGGTACTAGAAATGATTCAGAATGGGAGTATTGCCAACCAATGCCGAATAATAAAAATGGTATTATATGCTCGTTTTGCGGTCACACAATGCAAAATGGGGGAATTACTTGGTTTAAATTTTATTTATCCGGTAATGAGATGTACAAAAATGTAAAAGTATACCTAAATGTGCCACCAGAAGTGAAAACGCAAATATCTCAATTGCAAAAAAAAAATAATAATAATAAATAAATAAATAAAAATCTGCAAAGGGAGATTGAGGAAATTCAATAAGAAATAAGGGGAATTTTGCATGATACCGAAGAGGAAGATGACATGTATCATTATCTTGAAGGTTTGCATCATGAAGAGTGAGATGATTATTGTTCTGCAATAGATGCATCCAAAGCATATGAATGGCAAAGAGAACAAGTAGCAATAATCTTTGGAGGGAGGTCAAAGACCCAATGGTAGTATCCAACCGTCACAACAAGTACGTCACACTCAAAATGGAAGAGAGCCGCATAATAAGCCTCCAGTTGCATCTTCATTGTACAAATCATCAGGTGCAAAACAAAAGAATATTAAAGATATATTCAAGGAATGTAGTATTAGAGAAAAATTAGGGAGCTTAGTATCAAAGTTTTTTATTTATGATAATCCGCCCTCACATAAAGCTGGTTCTCATCATTTTAAAAACATAATTATTGGTGCTCAAGAATCATGTGTTTTTTTGTTAAATAATAATGCTTTTGAAATTTTTTTATTTGTTTTATTTTTTTATCTTACAATTAAATTTAACATGCATATGAATATAGGTGTTGGAGTTCAACTACCATTGGTATTTGAAATTAGGCATAAGTACTTGGACATCGAGTACAAGGAAATGAAAGAGTATGCTGATAACTTCAAAACAAAATATGAGAAATATGGTTGCACCATAATATGTGATCGGTGGACGGGACCGACAAGATTGTCAATAATTAATTTTATAGTGTATTGTAAAAGCCACACAATTTTCTTGAAATATGTTGGCACATCCAACAAAATTAAAGATCGTCAGCATATTTATGAATTACTCAAAGATGTGGTGAAAAAGGTCAGCGAGAAGAACATTGTGCAGATTGTCATGTAAAAAATTGATGAAATTACATTTCTTGTTTTGGACTCCTTATGTAGAACATTGTATAGATTTGATTTTTGAGGATATTGGAAAGAATGACATTGTTACAAGTGTCATTCATAATAGTAGGACCATGTAAAGGGGAGGTTTGTAAAGGGGAGATAGTGTGATCTGATGCAACTCGATTTGCGACTAATCATATTGTCCTTGATAGTTTTTTGAAGATAAGTTTGAAACAATTATTTACCAGTGATGCATGGGCTGCATATCGATTGAGTCAAACCGCAACTAACAAAATAATAGAACGGCGTATTTTAGGTTCAAAGTTTTGGGATAATATGACTTTTGTAGTTAAAATATATGAGTTACTATACCACATTTTGAGATTGGTTGATACAGAAGTTGTACCCACTATGCATATCTTATATGAGTTAATGCATGTGATGAAAGATGCAGTAAAACAACAAAGATAGAGTACTAAATGGATTCTAAACATTAAACAAAACCGGTGGGATAAAATGCTTAATCACCTACTACATGCTGTACGTAAATTTTATTTCGGATTGTTTGTCATTCATAATTAAAATTTAATATAGTATTTGTACTAATATTATTCTTTTTTTATTCTTCTAATTTACTATTTGGACCTGAGATATTATTATTTCCCCCCTTGAGATTTACCCTATTGTTAAGACGAGGACAATGTTTGAGCTTATTTACCGTTCTTCCCTCTAAAATCAAACTTATGTTAACTGTCCCCTTTTTGGCACACTTTTCATCCGGTCAATATATTTTATGCCCCACTTTGACAATTAAATGGGAAAGAAATGACCAATTTACCCTTGATGAATTGATGAACTAAAATAAATAAATAAATAAAAACTAAAAACTAAAAACTAAAATAAAAAACACAATTAAAAAAAAGATGGATCTCCACTGTCCATCTTTGAGATGGACGGTGGAGATCTCTTTTTTTATATTTAAATTTAATAATAATAATAATAATAAAATCTTTACTTCAATATATATTATTATTACTATTATTATTATTTATTTAATTTTAAAAATATAAATTAAATTATTATCTATTTTTTAAAAGGAAAAATATGAATTCAATTGAATTGTTTTTGATCTCTTCAATGTTAAATTGTTTTTTTTTGAAGAAACAAAAGAAATTGAATCCCATAAATTCAACATAAAACCCTTCCAAATCATTCATAATCATCATCTTCCAAATCATTCATCAAGAACACCAACCCAGAATTATTTCCAGAAAACCCAAAATCAAGAACACCAACCCAAAATCATGAACATCCAACCGAGCCACCACCACCTTCAAGCCACCACCTTCAAACCACCACTAAATCCACGCCGCCACCAACACCACCAAACTGCCATCACACAAAATCGAACAACTTCAAAATCAAAAACACCTGTGATTTTTAAACCAGACAAAATATCAAAAGACAAAATCACACCAAAAAAATCACACCAGACAAAATTGACACCAAACCCCACCCATAAACCTCTAACGAAACCACCCAACAAAAAACCGCCATGAACTCGCCACCAATCCCACCCAAAAATCTCCCAGAAACCGCCACCACCCAGAGATCGATCGAAGGAGAGACAGATCGGCGTGATGAGAGAGAGAGAGAGAGAGAGAGAGAGAGAGAGAGAGAGAGAGTGTGTGTGTGTGTGTCTAATTAAAGAGAGAGAGATATATATATTGTAATTATTATCATTATTATTATTATTATTATTAGAGTTATTTTTAATTTATGCTTTGAAATTGTACAGATCCATCGGTGTTTTTTTTTTTTTTTTAATATAAAAGAAAATGTTATTTTTAATTTATGTTACGAAATTGTAGAGATCCATCAGATTTTTTTTTTAAAAAAAATTGTAATTTTTACTATTTTGAAATTTAAATAAATTTTTTTAAAAAGACATATTTCCACCGTCCATCTCATCCATCTTTTTTTTTTTGTGTTTTTTTAATATATTTTTTATTTAATGAACAATGTCATTGACGTTAATGCCCTTCCATTTAATGGTCAAAGGGGGCATAAAATACATTGACCAAATCAAAAGTGTGCTAGAAGGGGGTCAGTTAACATAAGTTTGATTTTAGGGGGAAGAACGGCCAATAAGTCCAAACCCTGTCCTCGTCTTAATAATAGGGTAAACCTCGGGGAATAATAATATCCCATTTGAACCCAAAGAACCAAAATGGAGACAACATTAGGGATCATTCAGATCTTTTAAAAGCCAATCATAATGTCTATATGCAACTAGACCCTAAAGCTGCCAAGTTTTCTCTCATGAGCACACTTTGAGCATATCTTGAGCATACTAATACACATCACTACACTTTTGCTATATGTATTATTATGATTGATGTTATGTTGTTGACTTAGAAAAAGTGTAGTGATGTGTATTAGTATGCTCAAGATATGATTACAGTTGTGTGCTCATGAGAGAAAAATTGTTGAAGTTGTAGGGATTGCTAATTTTTGAAATGAGTAAAAAGTTACAACTTATAATCAATTTTATAATTCCTATATTATAACTTCTTTGGATGAGAGTATTGTGTTATATACTCATATTTATATATATTATTTACATACTGATCTCATGAGTTATGAATGTAGTTCATATACTTTAAGGATGGAAAGAAAAATTTTGATGAACGACTAGCCATACAGCTTGAAGCAAAATGCAACTAGGTATATAAGTTTTATTACAAAAATCTATGTAATAATAATAAATACGTACTAATATCATTGAAATGGTATTTATACTTATAATACTTAATAATTTTTACTGCAGCTGATTGGTGTGTAATGTATGGAAATTGTGCTCCATCGTCGCGTGCAATAGCAGTTCGTATATTGTCACAAACGACATCATCTTCTGCCTGCAAAAGAAATTGGTCCACATTTGCTTTAATCCATACAAAACAAAGAAACAGTCTTGCATATTCTAAGTTTGAACAACTTGTTTATTGTTATTATAATATGAAGTTGAAACTTAGGGATATGACACCTGAAAAGGATAAAGTAGATGAAACTGATTTTATGGATCTACTTCAAGTAGCTGCTGAAGTAGGAGACAATGATGAGAATCCTATTTTTGATTGGGTTAGACTTGCCTACTTGGATGGTGATGAGGGAAATCCTGATCCACATATTGCTTCCTATGTTTGAGATATGAGAATAAATGTTGAACAAGTGATTAGAGAAGAAGTGAAGAAGTTGGTGTAGATCGTGGAGTTATTGTTAGTGGCTCTTTCGATGACCAACATATTTATAATGGAAATAATGGAGGAAAAGATGATGAAGATGATGGGGATGGTGGAGATGAGGAAGGAGGTTGAGATTCTGGTGCAAGAGGTTAGGATTCTAGTGTAGGAGATTGGGATGCTGGTGCAACAAGTTGGGATGTTCGTGCTAGAGGTTGAGATGCTGGTGCAGCATGTTGGAATGTTAGTGCGCTAGGTTTGGATACTGGTGCAGGTAATTTTGATCAAAATTGTGGTAGACAACAAAAGGGAATTAGTCAAATTGATGAATATTCTTTGACTACGACTCTTTCCTCAATGAGTATAGACACAAAATAGTTCTTTTGGTGATTCACAAACAAGGTCAGGTTCCTAGGTACCATATTATGGTATTTATGATGACTACAATATTTTGATTATCCTTCACTAGAAATATCATATGCAATACCTTTACATACGGATCAACAATATCTATAAAGTTGGGTAAATCCAAACTACCAAATTCATAGACCAGTTGGAATAGATTAAGCAACATACACATGATATATTAATAACTACCTTGAAAACTATGCATATTATATTTTCCTGAAAAAATTATTGTTCGAATTAAGATGGAAATGTACCTTATATATTTGAACTATGAAGGAATTCATATTGGTATTAAATTTCAAACATGCAATGTGTTATGCCTGAATTATGAGTTTATGATAGAATCATGATCATAGAACTATAATTCTTTTTATGATAATTGTGTTTATTAAATATTTAATTTTTTTTTATATTGTATATAATATTGTAAAAGTGAAATCATATATTATTCTATTAAACACTTAAGTTTAAAAATTATATACTAACTCTATCTATATTATAATTTATAATAAACTTATAATTATATTAATTTATTGATAAAGTATGATTCTTTTGATGTATAATTACTTGTTTAAGATTATCCTAAAGTATTATAAGAAAATTTCTAACTTTAGATATAAATATTCTTTTTTTTTCTTTCAATTTTTGACAAAATATTTACCGATACCGATATTATCTTTAAAATATCTATAAATTTAGAAGATATTGTTACTGATATATATATATATATATATTTTCGATTACTAAATATACTTATGTGGTTAATTTAGTAATTAGATTTCAATAATGATTAAAAACTAAAAGACAAAAAGAAAAAAAAAAAAAAATCACTCACAATAGTGATTGACTTTTCAATGTGCTTTGTCTTCCCTTGACAAATGGCACCCCTAAGCAAATTCCAGATGGGTCTACTAAGCTTACACACAAAGCGAAGGTTCTCAAACCGACCACCGTCGATCGACACGTCTCATACACGTGTCGGAATCCGAAGCATCGGTGGCACGAGAGCAAACAAGAACAAAATGGGCCCAAACGCAAACGATTAAAAAATGTAAACAAAAACCCATGAACTACTCCAACTCTCCTCTTTCATTTTCACGCGCCCAGTTTCTGATTCTGATACTTGTTTCCCTCACAATAACAACAACAACAATTCTAATCGGAACACAATTTCAAGTAATGGCCACCACTCTCGGAGGAGTCAGCGATTCCAAATGCGCCGAAAACAGCGTCGAAATCGACAATCTCGGCCGTTTCGCCGTCGAACAACACAACAAGAAGGAGGTATTTGACTATTTTCCCTTCCGTTGTTGTTTGTTATCGGATAACTTTTTATTTTATTTGTTTTTGTTTTTAAAATTACTGTTACAGCTTTTATTTGATCTTGAAACGATCTTGTTTCTAAAGAAACGGAAATCGAAAACGGTGTGACTAGGAATATTTTATGCGATAATTAAAAAATAAAAATTAAATTAAATTCACTGATATTTTTAGTTGTAATCGGCTTCCAAAACCAATGCTTTTTTTTTTAATAATTTTTGCTATGAGTTTTGTTATTTATTATTGATTATTGATTGTGATTTTGGTTTGGTTATGTTTGTGAAGAACGCTGTGCTTGAGTTTGCAAGAGTGGTGAAGGCTCAAGAGCAGGTGGTTGCTGGCACTTTGCACCATCTCACTATCGAGGCCATTGATGCTGGTAAGAAGAAGCTCTATGATGCCAAGGTCTGGGTGAAGCCATGGCTCAATTTCAAAGATTTGCAGGAGTTTAAACACACCGGTGATTCACCCTCCTTTACGTCTTCGGATCTCGGTTGTAAGAGAGGTGATTAACTTTTCCCTTTTCGTTTTCGACTCTCTTGGTTTTATGTGTTTTTTCAGTATTGCATATTTAGTGGATCATCTGTAAATAAATTTAGCTACTTAACTTTAAGATTGATAACCCTAGCGTAGTTTGTCTAGTAATACAGTCTCGAGTGTCCGGGTGTTGAACCACAGGAATCGGTAGAACACGAAATTAAACTATAAGAATAAAAAATGATTGCAAGAAAAATGGAATGATTTGTAATCAAAGAACACACAGCAAAAGAAGAAAATAAGATTGGAAACAATATTAATGAATACTAGGGTGTTGAGGATCTGCATTCTGCAATAAAGAAATTAATAGTAATTGATTCTGAATCCAAATTGTTACATGTGCTCTTAGGGCACAACTTAATTAGGATTTGTATAGATAAGGGCACAATTTTATTTGTACCAGCACAAATTCATTCAAGTACAAAATTACACATACTTCCATGTCTTGAGGAAACAAAAGGTTTTGTTTCAATACGACTTTGTATCAGTACGAATCCTTCTTAAGGTATACTTAATTGATTGGCACCATCTTTTTACCTTATCTTTAGCCTTTGAGGAAGTTGGTTATGAAGTATTCTGTTCATGTGCTATGAGCCTATGAAAGCTGATTAGTGATTGAAGGAAACTAGATTGAAGATGTTTGGTCTGTAATCGAGCATTTATGCCCACTGAGGAGTATTTATGATAGTTTTTAAAATTATATTCCAATTCTTGAGTTAACTTGCTTCGGTCTATTATTGCTTGAAAGGTTATAAATGCTATTAATTGTGGTCAAAACACAGTTTTTTTTAGTAAAGTTGGAAAGATCTATTACCAATCAAAAGGATGAGGTAAAAGAAAACAAAGTTCGGGAGAACAATAGAAAATTATTTTTTATTTTTACAAAAAGGATTATCATTGAACTAGATCCATGAAAAATTAGGATTTGCAGGGATTAATTATTAATAACTGTACACTACTATGTTATGAACTGAAAAGAGGTAATTCCTGTGATTGGCTAATTATATATTAGGAGGTAGCAACTTTGCTTTTATACTAGTGCTTGAATGTTTAATGGAAGTATGCCTATCTCGCTCTTTGCTAACTGGGTCTTGTAATTCAGATGGTCATGCCCCTGGATGGAAAGAAGTGCCAGTGCAAGATCCTGAAGTCCAACATGCGGCAAATCATGCTATCACCTCCATTCAGCAAAGGTCCAACTCCCTTCTCCCCTATGTACTTCAAGAGATTGTGCAAGCGAAAGCTGAGGTCAGTAGTTTCATTCCATTCGTATAGGTTTCGTTCCTCGTATTCATATACACAACTGTCTTGAATGCTTGTACAAAAGTAGTAGTTTATTGTGGAGACAGACAATAGAAGGAAGTCTTAGTAATGGTATATTATTGTGTTGTGCATACACATACACAGGTAGTAGATGAATTTGCAAAATTTAACATGCTTTTGAAAGTGAAGAGAGGAGAGAAGGTAGAGAAGTTCAATGTGGAGGTACACAGGAAGAATGAGGGTGGCTTCCTTCTGAACCGTATGGAGCAAGACCACTCCTGATCACAATTTCACGTGGAGACAGACAGAGAGAGTATAATAATAATTGCTATTTGCTACTACCGGCCATGGTAGGATGTAATATGTATTATGAATGTTAATTAATGGCCATGTACTAGTCTAGTCAGTAAATGCATTGTGACAAAAATGTTTGATGTTCTTCTTTATATATTTCCCTTTGTAATTGCTTCTTGTCCTGTAATTTGAAATTTACTTCTACTAAGGCTGCCATATTCTTACTACATTACACGGTCAAAATACACAAATTCGTGTTCTCCAATGGTCATGGAAATCTAGTTTTTGTTAGAAAAAACACATGATCCTCAGGAGATCTGCATAGGGCATATATTTCCATTCTCAGCTGTGTAGGTTATGATTAACGCATATTTTTAGTTAGTGAATCATTTTTAATGAAGGGATTCTTGATTACTTTACTTGTGTCTTTAACCAACAATTCAACTAAAAGACTTCAAAATTTCATCTACAATTTCCCCAACATATCACAAGAATTATTAGGGTTAGTTTGGTATTCCTTTTAAAAGGTAAAATCAACTTATTTTATTATTCTATTATTTTGATATAAAATAATATTTTATAAAATTTTTAAAAATGATTAAACTGTGATTTTAAAAAATAGATAAAAGATTACTTTTTTAAAGTTATTATAGAATAATTTATTTTCGTATTTAATGAATATTTTAAAATATCATTATTATCTTTATAAAATAAAATAAAAATTATTTATATTTTATTTCATCTTAAAATTAAATATTCTATTTAAATATCGTAAAAAAATCCTTTATTATTCTATTTAATGTATATATATATATAATGAAAAAAAAAATGAACTAATTTTAACACTTTTACAATAAAATTACCAAACATATATATATACTGATTTTAAGCTATACAGAAGTTTTAAAAATACAATTAAAAATATTTGATGATTAACTTCACATCTAATTATTCATTTAATACAGTTAATAGTGATTATTATAAAATTTACAGTAATACCAAACTTACCCTTAGAGACATCCAATAACTAAATATCCTATTTGTTGTTTCAAAGAGCAGACTTAGGAGGCCAGGAGGGTCATTGAGGGGGACAAAAAGGGTTGGACACAACAGAGTATTTGATAGAAAGCAGCAAAATGTACTTGTCTGGGAGTTCAGAATAAAGGTCAGAACGCAATCAACACTAAAACAAAAGAAGCATCCATAATAATAAAATAAAAAAAATAAAAAAACACATAAAAAGGATATAGATAACAAAGAAGAGAAAACAGAAGATTCCTACGGGAATAACGTACTTTTAACCGATTAATATCAAGTCCTCTTAACTAAGGCACATAGGATATTTGTTCTTTCATCGGTATCTATCAAAAATTAAAGTTCATCATGCATAGGTCGTTCAAATATTGGAACCTCCGCATGGGGAACTGCATTGTCATGGTAAACCTGTGCCGCTGCATTTATACCATCTTTGACAACTCCGCGTCCAATTTCTGGCCGTCCAGCCATACCAGCCTTTATGGCAGCAGTGACCTGTCTCTGCAAATAGAGTATCCCAATACGCTTTGACACGACATAAAGAACGGCACAAGAGAAGAAGAGAAATCCCAATATGAGTATCAACCTGTCCAAACAAAATTTAGGATGAGCTCTTGCAACCAAATAAAATTATTCACACAAGGGATTTTTCTGTTAAACCTATCAATAACATCCTGTCGCTGCATTGTAGAGAGCAAGTTTCGCGTTCGCATCAATAATGAATGGTGCCCCTTATATTCACTTTCAGCCTTCTTTAATGTTCCGGTTGATTCCTCTGCAAAACCCCACATACACTATTAGACTAGGCTCCTCTGACCATTTACATTAAAATAGTTTAGTGACAACACTCAACTGTTCTAAGTGACCTCGTTCGTTCCCTAAAATTCAGTTATGCAACCCCGTGTTGTTTACTTACACAATTTGCACATAAAGAACATGAAATTCAGACAGTCCTCAAATACCAAGATAAGTCATCTGAGGTATGCTCCTATTTCAAAGAACAAAGATGCAGACTGCAGAGTCAACAGAAAACCGAACAAATCCAATACCTTCTCTCTTTGTCACATTTTTCACTGAGCAGAACATAATTTAATGGTTCCATGAACAAAATCTACCTTGCATCTATAATCCATTAACATGTAAAGTTTATATTTGCATTGTTGAATGAATAATAAAAAATAATTGTAAAAAATGCACAATACCATAGATAAAATTCAAGCTGAGTAATATGTAAAATAAAAGAATCAGTGCCAATATGTTACAGAAAAAGCCACTACCATAGAATAATGATTACTTTTTTTTTTTTTTTTTAATTAAACATAGGTCATAGAGGAAGGGAACGACCTACCAATTGTCATGAGTGTGTTTGCACTTCTATCCACCTCCTATACATGCAAAGAAGTACAATAAGAGAAGTAAATAAGTAGCTACTCGAACAAAAAATTGTATTGGATACCACAAACAAAGTAGCCAAAACAGCCAACCAACAGACAAACCTGAACCATCAGTTGACGTGTGCGGCGGAGGCTCTCTGTGATGCTTTCAGCAGCAGATGTCATTCCAGCCTTTGTCCTATAATTAGCAGAACCCAAAGTAAGAGAATTTAACAATATTTGTTCATGTTCAAAATATACCAAAATCATAGATTCATACACTGCATAAAATTTGAAAATGTTTATAGAGAATAGTGATATCAGTATGAACAAAAGAAAGCAATACATACTGTAAGTTACGCCTACGAATTGTGGACTCTTCTCCACCACCCAAAAGAAGTTCTCTCTACAAACAGCACAACAATATAACATCAGATTCTTCTCCAAATTGATCTTGAGAAAAATCACAGGTGAATCCAATTATATATCCACTGATGAAATAGTAATCAAAGTCATGAACTGCGGTTTTCTTCAACATATTCTGGATACAGTCAAAGAAACACAAACACACATCTATATCATAAAGCAGCTTAAGAGATGTACTAATAAATATAATTCAATACCTCTTCTTGAGCAGCCTTCCTGACATTTGCCTTTGCTTGCAGATTAGCATTTCTCAGACTTGAACGCAAACTGATTACAAATATGAATAACAAGTGTTACAGAAATTTAACTCTTAACAAATGCAAAAAATTTAACTTCATTAAATTTTTGTAGTCTCTGTTTTTGAACAGAACGCAACATAAAGCCAAAAATTTCCACCCGCTGTCGATTATCTTGAAAACCAACAAATTATTTTGTTCAAATTTTCCTGGGAAAACAAACCAACTTCATGACATTTATGCTTAAAACTTCGACCCTTTTTGCTATTTTCTCTTAAACCGAATAGACAAAAGACGCATTCCAAATCAAACAATCACAATTAGAGAGACCACCTGGTACATTGTTTGTTCCAAGATTGCAGCAGTAACTTGGCGGTTTGGACTTGATCGTCAGAGGGCAGCTGTGGAGTGAGTAGATCGAGCTGAAACTGCAATGAATTGAGCAAAGCCAATCCGTCTTGGGCCAGTCCATTCAATCTTGGAAATGAATTTGAGTTGTTCTCTTTTTCTTCATCCGTGTCTCTTCTTGATTTCCCGTAATTCTCAATCTCCTTTATGTGTTCCTGGGTTTTCTTGTACGCTTCTTCCCACTCTTTTTTTGCTTTCTCCACTGCCTCCACCACTTCATCCATCGATTGGGGCTGTTTGGTTGATGAGCAAGAGAAGGAAAAAAAGGACTAGATGATTTTCACAACAGAAGTTTAACAGTTTTGGACTTTTGGTTGTTGAACTGGGACACTTGCAGATGGTTCTCTGAACTGAAAATAAGATGGGTTAATATCACCCAGACCCCAGATATTTACAGGCGGGTGAGTAACCACACTATTTTATCAACCATGGGACAACATATGACACATAGCAAGATCAAAATGGAGATGCAATAGGGTGTATTCCATGCATTTAATTCCTAGATATCAGAGTGTTAGATTTGAGAGAAAAAACTATAGGTCCTAGTTTTTTTACTTTTTTTTTTTCATTCTAAGCAATGCAAAGCCAAGTAAGGTCTTATTAGTTTTCGCATCAATATTTTAATCTTTAATGGAGTTATAGCCTTTATGATTGAAATTTGGATGATTATTTTATGTGATTGAACAATTGGAAAGTAATATTCCTATGCATGGAGAGAACGAGTCTTAGCAGCAATCATAAAATGAGTTTAAGGAAATTTCACAAAATTGCGAAAAGAGTTATGAGAGTTGTTATGTATTAAATAATAACACTACTTTCCTACAAACCAAGGATTTTCCTTTACACTAATTACTAAGAATTATAAGTTTGATCAATTCAGAGAGACGAAAAGAAATGGATGGTATGGATCCACACTGTCTCAAATGGAAACTTGGAAACTTTTGACTACTGTTTATAAGCATTGGGATCACACATTCTTCAATTTTTTTTTTTAATGAGAAACAATAATGTTTTATTACAATCTGGGATAAGTACAAAGAGTGGACTAGCATTCCACAGAAAGTTACATCCAATCTATAAAGAACCAACATATGAGATGTGTAAAACAAAATAAAATCTTGTGAATTTGTGAAAATTGATCATTTCTTTTTTTCAGAACAAAAACAAAAGACATATTGATCAAAAAGATATACAAAAAAATGATATATAACTCAACTATTTTGCACAAGTACACATTATGAGTAGAAGAAATTAAAGAATGAAAGAATGAAAAAACATATATATTTTTTTTAGTTTCTTATTCTCATAATAGCTATCTGTGCAACAAAGTTATGTTATATACTTATAAATAAATCTGCACACAATGTCAGTAAATGCATAATTTCAACACTTGCCTATGATTTCCATCATGTGGTTTACTCATTCTCAAGTTTTTCAGAGAGAGAAGCAGAGAGAAACCATCCAGGCAAGAAAGATGCAGTGATGCACTCACTTCAAACCTTAGCGCAAACCTTTAAACCAATGAATAAAACATGGATAATGATACTTTCTAATTAACTTCATAAACCTGTTACTCAATTTTCATCTTTCCTTTATCTTCTTTTAAGTGCATGATTTTATTTTTTTTGGATGTCAATAATTTAGAAAGTAGGAAACTATATATCCACAGGCACAGCAGGTCACACTGCACTGATTCTATTAAACATTGGTCATCACCCAATGAGTGGAACCAAAGCTAATAGAATAGATAAATGATTGCCTAATTAGGGGACCAAAACAGAGGGTGACACATACCACAACTGATCAATAACGAGGACAAGTGAACCATAATAGAAAACAAGACAGATAACAACTATTGGTTGAAACGGAATACTAGGAAACAAACCTCTTAACAACACATGACCTAGACCATATACCAACATAAATCGTCTCAGTCCTACCAAAAACAGGTGAGAAATGAAACACAACCCATCAAATGAATTCCATAAGATATCAAAATCACATCAACAGCATCTTGTCCCAAATTGAAATCAAAACACGACCCAGATCGTGCAACATGATTAATTCCCCAAAGCTGAGATACCCAAAACTAAAAGTTTTAGCAGACATCACTCAAAATCAAGTACTTCCCAGATCACATGATCCTACAAATTTCGAAAATAATCAAAATTCTTGACTGAATTTAGTAGAAATGAAGATCCCAAATCCAAAAAAAAAAAAAATCAATTCAGATTCATTTATAAAAACTACGTGAGAGATTGAAAATAGAAGGAGACTCACAGCTGGGAATCGGGTATTGAGCTTCTTTCTCGTAGTGTCAAATTTTGGAGCATCAAAGTACATTCCCCCCACCACCGCGAACCACCTTCTACAAGTCCTCGGCACCACAAACCACAGCCATCATCTTCGACTTCCCGAAAGCCAAATCTTCATGTCCATCAAGCTTCAAATTTACAAATTTTACAGTTCTCAAAAGGACTAAACAGTGTAATAATCTGGGTCCGAGCAAATAACATCGTGTTCTAACAAATACACAACATAATGGGTCCCGATTTCATCTATCGATCAAACAAGAGATGGCCCAACCATCTTTTCGAATAAAATGTCAAGCAATGAAACTAAATTTGATGAAAAAATATCCGAAAAAAAAAAACACTGATAACAACGACAACACTCACACAAAAAATGAATTAATCGAATCGCCACAAATTTTTATTTTTTTTTACCAAATAAGCAAATTTTAAATTAACAATCAAAGCCAAATTCTAACGATTCCAAACAATCCCGAGAAAATTTGGGAGAAAATAATAAAGAAAATGTTACTAAATTGCCAAGTACAAAAAAATAAAACATATCTGAATAAACCAAACAAAAACATTTAAATCATACCACAAACGCAGAAACTGGAACTCCGAAAATAGAAAAAATGAAAATGGAAACGGAAACGTGCACTTACCGGAAAATACGAAACGCTTCGAGACTTCTCAGCAGAGCTTCATGAGGATAAAAAAAACTTTAACACAGAGAGAGAGAGAGAGAGAGAGAGATTTGTCGATGAAAAGAGGATGAGGGAGATGGGAGGAAGTTGAAAATTGTTGTTGGGGATTATCAATTTAGTCCCTGAAATTTGACGAAATATCAATTTTTTAAACATGTTTAATTTTAAGGTACCCGTGATCCCTAATGTTTAAGGTTGTGTATTTTCGGTTTGGTTTGGATCGAAGCTTAATGTCAAATCAAACAAATATGGATCGGTTTGACTATATTTCAACCAAAACTAAAACCAAAACCAAAACCAAAACCAAACCAAACCAAACCAATATAATTTTCCAAATTGGTTCAAACCAACCCAAAAAAAGGTCGAGTTGATTTGGGTAGGTTTATTAGTTTTGATTTTGAACTCAAAAAAAAAAATAAAAATTATATGAATATATATATATATATATATATTTTGCATTATATTATAAAAAATATTTAAATAAAAAAATCACAATAGAAAATAGTAATTATATATATACGGCACCGTTCACATCAATGCGCACTAATGTAACTACATTAGTACATCAATGTCAATGCATGTGGATCACTGATTATGGAGAAGTTTTGACAAGTGTATACACTTTGAGTCAAAGTATGTAAATCTAATGGTCTACATCTAACACACTGATAAAGTTATATTAATGCGTACTAACTTGAACATATATATATATATATATATATCAATAATGCTAAACATCCCACCTACAATCCCATTATTTCCATCCCAACACATGTGGCAACTGAGGTGTCACTTAGTGAATAGATACACATTAATTGATACTTATCTCTCTTACCTATGTATTCAGTCACCAATTAATATTTGTCTACTCACTAAATGACATCTCAGCTGCCACGTGTGTTGGGATAAAAATAGTGGGATTATAGGTGGAATGTGTAACATTATTGATGTATATATATATATTGATTAAAGGTATGTTTGGCAATATCTATGCTTTTCAAACCCTAACATATAAATTAATTTGAAGAATTGCATAAAATAAAAAAACTATAAAAAACATAAAATAATCGGTAAAAGTTATAAAACCTGGAGTAAATAGGAAACATAGGTGAATTTTATATTTTTAGTTTTAACCAAACCACCTTTTATCTGTTTGTCTTTTAGACAAACCGAAGCACCTATTTTTTATATTTTTAATCGAACCAACCCAAACTTTATGGGTTGGGTTAGTCGGTTTGGTTTGGTTAGACAGTTTTTTGTACACCCCTATTGTTTTACTTTATAAAATATGTGGTTTGGTTTGTGTTGGTGAATTATTTCATACAACCTCAAACCGAACCACCTTCAATCGGTTTGTCTTTTGGACAAACCGAAACACCTATTTTTTATATTTTTAATCGAACAAATCCGAATTTTATGGGTTGGGTTAGTTGGTTTGGTTTGGTTAGACAGTTTTTTGTACACCCCTACTCTGGGGGGGTTGCATAGGGGCCATGACCCCTTCAGCCAATAAAAAAAAAATTATATTTTACATAAAGTTAAAATGTAAGCCAATAAAAATTATTTTAATTAACTAATATCTTGTCCCTCTATTATTTTAATAATATAAATTAACTAATAATTTTTGTTTCCATACTTCTATTGACCATGAAAATAGCAGATAAAATCAATCTATTTTAATATTTCAATTTCCTATTATTTCTTACATTATTACCTAATCTAGTGTGTATTATATATAATTTTTTTTTTAAATTTTTTATTTTTATATAGATTTTACTATAACAAACTAAGTAACTATTGAACTTTTATAGCAACTATATTTATTATTTATTTTGTTAGGTTAATTAATTATATGATTTTGATAAATATATTTTATTAGTTTATTATTTAAATTTTGTTAAAAAATATTATAAATTAATTTGGTTTGACATGAATATTATAAAATTAAGTTACAAGTATGTAAATAATTGTGATTTAAATATATCAATGGTATAATGATATTTTAAATTTATATTTTATAAGCTGGGAACTATTAAAACATTATATGCATACCTTTAAGAATAGGCATAGGTTTTGCAATAAAATAAAAGATGTTTTCTCATACACTCTTTGATTATGTAATTAAAATGAAAATTAGGAAGAAAATTAGATTGATTTAGTTATAAATAATTTTCTAGATATAAAATAGACAAATTACATTTAATTAGTTAATGTCTATTTTATTTATTTATTTGTATCATTACTTTTAACACCAAACGATATCACATTTTGTTGAAAATTAAAGTATCAGGTGCGAGATTCCGTATTTTTTCTTTTGTGGGATTCTTATTGATATTATTTGAAGATTGCGTGACATACAATATTAATTTTTGTTTTGACCCCTCTAAAGCCAAAATCCTGGCTTCACCCCTACCCTTACTAACATTTTATAACTCTCCTTCATGACGATGCCGAAAACAATTTCTTGAGTGTATTGTAGTGATTAAAAAGAAAGGGGCAGATGTTGAGAGCAAAGGCGACTCAAGCGTAGATGAGGCCTTAGGCAAAATTTTAAAACGAGACCTTGCGATTCAATAACCCTTTTTTTCTACTGGTGAAAAATTTATCAAGAGCCAATTTTTGCGATTCAACTATTTTTATTTTATTTTAGAGTTTTTCGTATCGGAAATCGTATTTTTTACAAACATGTCTAATATTAGATTATTAGTTATCAAAGCTTAAAAAAAAAAAACAAATAATTCTATTACATTTGAAAACAAAATTAATAAATAAATAAAATAAAAGTAATAGAGGTTGAAACAATTGAACTTGAAATGTTTACGAAAGAGTATGTAGAGAAACTATGAGAGAGTTTGATTGCAGTAGGAGAGTTTGATTTCAATTTGCAGTAGGAGGGTTTAATTGAATATATAAGATATGAAATAATAGATTTTAGTGTGAGTTATAATTAAAATAAATTTAACCGTTGAAAGTAAAAGAATAACATTAATGTGTAAATTTTTTTTTTAGAAAACGTTAACGAGTATTTAATTCCACTTAAATAGTATATATGTACATGATGATTAATCGGCTGCCTAGGCTGATTTTTCAAGTGGTTTACTTGAAAATATGAATCTTTGACTTGAAAATATGAATGGACGGTAATTTATAACGCGCTCACTAATCGAGAATGAAAAGAATAGAAAAGTTCCACAGGAAAGGGAATGGAGGGGAATCGGAGCTAAGTTACTAAATTCCATTCTACCGTTTACTAACTTTTAAAGAATAAAAAAAATGGAATGAGAATGATACAAAGTTGAAAGTACAATCACGGTTAAATTGCCTTAAGCTAACCGGGGGGGAATATGTTTTAATGTCTTTTTCGATCCCTTGTAACAAACAAAAGTTTGTTTATCTAGATAGCTTATATAACACCACAATACACGAAAATGAACATGCATAGACTATTAACAAGCATTTTCAACTTAGTTCAAACATAGCCTATGAACATATGTGGAGGGAATACCAAAGATATAGATATTACCAAATACTTTTATTCAATATATATGTCTCAAAAATACAAGTACATACAAAAGATATCAATACAATTAAAGATCTCGTCTCACAAGAATGTAATCAATTACAATGTCTACAAGATCAATTTGATTAAAGAATACAAAAATCAAAGTTACAATGAAAGAAAAACTTGACACACGATATTTTTAATGTGGTAAACCTTCGAAGAGGAAACGTCCACATGTTGAATCCATAACCACCGACAAAATGTTTTTCACAAGTTAAATAAGAATACACCCTCAAATGTGACCAACTCTCATGTATCACAATCTATTGGATTTCTTCCTATCTATTCTCACTAGAGAAGAAATTGCCTATTCTTTAACCGAGACACATCACATGCCTCTAGAGAATATCCTTACTCGGACCTATTGGAGCCTCACACCCCTTGCCAAGACTTCCCTTGCTCTATGTTGAAGAATCACTCAACAACAGGAGACTTTTCTTGCTCAGACCTATATGAGCCTCACACCCCTTGCCAAGTCTTCCACGCTTGTCTAACCAGAGCCTTACACCCCTAGACAAGACTTCGCTCAGACTTACTTACTTAGAGGCATCACACTTCTTAGCCAAGACTTCCACGCTTGGAATTACTTAGATCCTTACACTCTTAACCAAGTCTCCCACATTTTACAAGGCTATGGTACATGTGATGCAAATAATGCAAGCACATTTAACATATGACTTATGATCAATATGAACTATGGAAACTAGAATTAAACGATGAGTACACAATGTATGATATTCTAGTTTAACAGTCCAAGTGATGCAATCATACAAAAATGTTGCATGAACATATGAAATATATGGATTAAGTACAAATCATGTAGCCATAGACTTAATCACGTGAGCACATAAGTCAAATATTGTCTAGTCATAAAATCAATGAATTGAAACCTAGAATATGTGAAACACCTAACACATGTAATTTTTAGTTTCATTCACAAAGCTAATACTTGAATAAATTATATCCATGAAGCACAAATTCAAGATATTAGAAACATACACCAAAAATTCTAGATTCACAATATATGATCAATGAATATTCTAGCAAGGTTATTGATCTTAGAATAAGTCAATCAAGTCAAAAATAACCCTAGATATCAAGTTAAGCATAATACAACTCTCAAACATGTGAAATTCTAGAAACCTAGAAAACTAGTTCACATTTATCTCTAATTAGACTTGATTAGCTTTGGTATGAAGCTATCCTTATCAATAGCTTTCATCAAACATACATACACATATATAAGAAGAAAACCTATAAGGTTTTAGATTTGTATTGGCTTGATTCCATTGCAAAACCCTCTTTATTTTTAATGGTTAGTTGTTTATGTAGTTCTTGGTGAAGAGGAGCTTCAAAGGAAAAAACAACTTCTCATGCAAATATCATTTTCAAGAGGAAAAACACTTTCTTAGACACTAAGGTATCAAGTTACTTCTTCCTCTTGCAAGGCGTAAGCGTATACACACATAATTCATACATGTGTGTCCCTGCATTGTTGAGCAACTCGCACACACATTCATTGCAATCATATGCGTCCCTACATAGTAATGCCCTTTTGGTAATAACACATTCACACACATGATTTAGTATGCTCATCCATTGATCTCATATTGTCATACATTGTAGAATTGCATGTTCTAAGACTATGTCTAGGAAATTGCATACTTGTGTGATCTTGTGTTTATTTGTTTAGGTTTTGGTGTTTTTGAACTGGAATAAAATCTTATATGATTTCTTGTTGAGTACCGTTCATTTCGGTTACTTACTCATTTGATTTCGAGTTCAAACGAGGAAGTTACGTCTCTTTACGTTCTTGTACTTGTCTTCATCATCGTGTATCGAGACGATTTCATATCCAATTGTAAAATTTTCGTAGTCGTCCTTGTGTGTCATTGAGTTACAGTTCATAATCCAAAGGTGGATTCAAATTCTGAGTTCGAAGGCCGAAGAACAGCCGAAGAACGCGCAAGGTGTGCAATATGGAGCGAAGGGTGGCAAAAGGCCACAACCCTTCCTTCCCGTGGAGGCGCGTGGCCACCACGGGAAGAAGGCCTCTCGGCCTCGCCGTGGTGGCCACGTGCCTCAACGGGGATCAAGGTTGGTGTGGCCAAATGACCACTTTGCCCCTTTTCCTTCTTCAAAAGTTTTCCCTCCCTATATAATTCAAAATCCCGTATACAACTCAACACAATTTTTGGTATTTTGTTTTTATCATATCTCTCTCAAGTCAACTCCAAACTGAGTGATCCAAAAACCGAAATCATTGGTCTTGAAGAGAGGAACAAGTCCCAAATATTTTCAGAGTCAAAAAATTTCCACAAAAATCACAGCAATCTGATCTCAGTTTGTGGTTTATCTTTTTGTATGGTAATCATCTTCTTTGCATTTTTCTCTTGATCAACTTGATTGTTCTTATTACCTGATTGATGAAAAATGTATAGAATGATTTTGATTCATACTCTAGACTTGTTTGAATGATTTTTGAGTTATAGCTTTTTGTGATTTTGGTTGAACAATATTTGAAAGCTAAACTTGATTCACATGAAATTGATTCTAGAAATATTTTGTGATGAGCTTGATTGTTGATTTCTAGGTTTTACTGTCATGATCTAAGAACTAGGATTTGTGATTGCAATATTGAATATTCTAATATTGTTCTTATTGATTTACATGCTTTGATTTCTAGATAACTTTGTGATTGAGTGTTGAAAGCTTAATCTAGTTATCTCTTGCATGTTCATAGAGTTTGTGTGATCAACTTTCTCTATTTGATTGTGTTTGCATCATTTGCATCACTTAGATCATATGCCTTGTAATAGGTGTGAAGTCTCTTATTGTTGAGTGATTCTTCAACATTGAGCATTGGAAGTCTTGGATTAGAGTGTGATGCTCTTTGTAAGTCCGAGCACAAAGTCTTGTCTAGGAGTGTGAGACTCTGGTTAGATAAATAAGGGAAGTCTTGGCTAAGAGGTGTGAGGCCTCTAAGTAAGTCCAAGCGAAGTCTTGTTCAGGACGTGAGGTCGAGTTAACCAAGCAAGGAAGTCTTAGTTGTGAGCAAGGGGCTCGGATCAACTAAGCAAGGAATTCTCCCTAGAGACCTGTGATAAGTCTAGCTTAGAGGCAAACGATTTGTCTCGGTTAGGAAGTTAGTGGCAAGGTGTATTCACTTAGTCCTTGGATAGACTAGGAGTTGATAGCTTGGGAAGTATATCATGTGTTGATTGCCTTGAGTGCGTATCTCTTTTTACATAGTGAATTTGCGTGCTGGTGGTTGTGGATTCAACCTGTGGACGTTTCCTCTTAGGAAGTTTTACCACGTAAAAATACTTATGTCAAGTTTTGTTTTACTTTTCATTACTTCCATATATTTCATTTATAGCATCACTTGTGAATTGTATTTGAATTGTGTTGACTAAAGCAATCCATTTGTTAGACACACCAAGTGTGCACATCATTGTTCTGTAAAAAAAGGTTTGGAAGAATTTGGAGCCTATACTTATTCAACCCCCCTCTAGGTATATTTACACTATAATAGCTTAAGGGAATTTCAAAACCCAAGGCAATTGAGGAACATCAAAGATGAAATCACAAAGTTTGACTCAATACCTTGAAATCTGAGTTGGTTCGGTTTTGATAGTGGAACTACCCCAAAACTCGATCAAATAGCCACAAACTCTTTTGGAAAGGGTAGGGGACTTGATTATAAAGATTCTCCAACTTGAATCACTCAATTTGGAGTTCGAATGAGAAAGTTATGGTGTTTGGAAGTTAGGAAAATTGGAGTGAAATATTCTACACATCTATTTCAATTTTCTTCAACATTTCAACAAGTGAGAGAGATGGAGTATTTAAAAGAGAATGTGAGGGAAACTAAAGAGAGATAGGACCCACTTGGGAGGCTAGCCAATGGCTGTCCCTGTGGAGGCGCGTGGCCACCACGGGAAGGGTCGGAGGTGGGCCTCGGCTTCCGGGGTGGTGGCCGCGGCCATTTGGAGCGAATCTCCCCGACGTTGGTCTTCTCCGTAATCCGCTGGCCTCCAAACTCGGAAATTCGAATACGATTTTGATTACGAATTGTGACTCACTTATACACGAGGAAGACTACGAAACTTTGACAATTGGATGTGAACTCGACTTGATATACGAAGACGAAGACGAAGACAACACATTGTTAAGGAAAGTTTCGTAAGTTCCTAGTTTGAACTCAAAATTAAATAAGTGAGTAACCAAAATGAATGGAACTCAACAATGAATTATTTAAGAACATATTCAAGTTCAAATCACTTTCACTTAAACAAATAAACACAAGATCACATGGGTATGCAATTTCCAAGACGTAGTCCTAATACATGCATTTCTACAATGTATGGCAATGTGAGTTCAATGCATGAGCATACTAAAGCATGTGAATGTGTTATACTAATTTGACACAACTATGCATGGACACTTATGAATGAATTGTGTGTGTGTGCACCTAAGCCTTGTAAGAGAAAAGAGGTCTAATTACCTTTGTAGTAGCGATTTCTTCGAATGAAGACAATATTTTGCTTGAAATGTTGTCCGATTTCCTTGAAGCTTGACAAACTATGAAATAAGGACAACATTATAATACAAAGCAAATATCATTTTGATAAAGAATAATGCCAACTAATACTCAAAATCCTAACAAAAGTTGATTACAAAAATACTCTTGTATATATATATATATATATATATATATGAAACTAATATGCCGTGTCTGATTATATCTGGGGGGAGGGGTGAATAGATTATAATCAAGTTAATTACCATTTTTTCTTGAATAGTCAATATTCAATAAAAATCCCTAACTAGTCAAAATTACAATCAAGTGCAAAATACAAAATTTAATTATTACTTGATTTTCACGTGGAAACCTTTAACAAGGAAAAACCACGGGCTAGTATGTATGCCACACACACGATCCTCGAATCTACTATTTGTAATGGTGTTTACACCCTAGGTTGACCACGTCAAACCCTACGCAGTCACTAACCCACCACTACTACCCAATAGGCCTTTAATAGCAAACATAGATCAATTTGCTTACAGATAAAGCAATCTTAACCATAAGACTTAATTCTCACTAAAGAGATCAACAACCTAAGTGAATAACATGATATTCAATATGTAAGTAATGCTAGGTTACACTAAATGTTTATCTAGAATGAAAGATGGCAATAATCACAATCCTAGATATCAATATTGCTATATGACATGGCATACAACTTAGCTATCAAAGATAAAACAATCCTATGCAATAGCTATCATAATACAACACACAAAACACAATAATAATAAAAAAAACAATCTTGAAGCTAGTCAAGTAATAAATATGCTATCTTGAAGCAAGAACATGTAAAATATGAAGATGACGTTCTAACTGTAAGTCCTGTGAGCAATAATGAAAACCCATGAGAAATCATACTTATAACATGCTAGATGATGTATGAATCATGAAAGGATAATGGGTTTTTGTGTTTTGAAAGATAAAAAACAAGTCTTGATGACTTAGCTTTGAAAATTTTTCTTTGGCTCTCAAAATGTGTAATTTTTGCTCTAAAAAACGACCAAATGCTATCAAGGCATATATATAAGAGATCCAATCAAAGTGCTATTGTTTTGGAAAAAATGCTTCAGCTTCTCGCTTTGTGCGCTGGTGTGTGCACTAGTTGTCATGCGTACAACCAGCGCACATCCTTTGTGAAGATTGCACTGGTGTGCTACGCATAACGTCCAGCGCACGACCAGCGACAATCCTTTCCCGAGGTTGCGTTGGTTGCTACGCTAGCCGACGCATGATGACTAGCGCACTACGCAAGTCTACGCGGGTAAAGGGACCAGCACACTGTACAAGTTGCATTTATCAAACACAAAATTGTGCAAGTGTGAATTGTGAAATACATACACTTAAAATGCAAGCATGAGAAGTGTGCGTGTGCAACTAAGTCACTTCAATGAAAATTAAGCACAAGTGATTTACCTTTGAAGAGCTTATCATCTTAATATCATCTTAAGGTCTTAAGAGGGTATTTGAGCTTCATCATCAATGCCTAAGCTAACATTACATGTCAAACCCCAATCGTGGTTTGTTACCGAAATAAGCCAATCAACCTTGAGGAACTTATAATATAAATATATATATATATATATAGCATGTTGATTTTGTTAATATCAAAAAATATATTTTATATTATTCATAACACTATAACAAAAATAATTAACATATTTATATTATAAAATTTTAACTAATTAGTTTAATATTAATTAAAAATTGAGAAATTATGCACATTTAAAAACATAATTAATTTTATGCTATTACCACTAATTCACATCATATATGTAAGTTAAAAAAAATGATGTGGTAAGTGACTTATCATCACCATATACAGCATGTGATGATGTGGTTAATAAAAAAGCAATTGCCACATCATTTGAGTTGAAATTTGGGCTAAAGTTAAGGGTTGTATAGTATTAGTGTAACGAAAAAACCACTTGCCACATCATTTGGGTTGAAATTTGAACTAAATTTTGGGTTGTCTAGCATTAGTGTTTGATTCCTAGGTCGGGTGGGGGGAATCAAGTTCCCTATCATTCAAGAACTTAATTCCTAATATATGTGTGGGGTCCACAAAACTTAATTCCCAACAATTTTAGTAAACATAGGAATAGACCTGGTAAGGTTCCGGTTTGAACGGTTCGAACCAAACAGAATCGAAATCGAAAAAATCAAAACCGGGACCGTTTTTTAGGTTCCGATTTCAGTTCCAGTTTCGGTTCCGGTTCCAGTTTCGATTCCAGTTTCGATTCCAGTTTTCACAGAACCGGTCGATTCGAACCGGACTGGAACTAACAGTTTCGGTTTAGGTTCGAACCGACAGTTCCAACAATGTTTTTTTATAAAACTTAAAATCCCTAATTTTTTCTAATATCTTTCTCTCTCTCTCTCTCTCTCTCTTTCTTCGATTCTTCTTCATCTTCGTTCTACAGACTACATCCCTTCTTCTTCTTCTCTTCGATTCTTCATCATCTTTGTTCTTCGAACTACGATCTCTTCTTCTTCTTCTCTTCAATTCTTCTTCATCTTCGTTCTACGATCTCTTCCTCTTCTTCGATCTCTTCTTGTTCTTCGATATTTTCTTCTTCTTCTTCTTCTTTGATTCACGAAAGTTGATTTGGTATGGTTTGGGGTTGATTTGTGGGTGGTTTGGGGTTTATGAGAGAGAGAAATTATTGATTTCTGATTTGTGATCTTAGAAGTGAGCTTGGAATCTTGGATTGATGACTGAATACTGATATAGGTTTGTTTTTGTTTTAAAAAAAGAGGTTCAAAATCATCGGTTCTGTCGAAACAGGAATCGACGGTTCCGAAACCGAAACCGAAACTGACGTTTTAAAACCGGAACAGAAAAGGGGGGAGATCGATTCCGGTTCCCATTTCACCAAACCTTGGAACCGGAACCGGAACCGAAACCGAAACCGAAACCGAACTGAAACCGTGTCAAGTCTACATAAGAATTCAAACCGCCGTTTGTTAATTATGTTTTATTTTGAACTACATTATGTACTACATTTGTTTACTTCTATTTTATAGAAGTTATGAAGATTATATATTGTGATTGAGTATGTAAAATGAATATGATTGAAATTTTAGGTTTTGATTGAAAATTGGATGTATTTTGTTTAAATTATTTTTTACATATTATGTTTTCTTAAAAAAGTTTAAGCCTAAATGTCAAAAATGCAACTTAAAGGCCCAAAAGATTAAAAAACATATAAAAAAACCTTCAAAGCCCAATAGGCTCAAAACCAAATTGAACCAAACCGAATCGATCCAAGATAAATGTATTCAGTTCAATTCGGTTTTCAGGTTCAAAATGGTTCAAACTAATTCACATTTTTAGAAACCGAATATATGTCGGTTCGGTTTGGTTTTCAATACGGTTTTGTCCAAAACCGAACCGAACCGAACCGAACCATGCCCATCCCTACAAACACCCCTCTCAAGTCTTAGCTCCCTTCATGCAATCACATGGTCGTTCATCTACTCCCTCCATTCTCCATATTCCATCGTGCTGTGCACCAAGTATTTCATCAATAAAATGTGTTCAAGTAGTTCTTTAATCTTTCTCCTAAAATATTTTTTTTTTCTTTCTATTTATTTATTATTTTCTATTATATGCAAAAATCAGGGGCTATTTGTTTTTTTCACTATAAGACTTATTGCCTCTTATATCTTATATTAAGATAAATTAGTTTGTTTGTTTTTCCAAGTAAATTTTTTTGACTGTTATCTTATTAAAAAAGGGCTACAGTAGAATTTTTCAGTAAATTTCCACAAATATCCCATAATAATTCATACATTTACAATTTTATCCGCACATAATAAAACCATAAAAATCAATTTTCCAAAAATACCCAATTTTGAACAAACCCTAACACAACTTAATCAATTTTACATTTGTAATAAGTCATCCAAAATGAAAAAAACAAATATATCATAGTATCTTAATTTGTAAGTCTTATCCATATGTTTAACAAATTTAGGTCTTATAAGACTTTAGATAAAAAAATGAAAATCCACTCCGCCTTCCGAAATTCTGCAGAGGTTCGGATTTATTAACAGCCAACACGAAGATCTTCGGAAAAGCAACTTTATGAGGAGTCGACTCCACTTTGAGATCACCCCAAAAGCTTACCTTATCACCACATCCGACAACCACTTGGAGACCCTACCCAAGAGTTTGAGCAGCATCCTTACCTACTTCAAAAAGCCTACCAATTGCTTTAACAAAAAAAGAGGAAGTGGATGCTGAACATTGCCAATTCCAGCATAAACTATTCATCGAAATCCCATATTTTACACAAATAACCCTGTTCCACAACATAAAGTCTTCATTACCAAACCTCCACACCCATTTAGCCAATAGACTTTTATTCTTGTCTAAAATCGAACCAATCCATAATCCTTTATTGTGTTTACTTGTGCACACCGTATCCCACTTAATCGAGTGAACCTTTCTCTTTTCACACCCGTCCCCCCGAAAAAATTCCTTTGCAAATACTCTATTTTTTGAGCCACACCCATCGGGATTTGAAAAATGGACATGTAGTACATTGGGATACTTGACATCACCGATTTGATTAAGATCAACCTACCACCTTTGTTGAGAAAAATCCTTTTCCAATGAAATAAGCGATTTTCTATTCGAGACACCAAACTCTTCCAAAAACTCTTCAAACAAGGCCTTCCACCAAGAGGTAGACCCAAGTATGTGATCGGAAGCGAGCCTCCACACACTTAAATGCTGAAGCCCAATTAACCTCTCTATCGCTCCTCCTCTTACCAACTTTAACCACACATGACTTGTGAAAATGAATTCTCAAGCCCGATGCTAGCTCAAAGCATCTTAAAATCCTTCTAGCATTTAGAAGATAATCCAGTCTAGGTTGAAAGAAGAGTATGGTATCATCGGCGAAATGAAGATGGAAAATATGAACCGAATTCCCACATAAAACCGCCTTTCTCATCAAGTCTAAGTCATAAGCTTTTCTAAACAAGCTTCTTAAGCCTTCAATGGCAATATTAAAGAGAAATGGTGATAAGGGATGACCTTAGCGAAGGCCTCTTTCAATGCCAAATTGGTCCATTGGGTAACCATTCACAAGAACTGAGCTTTGGAGAGGAAATACAGTGTCTTACCCATTTTCTCCATTTCTGACCAAATCCCATACCATCCATCATGTACTCCAAGAAGGCATGATCTACACTATCATATACCTTTTCAAAATCCATTTTCACTATGAAACCCCCTTCTATATCCTTCTTCCAAGTGTGTATAATTTCTTCAACAATAATAAAAGTATCAAAAATTTGCCGTCCCTTCACAAACGCCATTTGTGTTTAGCCAACCACCGAGCTAATTACACTCCTCAGACGATTCGCCAACACTTTGGCTAACTCTTTGTACAAAGATCCAACCAAGCTTATAAGCCTAAAGTTTTTCATAGTCTCCGGATTCGCAGTCTTCGGAATCAAAGCAATGAAAGTATTGTTAAGCTCCTTCACAATCGATCCATCCCTATAAAACTCCTCCATGAATCTCATAAAATCTTTTTGGATTGAGTCCCAATTTGCTTTGATGATGTTCAAATTGAAATCATTTGGGCACGGCGCCTTATTGCCATCGCAACTATCCAAGGCACTCCAAACCTTCTCCTTACTAAAAGATTCCTCTAGGGACTCCTTTTCAACTCTTGATAGCTTGTTTAGCTGTAACCCAACAATAATTAGACGCCTCCAAGGAACATTTT
This sequence comes from Acer negundo, assembly GCA_035582765.1. Lineage (NCBI taxonomy): Eukaryota > Viridiplantae > Streptophyta > Magnoliopsida > Sapindales > Sapindaceae > Acer > Acer negundo. Next base: position 14,704,442 of record CM069242.1, read on the forward strand.
TGTAATGGTCTTGGAAATATTCGAACACCCCTCTCCTAACCAAATCCGACTTCGATGTTCTCACACCTTTAAAGGATAACACTCTTAAGAATTTCATCCTTTGTCTACCATTTGCCACATTGTGAAAATTTTTGTGTTTTTGTCACTATCAATTAACCATCTTACCTTAGACTTTTGTTTCCATGATTGTTTTTCCAAGTGCAAGGCTGTCCATAATTATGAGATTATCTTCTGATGATCTTGTCTTAAAAGATCCGACCACCTATCATTCTCAGCCTTTTTATCCACTGCCACCAGCTGAGCTTCCAAATCTTTTATAGTACCTGAACCTCTTCTATTGGAACCCAACCATCTCTTTATTTGAAGCTTTGTTGCTGTCAGTTTACACTGAAGAATAAATCCCTTGGACCGTCCTACCTTACAGCCTTTCCAACCCTCCAAAGCTTCCTTCATTAAATCCTTCTCATCCAACCAAGAGTTATAAAACCGAAATGGGCAAGGGCCCCAATTCTCCACTTGCTCACCTATCATAATTATGCTGTGGTACGAAATTGTCCTAGGTAGCCCCCTTTGAACAAGATCAGGAAACCAGGGTAAAATTATGGGAGAGATTAAAAAAAGATCTAACCTTGCTTAAGAGGCCTTCGCTCTGTTGTTGGACCAAGTATAGGTTATTCCATGCAACGAGATGTCCACCACAGAAAGGAGAGATGAGAGTTGTAAGAAAAAATAGGTTTGAATTGGGTATGGGCTGCTGTTGAGGCTGTAGAAAAATTAGAAGGAAACGGTATTTATATGGGATACCAAAAGTAGGTCAAAAACTCGTCCTTTGTTGACGTGGTCGACTTCGGCGGTTGAAATCAGCGATCTATGGATGTGGAACAACCTTGGGCGCTGAATCCACTGTGAAGAATCGGCGGTCTATGACCACTGAACTGATTAGTAGCCGAATTCTCTGGAATGAATCAGCGGTTTGTAACAGCCGAATGGCTTTGCCTGCAGAATTCTTTGGACATGGTCAGCGGTCTATAATCGTCAAAATGGCTTGGTAGCCGAATTCTTCTATGCTGAAATTGTAACTTAGCCCTTTGACTTAGCCTTTTCTTCACTTTTGACTCTAAATTGACGAGTTCCACACAAACTTCTCTACTTTGCTCAGATACCTGCAAAAGCTAGATCGAGCCATAAGAATACTTGAGTTCACTCAAAAATCTGATCAAAAGCATAGAAAAAAGGGGCCAAAATTTAGTATTAAAATGGCTCGATCAACCTTTGTGGCAATGTTGACCTTCATAACAAGTTAAAGGAGACCGGATATGGATACTCGTGGATGACAATTTTAGTCTGTTATTCATTATTATAAGGGTAAAACTAGTAATATGAGAATTTCATTAAACTCAAAATAACTTTCCATGTTTTTAATTTGAGTTAAGCTCTTTTATGAAAAGTTGAGTGTATCATGTATGGATGGGCATTCTACCCATGGCTATGGATACCCGTGATTACCGTTTACAATTGGCGGGTATGGATATTACTATTCATGTACACGGACAAATATGAATATGAAATTTTATACCTGCTATGGACTCAGGTAGGGTATGGATATTAAAATTAATATCCATACCTACCCACACATATGCTTAAATTTAAGTTATAATAATATATATTTTAATAATTTTTTTACCATATTAAACACACCATTCTGTACTAAAGTATGGATATGAAATTTTATACTCAGTCGTGGATTCAGGTAGCCAAGGTATGGATATGAAATTAATATCCAAACCCTACCCATATACCTATTTAAATTTAAAATATAATAATTTTTATAATTTTTTACTACATTAAACACACTGTTTTTGACTTGAGTACTAAAACAGCCGTAGAATCGGGTAGCTAGGGTATGGATATGAAATTAATATCGATATGATATTTTGCAATTGTGCCTCCCCCAAATCCAATATCCGCATACTCCTCTGCCTTTTCTCTATCATACAACCACAGGTCCACAAACACCCATCTCAAGTCTCAACTCTCTTCACACGGTCCGACGGTTGTTCATCTCCTCTCTCCATTCTCCATAATCCATCGCGCCACACACCAAGTATTTCATTAATCAAAGGTGTTCAAGTAATTATTTAATCTTTCTTCTAAAAAATATATTTTTTTCTTTCTATTTATTTATTATTTTCTGTTACATGCAAAAATTAGGGGTTTTTTTTTTAATTATTTTTTTTAACTATAAGACTTGTTACCTCTTATATCTTAAATTAAGATAAACCAGTTTGTTTGTTTTTTAAAGTAAATTTTTTTGACTTTTATCTTATTAAAAAAGTGCTATAGTAGAATTTTTTAGTCAAGTTTTACAAATATCCTATAACAATTCATACATTTACAATTTTATCCGCACATAATAAAATCCTAAAAATTAATTTTTCAAAAATACCCAATTTTGAAGAAACCCTAACACAACCTAATCAATTTTACATTTGTGTCATCCAAAATGAAAAACAAACATATCATAGTATCTTAATTTGTAAGACTTTTCCATATGTCTAACAAATTTAAGTCTTATAAGACTTTAGATAAAAAAAACAAACAGCCCCTTAGTGTTTAGAATTTGATCACTTGCTGTGTCAATGCTTCTATGTTGGTATTTGATTTTTATTTAATAGACCATTGTTACGTTATGCTTGTATTGTTGATGTTTAATTATTGTTTAATAAACCATTGTTACATACATTAAATTGTATTGTTTGTTTGTGGAATTTTATTTTATTCTTGTATGTTGGTATTTAATTATTGTTTAATAAACCATTGTTACATACATTAAATTGTCTCGATTGTTTGTGGAATTTTATTTTACAAGAGCAACCACCAAAATAGGAACAAGTTTTTGATTGGCTACTAAATTCTTACCATTCTTTTATTTTCACAGGTACAGAGGAGAACAACTTTGCTCACCCACACTAACTAGAGATAAGCATTACCTCCCACCTCATTATTTGACACATGTCCCAAACTCAACCCAAAGTCCAAAATTAACTTAAAGTTAACCTAAAATTTGGGACATGTGTCAAGCAATGAGGTGAGAGGTAATGCTTACCTTTAGTTAGTGTGGATGAGCAAAATTATTCTCGGTACAAGGTGGGTATAGATGTGGATATGGACAAACCCGGCCCTATACCCTAGCTGTAACAATCCCTAGCTTGGTTGGATTGGCATTTTCTAAAATAACTTATGAACTTTGAAAGCTTTTTTTTTTTTTTTTGGAAAATTCAAATAGTACCAAAAATCACTTTTGGACTACCAAATAAAATAAAAGTAGGATTTCAAAAGTTATGGTTGTAAAATTTATTGACATTCCTAAATAGGCTATAGTGGTTTGATTTATTTATTGTAATTAAAAAGACAAATATGCAATTTTTTTAAAAAGGACTCAAATCGCCTATCCAAAAATGGTGTTTCAATTTATATCTAACCAATCAAATTGAGATATGTGTCTAAATTTATGGAAAAAGTTGAAAAAAAATAAAAATAAATAAATGTAGACACATATCCCAATTTGATTGGTTAAACACAGATTAACAATCATTTTTCGACAATTGATTTGAGTGTGATGGGCAAGTGGCACTTAAAGCATGACTTGCTGTCATGCTTTACATGTTTCCTTAATTGACCTCTAAGAAATAATGATTTGAATTTCCATACTTTAAATGACTTACTTTTTTAGAATGAAATAAATTTGACTGAATGAATCAGATTTATTTCTTATGAAATCCAATCCAAGTTCTGACTACCATATAAACATATCTAACACTCTATTTATAGAAAATTTGACTATATTAGTTAATAAAAAAAAAATGTGTTCACATTGAAGTTGAAAGACATCTGTTGGAGAGCCTTTTCATGGTACAATATCTTAACAAAGCCTACTCATCACTTCCAAATTGATGAATCCAATAATTAGAATATGAGATATCTTTCCATGTTTTAAAGGATTTGTTTTTCAATCAAATCCTCCATAAATTAGATCCAACTCCAGACTCACTCTCACACTCATTCCAATATTACAATCCGGCCAGATCCGATCCAATCTTGAGAATTTCATTTCATTTCAATAAAAAAAAAAAAAAAAAAAAAAAAATGGAGCCCAAATCTTCTAATGCCTCCACCACATCTGCTGCCTCATCTCATGATGAAACCACTCCATGCATGAAAAGTGGTGGTAGTGGTAGCTGTAGCAGTAGTGGATCAATTGCAAACAACAACATGAAAATGAAGGAAGTTGCTAAAAGTTCCGATTCCGATCCGGAGCCGAAACAGCAGCAGCAACCGAAAATGGATAGTACTAGTGCAGCAACAAATGCAAACAACAACAAAAACAACATGAAAATGAGGGGAGTTGCTAAAGATTCCGATGATTCCGATCAGCTGCGACAACAGCATACGAAAATGGATCTGGTGGTTTATAATCCGGTTGCTGCCCCTGCCGCGGCTTCAACTGCCAGTGCCGAAATGGAATTTAATCATGCCAACCAAATCATTAACCAAAACAACAATGTTAACGATCATCCTTATCAGTTGTCAAATGAGATGATATATAATTTACATGATAATGATTATGTGAGGGAGACTTTCTCATGCAAATATTGCAAGAGAGAGTTTAGATCCTCACAAGCCCTAGGTGGTCACCAAAACGCCCATAAACAAGAGCGAGCCCTAACCAAGAGTCGTAATGCCTTGGGTTTGGACCTATTTGGGCCACCAACCTTCTCATCTCTTTACCCTAATTCTTACAATAATAATTCGGGTTATTCTCCGTACCCGAATTATTCTTCTTCTTCCTCTGCTTCTTCGTCCTCAACGTCTTCTTTCAATAGGCCGTCAGCACTTGGTGTCAGAATGGAGTCGACGATCCACAAACCTATCTATTCAATGTGGCACTCGCCTGGCTACCTCTTTGGTGGTCTTGGTCACGGGGATGCTGGTGTAGGTTTCAGTGGTGGTGGTGCTGGTCTTGCTAGCCTTGATCTTAGGGGTACTGATGATGGTGCTGGTCGCGTTGGTTGGTGGTATGGGCAAGGCATGGTGATCCCACCACCACCACCACAACCTAACAACGGCTTTCAATATTTCAACAGTGGGTTTGGCAGTCCATCTTCTTTCTCTAGATTACAAGGGAATGCTGCTGCTGCTGCTTCTGCAAATGTGCTGATCAATAATAATCCACCTGTTGACGGCGGTGTTAATTATCTACGACTTGGTGGTGGTGGTGGTCCTCTGAGACCCAATCCTGCCAATCCTGCTGATGACGAAGATGAAGATGCATCAGGACTTGATCTGACTCTCAGGCTTTGAATGCATGTTAAATTATTAGTCATACACAGCTAGCTATCTAGTGATTATTATATTTTTGTTTGTACAGTATTAGTGGACTTTAATTTATCAATATTATTATTCTTTTGATTTAATATTTTATCACATGTATGGTTATTATTTAGGACTTTTCTTAATTTTAATTAAAAAAAAACAATTAAATATAATACAGTAGCTTGTTAAAATAAAAACTAGAAATTAAATTTTAATAAATTCACAAGTTTGAAAATAAATAAATAAATAAATAAGAAAATATTTCATTTTAATAACTAACCATATTTTATATCCAAAATAATAATAATAACTAACCATATTTAGAATGAAAATTAAAAGCAATCTATATTTTTTGCAAATTAATTTACCTAATATTATTACAGCTAAACTCATTAATTATATATATATATATATATATATATATATATAATTAGGAATGATGTTAATACCATTTTTGCCCGGACAAGTGGTGTTACACTAGCAAGGCATTTAGGTCATGTGGTATGACCTAGTATCTAGCTTGTGCGGTTTATTCAAAAATTGTGTGAGGTGCCTGTATCATTGTAAAATAAATTATTTGATTGAAATAAAATAGTATAATTTTATTTTTTTCAATGGCATTATAACATTACACAATAAAATAAAATTGATTTTAATAGAGTAAGAGAATACCTTGCAATCACTTATCTTCTGATTTTCTCTAAGATGTTAGGCATGTTTGCTTCCAAGTTATATCACCAGTTCACCATATTAGAAGATATTTGAGGGGTTTTTCCCCTCTATGATAACACGTCAGCAAAAGTCAATGAAAAGGGCCTTGATCAGGACATGTCCTTAGAATCGTAGGAGCTGGCCATATCATCGGAATAGTCAAACCAACAGTGAAAGATATATATATATATATATATGTTGGATTTGTGAAACCTGAAACCAGTCTTGAGAATCGGTTTTCGGCAGTAAGCGCTGCGCGTACCACCCTGCGGACAGGGAGTACCAACCGCGGCACACACATCGGTGGTTTCCAGAGGAGACATGTTGTGCAGACCGCTGTGCGAACATAGTGCATCAGGCGCGGCACCCATAGCAGTGAACTCTAGAGGTGTCACGCATCACATACCGCAGCACAGGCATAAGGCACCCACAGCGGTGTGGACCGCGGTAATAACAGGAATTGCATAAATCGGGAAAGCCTGTGCAGAAAAAGAAAGCAACCCTTTGGGTTTTTTTTGGCTTGCCCTAGTGTTCTTATATAAATACTACCATTATGTAAAACTCTAAGTGTGTTGTAAAAGAGGGTGGAGAGAAAAAGAGTGCTAGAGTGATAAAGAGCAAATTGTAGAGAGACTTGAGAGAGAGAGAGAGAGAGAGAGAGAGAGAGAGAGAGAGAGATTGTAATCAACTCTAAAAGTAGTGGATTGAGTGCGATGCACTCCGTGGACGTAGGCAAATTACTGAACCACATAAAATCTTTGGTGTCGTTCTTTCTTCTTTATTGCTTTCATATTATCTGTACTTTGTGTTTAGATTTGTGTGTGATCCCCTTCTTTCTCAACAACAATTGGTATCAGAGCCCTAGGTTAGGGTAAATTATTTTTCACACAAATCTAGGTTTTCTCAAGGTCAACGATTTTATCGCAGAGATGGGATCGGAGAAGGATTCTCACAAGATTGAAAAATTCGATGGGATGAATTTCAGTTTCTAGAAGATACAGATGAAGGATTATCTATACTAGAAGGACCTGCATTGGCCGTTAAAAGAGAAGCCTGAGGGTATGAACGATGTTGATTGGTTAAAGAAGTGGAAGCAAAAGAACATGGATGAAGAGGATCTCAAACTTTTGGATAGGAAAGCATTGAGAGCAATTCGTCTCAGTTTGATGAAGCATGTTTCTTTTAACGTAAAGGATTAGAAGACTGCCAGAGATCTGATGAAGACTTTATCAAACCTATATGAACATCTTTCTACGGTAAGGAAGGTTCATCTTGTTAAAAAGTTATCAAATCTAAAAATGACGGAAGGTTAGGGTTTCAGAGAGTATCTAAACCAGTTCAATGAAGTGAATAATGGGTTAACTTCTCTTTCTATGAGTTTAGATGAAGAATTCTTGGTGGTGTTTGTGCTTACCCAATTCCTAGAAAGTTAGAAGATGACATGTCAGTCAATTGCCAACTCGTTTGGGAAATTGAAATTGGATTTCTCACAGGTTGTGAACATGTTCATGACCGAAGAGATTAGGTTGCGTGAAGAGGGATTTAGAGCATCTACATATTCAGTACTGAATGGAAGGTAGAGAAAGCAGAAACAGAAACAGAAACAGAAATCGAAACACGAATCAACGGGGAAGATCAAAGTCAAGAGGTAAGTCTAAATCCAGGTGTTAGGTCAATTATTCGGGAAATCAGCAACGAAACAAGAAAGATGTAGAGTGCTGGAACTATGGTAAGAAAGGCCACTTGTCGTATGGGTGTAGATCTGAGAAGAAAGATAAGGATAAGGGTAGTGCAAACTGTGTGTCGGAGAAGTCAGATGACTGCCTCATATGCTCGTTGGAAAGTAAGACAGAGTCATTGATTCTAGATTTAGGAGCGTCATTCCATGCCATACCACACAAGGAGTTATTCGAGAACTACCTCTACAGAAATTTAGGTAAGGTGTATCTTGGTGACGATCAAGCATGCAACATTACCGGGAAGGGAGATATGGAAATTTAGCTGAACGGGTCAGTTTGGAAGCTCAATAATGTGAGACACATACCAGATTTAAGAAAGAACTTGATCTCCATTAGGCAACTAGCGTCAGAGGGTTACATGACGACTTTTACAGATGATAAGTGGAAGATTCGAAGGGTATTATGACAATCATCAAAGAAAATAAGAATGGGTCGCTTTACATAACCACATATGGTTATGGTTCAATCGCTATGGCGGAAGGTAAAGATGATCTGAACTTGTGGCACCATAGGTTTGGGCACATGAGTAGTTAGAGGCTGAAGTGTCTACATTCGAAAAGTAAGTTGCCAGATTTGAAGAGTGTTGATGTTGATTTCTTTGAGAGCTGCGTGTTGGGAAAATAGAATCGAGTGAGCTTTATGAAGACTGGAAGAGTACCGACAAAGGAGAAGTTAGAACTAGTGCACACCGATATTTGGGGTCCAGCTTCAATCTCGTTAATCAGAGGTAAACATTATTTCGTCACATTTATTAATGACCACTCTAGGAAGGTATGTATTTATTTTCTAAAACACAAGTCTGAGGTGTTTGATGTTTTAAAGAGATGGAAAGCTAAGGTTGAGAAAGAGACAAGGTTAAAGATCAAAAAGCTGCATTCAGATAATGGTAGAGAATATGAAGACAGTGAGTTCAAGAGGTTTGCTTCCAGATCAGGATAAAGCTTAGTAGAACGGTTCTTAGAACCCCACAGCAGAATGGAATAGCAGAACGGGTGAATAGATTATTGACTGAGAGAGCCAGAAACATGAGGTTACATTCAGGGTTGCCAAAACAGTTCTGGGCAGAAGCAGTCAATACATCAACATATTTGATCAACATAGGACCATCAAAGCCTTTGGACCTCGCTATACCAGAAGAGATATGGACCGGGAAAGATGTAAAACTTTCTCATCTTAAAGTGTTTGGGTGTGTTTCTTATGTATATATAGGTGATAATGCGAGGAATAAGCTAGACGCCAAGTCAGTGAAGTGTACTTTGGTGGGCTATGGAGAAGATGAATTTGGTTACAAGCTGTGGGATGACCAAAACCGCAAGATGATCAGAAGTAGTAGTGTTGTCTTCAACGAAAGGGTTATGTAGAAAGCCAGAAACACACAGGTATTTGAGCCGGAAAAGCCAGAGTATTTTGGATCAAATGATGTGTTAGATAACAGAGTCGTGGACCTAGTTAATCAGAATGATGAAGAATAAGGTGTGCCACTCCAGGATATAGATCTTATCTCACATAGAGATGTTCCAGTGACATAGGCTCAGAATGCAGTGAGAAGATCAACTCGAACTCCTATAACAAATAGGGAGTACTTGCAATACATGATGTTGACAGATGCAGGGGAACCTGAGTGCTATGATGAGACATATCAAGGAGAATATGCGAGCAAGTGGAAGCTTGCAATGAAAGATGAGATGAAGTCATTGATTTCTAATAAAACTTAGGAGTTAACCAAGTTGCTTGAAGGAAAGAAAGCCCTACAGAATAAGTAGGTGTTTCGGATCAAAGAGGAACATGATGGTTCTAAGAGATACAAGGCACGACTAGTGGTCAAAAGCTTCCAACAAATAGAAGGTATTGACTACTCTGAAATTTTTTCTCCTGTTGTTAAACTAACTACGATCCAGTTCGTGTTAAGTATTGTCGAAGCAAATGTGTTATATCTTGAGCAGTTAGATATGAAGGTTGCCTTTCTTCATAGAGATTTGAAGGAAGATATATACATGAAGCAATCGGAGGGGTTTACGGAAGAAGGCAAGGAAGAGTTGGTGTGTAGGTTGACGAAGACCTTGTATGGTTTAAAACAAGCTTTTAGACAGTGGTACAAGAAGTTTGATGGGTTTATGTAAGGCAATGGCTATTTGAGATGTAATGCTAACTACTGCTGTTACTTCAAAAAGGTTAAGTCAAGTTTTATTATTCTGCTACTCTATATTGATGTTAGTAGCTGGTGCAAATTTAAAAGAGATTAACAATTTGAAGAAGCAACTCTCGAGTAAGTTCGAGATGAAGGATTTAGGTGCAGCAAATCAGATATTGGAATGAGAATTAACAGAGACGAACATGAAGGTACATTGAAGCTTTCACAAGTAGAGTATATTCGGAAGGTGTTGCAGAGATTCAACATGGGTGATGTGAAATCGGTAAAAACACATTTGGCTAGTCCTTTCATGTTGTCCAAGGACCAGAGTCCGAAGACGGAAGAGAAGAAGGACTTTATGGCAAGAGTTCCTTATGCTTCAGCAATTAGAAGCCTAATGTAGGCCATGACTTGCACAAGACCAGATATTTCCCATGCAGTGGGAGTTGTGAGCCGATACATGTCAAATCCAGGCATGCCTCACTGGGAAGCTGTGAAGTGGATCCTAAGATACCTGCTAGATACGATAGAAAGATGTCTAACCTTCAAAAAAGATGAACTCAAGTTGGAAGGTTATGTGGATTCAGATTTTGCTGGGGAGGTGGATCATAGAAAAAGTACCACTGAATATGTGTTCACAATGGCTAGTACCGTGATTAGTTAGATGTCCTAGTTGTATAAGATAGTGACAATCTCTACAATTGAAGCAGAGTATGTGGCTGTAACAGAATCAAGCAAGGAGTTGATATGGTTACAAAGTTTGTTAGCTGAGTTAGGATTCGATCAAGTGATGAATGTGTTGCACAGTGACAGTTAGAGTGCGATACACTTGGCCAAGAATTCGGCATTCCATTTTAGGACCAAGCATATAGATTTTCACTACCATTTCATTTGTTCATTAATCGAAGAAGGTGTGTTAAAGTTTGTAAAGATAACAGGTAGCAAGAATCCGGTCGACATGTTAACGAAGCCAGTCACTACAGAGAAACTGGAGCTGTGCGCAGCTTCAGTGGGTCTTTAAGAGTAAAGACGTGGGGAATGAGCGCACCGTAACTATCCACTAAGTCATCTAGGAAGGAGGTAGAATACCTATTCAAGTTTTAGTTCTTCAAGTGGGGGATTGTTGGGTTTGTGAAGCCTAAAACCAACTTTGAGAATCGGTTCTCGACAGTAGGCGCTGCACATACCGCCGTGCGGACAGAGAGTACCAACCGCAGCAAGCACATCGGTGGTTTCCAGAGGAGACATGTTGTGTAGACCACTGTGTGGATATAGTGCATCAGGCGCGGCACCCACAGCGGTGAACTCCAGATATGTCATGCATCACATACCGCGGTGCAGACACAAGGCACCCACAACGGTGTGGACCGCGGTAATAACGGGAATTGCGCAAATCAGGATAACCTATGTAGAAAAGGAAAGTAACCCTTTGGGTTTTTTTTTTTGCTTACCTTAGTGTTCCCATATAAATACTACCATTATGTAAAACCCTAAGTGTGTTGTAAAAGTGGGTGGAGAGAAAAAGAGTGCTAGAGAGATAGAGAGCAAATTGTAGAAAAACTTGAGAGAGAGAGAGAGATATTGTAATCAACTCTGAAAGTAGTGGAGGATAGCCTGTGTAGAAAAGGAAAGTAACCCTTTGGGTGTTTTTTTTTTGCTTACCTTAGTGTTCCCATATAAATACTACCATTATGTAAAACCCTAAGTGTGTTGTAAAAGTGGGTGGAGAGAAAAAGAGTGCTAGAGAGATAGAGAGCAAATTGTAGAAAGACTTGAGAGAGAGAGAGAGAGAGATTGTAATCAACTCTGAAAGTAGTGGATTGAGTGCGGTGCGCTCCGTGGACGTAGGCAATTTACTAAACCACATAAAATATGTGGTGTCGTTCTTTTTTCTTTATTGCTTTCATATTATCTGTATTGTGTGTTTAGATTTGTGTGTGATCCCCTTCTTTTTCAACAACAATATATATATATATATATACATGTTGAGTAGATCTACTCGACGAAGGAAATCTTTTCGGCTAGGGATCCTCAATTAGCCAGAGTCGTGTTCGCCGAAAATCTCTATCTCGGGTGATCTTTTCAATGAACCAGGAAACATAATCCTATTAAAACACGCCATATCTAGCATATATCTATCCGGATATGGAATCCTAGAATCCTCTATGAATCACACTTCATTAAAGAAATATTGTTGTATTTTCATAAATATCAAAAAATCACAATCAAGGAATAACTGTAATCATCTTTTACATAGTGATATCTTTTCTCCTATTGTCTCGACGACCGTGGTTTTTCTCTTTCTTTGGGTTTACCATATAAATCTTGTGTCGTGTGTGATTGATTTTATGTTTTACATTCCTACATAAACAATCATATTTGCTAGAGTAGCCGACCATTAAGGGCTACTCGTCGACTGCATTTAATCTGTGTGGAGGAGAGAGGTTTTGAATGTCTGACCTTTGACCATTCAAGGCCTCAATTTACCTACTTGGCGTTGTTAATCGAGTAATCCAAAAATCACTGTCAGCAGAAGCAACATTTAAGTATATAATTTATAAATTAATCAAATATACACATACATCCTCGAATCTCCACCCTTTTAATCTCCTCTAATTCTACTTTCACCTTCTAATCTCCTCCACAACTCTTGCTTCTCTATTCCTCTTAATTAGAACTTTCAACACCATTTGCTAGGCCTTTATCAATTTCCTAAAAGACTCAAAACTTATATATACTCCAACCTTCCAACTTCGTATCACACCACTTCAACTTACCTTTCAAGTCTTCTATTGATCCAGTAATCCATTTTTCTCCCTACGTAACTATCACTACCGACCCAAATTCCCCATCCTTTAAATAGAAGGGTTCAAACTTAAACCCCATCTCTTGACCTAAACTAGCCCTATAGTCACCCTTTCCAATTTCGACAAAATAGGACGATAATGTAAGGAATTGAAACCTAAATGGTCAACCTTTAATCCCTTGGAAACCTACCAATCCAATCCGTATCAACAAAGACATTAAATTGATAAAATTACCACACAGTAAATCCAGCATATTCTTCAAGCATCATCCACCTTTGGTACTGTGGATGCATAATTCTCACATTGTTTTGCAGGTCCTTTATATTTATAACAGGTATTTACACCAACTTAATAATTTAAGTTTAGAGAGTTTCTCTCCTTACAATCCAATATTTTTCTTTTTAGACTTTATTTCTAAAGAAACTCTATTCTAAAAATTTAATTTAAAAAAAAAAATTCTAAAAACACTTCATTTTTCCAAAATTATCCCTTTTTTCTTTTGATACTTCTATTCTAAACACTCCATTAAAAAAAAAAAAGTTTAAAAACACTCCATTTTATTTTAATGTTACCCATTTTAAATACTTCTCTTTAGAAAATTTGAAATGGGAAATAGAAAAGAGATGTGAAGTAATCAAATAAAAATAAAACAAAGAATAAGGAGATCAAAACAATAAGAAAAGTGTTTTGGAGATCAATCTGTGAAAATAGGAAAACAATATTTGTTTTTCTCTTTTGGACTTTAAGTTGAGTAAAAAAATAATTTTAAATATATTTTTCTATAAAAAAGAAAAATATATATATATATATATATATATATTTCTAGTGATGGTGATGATCATGTGCGAAGTTAGGAATTTGGCTTTAGGTGGGCTAAAACAAAAATTAATATTCAATGTCACGCAAGACAAATATATTAATATTTAAGAAAATGAATTGTTAAATAAAAAAACAAAAAACAAAATGTGATACCCTAGGTAATGTCAACAAAATAAATAAATAAATAAATAAATTAAAAATAAATTAAATAAAAAAAAAAAAAAAAAAAAAAAAAAAAACCGGCCCATACCCTACCCGCAACCATCTCTAGTTAGGTTGGTTGGATTAGCTTTTCCTAAAATAACTTATAAACTTTAAAAGTTCTTTTTTTGAAAAATCCAAATAGTACCAAAAATGACTTATGGACTACCAAATAAACAAAAGTAGGATTTCAAAAGTTGTGCTTGCAAAATCTTTTGACATTCCTAAATAGGCTATAAAAATATAAATCCACGGTTTGATTTATTTATTGTAATAATAAAAAAAAAAAACAAATATGCAAAAATTTTAAAATTTTTTGATTGCAAAGTGACACTTAAAGCATGACTTGCTGTCATGTTTTACATGTTTCCTTAATTGACCTCTAATGAACCTACCAAAAAAACTAAGAAATAATGATTTGAATTTCTCTACTTTAAATGACTTTCTTATTTAGAATGAAATACATTTGACTGAATGAGTCAAATTCATTTTTTAATGAAATCCAATCCTAGCTAGTGCTGACTACCATAAAAACATATCTAATTCTCCATTTATAGAAGACCATATGAGTTAATAAAAAAAGTGTTCACGTACGTTGTACTGTAAACATATATGGAATATTTGCAGAGCAAGCCTTTTCATGGTATAATATCTAAATTAAGCTTACTCATCACATCCAAATTGATGCATCCCATAATTAGAATATGAGATATTTTTCCATATTTTATAGGATTTTTTTTTTTTCACTCAATTCCTCCATAAATTAGAACCAACTCCGTACTCACTCTCACACTCATTCCAATATTGCAATCCAATCCAATATCTCAAAAAATTTCATTTCAATAAAAAGCAATTCAATTCAATCTAATCCAATCTCAAAAAATTTCATTTCAATAAAAAAAAAATGGATCCAAAATCTCCTAATGCGGCCGATGCATTTGCTGGCTCACCATCATCACCATCATCTCATGAAGCCAGTCCAATCATGGAAGGTGGTGGTGGTGGTGGTAGTAGTAGTAGTAGTAGTAGTGCAGCAATTGCAAACAACACCAACGTGAACATGGAGGGAGTTGCTAAAGGTTCCGATTCTGACCCGGAGCCACAACAGCAGCAGCAACCGAAAATAGATAGTACCAGTGCAGCAAATGCAAACAACAACAACAACATCAAGATGAAAATGAAGGAAGTTTCTAAAGATTCCGATTCCAATCAGCCGGAACAACAACAGCAACAGCAAACGAATATGGATATGAAGATTTCTTCGGTTGTTACTACCGGAATGGAATTCAATCCTGTCAACCAAAACAACAACAATAATCCTAATTATCAGTTGTCAAACAATAACAATAATGATATGAGTTTGCATGACAGGGTTTTGTCATCACAGAGAGAGACATTTTCATGCACATTTTGTAATAGAGAGTTCTCTTCCTCACAAGCCCTAGGTGGTCACCAAAACGCCCATAAACAAGAGCGTGCGCTAGCCAAGAAGCGTCACGACATGGGTATCGGTTTTTTTGGTCCACCTTCCTTCTCATCTTTTTACCCGAATTACAATAATAATTCGGGTTATCCTCCGTACCCAAATTATTATTATCCTTCTTCTTCGTTTTCATCGTCTTCATTCAATAGGTCATCACCACTTGGTGTCAGAATTGAATCAACGATCCACAAGCCTACATATCCATCGTGGCACTCGCCTGGCTATCGCTTTGGTGCAGGTGCTGGTGCTACAAGTCTTGGTCACGGGGCACTTCGTGTAGGTCTCGGTGGTGCTGCTGATGGTTCTGCTGGTGCTGGTGCTACAGGTAGTGCTGGCCTTGGTCTTGGGGGTGTTGGTGCTGGCGGTCGCGGTGGTTGGTGGTACGGACAAGGCATGGTGAACCCACCACCAGCACAACCATCTAACAACGGCTTTCAATATTTCAACAGTGGGATTTCCAATCCATCTTCTTCCTCCAGATTTCAAGGGAATGCTGCTGCACCACCGCCGGGTTCTTCTGCAAATGTGCTGATCAATAATAATCCTCATGTTGGCGGCAGTGTTAACTATCTTCTACTTGGTCGTGGTGGTGGTGGTGTTGGTGATCCTCCGGGACCCAATCCTGTCAATCCTGCTGATGATGAAGATGTAGATACATCAGGACTTGATCTGAGTCTCAAGCTTTGATTGCATGTTAAATTAATTATTAGCCATATACAGTTAGCCAGTTTGTGATTATTATTATATTTTAGTTTGTATTATAGGACTTGTATTTATCAATGTTATTGTTCTTTTGATTTAATATTTTATCACATGTGTGGTTCTTATTTAATTAGGACTTTTCTTAATTTTAATAAAAAAATAATTAACAAGTTATTTAATTCATGTATGTGCAGTACTTATTATATATCCGTTTGGGGTTTGACTATATAATACATTAACAATATAATTGTTCAAGTGTTTGTCAAATATATATATATATATACATATAATTGTTCAAGTAAAAATTAAACATTAAATTTTAATCTAACTTTCCATAAAATTCAAAGTTTTGAACCAATCGGATGAGATGAGATGAGGTTGGTTCAGTGGTGAAACCTCTCACACCTGCACTATAAGGTTGTGGGTTCGAGTTCTCCAACCTCCCTAAAAAACCCATATTTATGTAAAAGTGTAATATTTCAAAAAAAAAAAGAAAAAACAAAAAAGAGTTTTGAACAATCAAAATAAATAATGCACCATGAGGTTGCGGGTTTGAGTTTCCCCCTCCCGAAAAAACCTAGAATTTATGTAATTATGTAATACTTTAAAAAAAGAAAAAAAAACATATTTTATATAAAATAATAATAATAATAACTAACCATATTTGGCATGAACCTTTAAAGCCATCTATATACGTTCGTATGTCAGTAGCATGTGATCACATGTAAAATGTTATCGAAGGCCCAGTTTGGCATTGATATGCTGGGGGGGGAGTGCTTTTGGAATTGTTATGGGGGGAATTGATTTTGGAATTACTGTGGGAAGAATCAGCTGGGTGTTTGGTAAACTGATTTTTAAAAGTGCTGTGAGAACCAAAAGTAATTTCAATGTGTTTGGTAAACTGAAGTAAAAAGTGCTGTGAGTGTGTAAAATTACTAAAAGGACATATACATCTAAATAGTGCTATACTTTGCATTTTTCTTGTTTATTGTGTTTAGTGTTAAATGTTATATAATTATGGGACTTTATTAAATTAATTAGCCCCATTTTTTTTATTCTACTTTATTGAATTAATTAGCTCCATTTTTATTTACAATTCATTCATTCTTTCAATCTTATTTAAACTTCTGGGTCATAATAGTTTCTTTGCTATTCCAAAAAAATGGCCACTGTTGAGGTAACAACAACTCTTATGAAAGCAAAAAAAAGTTATGCTTATACAATATTTATGGTTATTTATTTATTTATTTTTTATCTAGATTAAGTATCTCATTTGTGTCAACTTTTTCATTGAGATCAATTTGTATAGCTATCAAAGCTTGTCCGAATTTGGAACGATTCTCAATGGTGATGATCAATGGCAGTTTTTGAGTATATTAGTTGTGGACCTTGTGTTGCTGTTTTGAAAAACAATTCCCATATATACATATATGCTTTTGCTTTCTAATTTGATTTGTTTTCTTGGATCACATGATCTGGATCTTGCTGATCAACGGATAGATCAATATATATATATATATATATATATGTATGTGTGTGTGTGTTTTTGTTCATATAAAAGATGAAGAAAAAAACACCTTTTTGTGTTATGGTGATCGATCTATCATTCATCATCCAATCTTTGATTTGAGTGATATATATTTTTTCAATCTTATATTCAACCCTCATATATTATGATGGATCATCAAACCAAATCATCAAATGTTTTACAATTTGATGGTGATCATGAATCATCAACATGCATAATTTCATTCATAGATATATACATTATTATATAATTCTTAACAATAAAGTTTGGCTCCAAATAACTAAATCTTTTGTTTTGGGTTGTTGCAGGTTCATACAGCAGCAACAACTAGATCATCGTTCCATGTAGCTTTTGGTGTTCCATTTCCCTCATTTTCAGTAATACTAACTGTATTCTTCTTTCTCATATGTTTACCATAAAATTCTTATCTTAAATATATATCAAACCTAATGTTCATAAAACTTTGTATGAACAACCAAACACCCGGCTGCCAAAACAACAAAAATGACCAAGCACAACACAGCCAAAACAACAACACAACTGCCTGAAGTTGTGAGGCAGTTGCAGTACCAAATTTTTCACCCTCATGACATGAACATAGCTCATGGCACAGCAAAAAGAGACAGCCAGAAACAGAACAACAAGGCATATCAAAAAGAAACATCCAGAAACAGAACAACAATGCACAGCAAAAAGTGACAGCCCACAAGAACCCCAAAGCACCACAGACAATGCACAAAACACAAAAAACAACTGCTCAGAGATAATAACGAACATCCCCCAAGCATGAATCTATCTTCATTCTTTTTTTTTTTTTTAACAATGTAGCCACAAAATGATGAAATTTGATATGTGAAGGGAGGGATTGAGAATAGAACTAAAGTTCCATGTTATAAATTTTGATACAATAATATTAATTAGACAATTCTGATTTAAAAATTGAATAAAAGTTAGTTGATCAGATTTCAAAACACAACTTTAATTTTGTTATCCTCACATTTCACATGTCAAATCAAATGTATCACACCTTACATGGTGAATCTAATGCACCCTAAACTTTTTGTTTAATAATCTCTTTCAAGTGTTCTTTGAATATTGACCCTAGAATCTGTTAGATTCCACTGAATATTAAAAAATAATATCGCTTCACAAGATCATATGAATTAAGGGAATGATACAATATATTTTTTCATCCAATAAGTTGAGATGTTGAATTTACCAATGAAATTTGACAATCAATACAAAACTGATCAGGTTAAAATATTTGTAGAATCTATTATGAATTTATTTAGAATGATTAATTTTAATGATTAATATGCATTATCTTGATTAATTGTTTCATATTAAAGTAAACAAATTGACACGGCAATATTGATATTGTGGTTAAAATATATTTATACATAGTTTAGACAGTAATTTTGGAAGTATTACTATTTATTATTGTAATTTAAATAGATCTTTTTTTTTGTTGCATATAAACCAGTTAATATTATTCATGATTTGAGTCATCATAATCAAACACTTTTATAGGACTGTCTTAATTTACGGGTAAGATCATGAAGACCTCAAAATTGTAGTTTTTTGTGTCAAAAATATTGCTTATCATGATCATTATATAGCTTTCATTCAATTCAAGTTCTTCACACACCAAACAAGCAAAAACCAAAAAATATATATAGAAGAAAAACAAATAGAAGATGAAGAAGCAACTCTGATACACTAAAGCCCCCACTAATCCACAATAAGCATCGTACTTAAGAAGCATCAGCTACAGCACAGATACATTGATAGCTGCATACAACCATTTGAAACACAACAAAACAGAAAATCTCACAGACCCTATTCTAGCCTCTCCTCTTGAATACCAGACCCTACTTTAGCCATACTATCAGCTAGAGATTGCACTATTATTAAGGAGTTGTTCGGTATCATTTTCTAATTTTTCATGGAAAACGACATATACATTCACCATATATGTACAACACTACAATCCACAATCAAGCTTTGCAAATTGAATTGAATTATTCGGTTGTTATTAGTTGGCAAGAATAATCTTGAGCTGATTAAAATTTTCCTTCCAAAGATGCCTATTATCATATTCTCAAATAAGACCAGGACTTGATTAAACACGAAAATATGATGAAATCGAAATAGAGCAGAAATTGAAAAAGAACTAAAAATAGAGATTGAAAAAGAAAAAAAGAAAAAAAGAAAAACCTTTTGGCTACGCAATGCAAGGCCGAGAGAGAACAAGATGCAAGAACTGACTGAGATGGAGGGATGGAGGGATCCTCAACCTGCAATAAACGAAATTAGAACCCTAAAATTAGATAAAAATCCCCAAAACTCTAATTCAAAATCAAACCCTAAAACATTTTTTTTTTGAAAAGGCACACTTTATTAAACAAGAGAATGAGTTACAAAATACAGACATCAGCAACACCAAAAGAACAAATCAAGCCCCAAAAATTATACAAGAACGCAAGAGCCATCAACCAATATAGCCAAAAAACATACAACAATAAAAGACCACAACAGCAGAGCAGACCCAGGATTCATCCACAAATAGGACACCACTAGAAACGGCCAAAGAATAGAGAAAGAACATAGCAAAAACACCAGTACAAAACCGAAAGCGAACCAAATCAAGCCCAAACCCTAAAACATAAATACATTGCCTGCAATAAAGCAATTAGAACCTGAAAGGAAGAGAAATCAAAGGAGAATGAGAAGGCTGTTGAGAGAAATCGAAGCGAGATGAGATATATCAAAGCTTGAACAATCAGATGAGCTTGAACGAAGGAGAAGGCTGGTGTCTGATAGTGATGAGAATTATTTTGGTAAATCTAATGAAAGGCAAGGGTAAAATGGACAGTTTGTAAAATATCATTAAAAAAACACTGTAGCGTGAAATCCAAAAGCAGAAGCTGAAATCCAAAAGCATGTATTTGTAGCTTCTCAAAAACTCAATTGGAAGAAGCTAAAAGTGACCAAAAGCACTTCCCCACGATTTTACCAAACACCCACTCTTTAGCCCGCAATCACTTTTGGCCCCAAAAGTAGATGGGGAGGTAATGCTAAACCGGGCCTAAGTTACATGCGATCACGACATATAAAACAATATTTAAATTTTAATGTGGTCGCATGTGAGTTGTATGCCAATATGTGATCACATATGAATTGATAAAATCACGCAAAAAAAGTTATGATCACATATAAATTTATATATATATATATATATATATATACGGCCCTGTTTTGGTCAGTGTGCACTGATGTAATTACATCAGTACCAATGTATGTGGACTATTGATTATGGAGAAGTTTTGACAAGTGCATACACTTTGAGTTAAAATATGTAAACCTAATGGTCTACATCCAACATATTGATGAAGTTATATTAATGATCACATATATAATGTTATCACATATAAGTTACATGCGATTAGGGATGGGCGTTTAATGGTTCGGTTCACTTTTCGAGTGAACCGATAAAAAACCAATAATATCCAGTTTTTGAAAAAGTGAACCGATTCAATAAAATTTAAAAGTGTGAACCGATCAAAAATCGATTGAACTGGTTTGGTTCGGTTCGGTTTTTCGGTTTTGGACCTATTGGGCCAAATTTAGAACTAAAAATGTGCACATTTATACAAGAAATTAAATTACATTACTCTAAAAAATAATTTAGTCAATTGACTTTAGGAATCCTTATAGTATCTTTTTCCTTGTCTAAATTTTTAAGATACTTTCAGATTAATCTAGAAATTTTTTTTATCTTATGCTAGTTCTATTTGTCACTTGAAATTTGAGAGACAAATTTGACAAATTTTAACTTATGCTAGTTTTGTTTTCGGGACATACCTTACTGTCTTTATTATCAAATCAACAACATAAGCTTAATTGCTTTAACACTCCAATCACTTGACCAAATGTTTTTCATATTCACGTTCCAAAAAAAAAAAAAAAAAGTGAAAAGACTTCAAACAATGAGCTTAACATATCTGTATTACATATAAAATGATCTAGAGTAAAAATTACAGAGATAGAACTATGAAGCTCAAAATGAATTAGAAGACCAAAAATTGAACTAGATTAATTCAGTAAACAAGTGATGTTGTAAATATATGGTAATACGAAAAACATATAAAAATTTAGGGATTTTTGATTATATACACTGGTTTTCGGTTCGAACCCTAGAACTGGAAATCGAATCAAAAATACCGATTTTTTTTTTTAAAACGAACCGAACTGAACCGGTTAACTATGAAAAATCGAAAAAAAACCGATTGGACCGGTTCGGTTTAATGGTTTTTCGCCCACCCCTACATGCGATCACGACATATAAAACAAGATTTAAATTTTAATGTGGTCGCATGTGAGTTGTATGTCAATATGTGATCACATATGCATCGATAAAATCATGTAAAAAAAGTTATGATCGCATATAAAGTTTTATATATATATATATATATATATACGGTCCAGTTCTGGTCAGTGTGTAATGATGTAACTACATCAATACCTATGGATGTGGACTACTGATTATGGAGAAACTTTGACAAGTGCATACATTTTGAGTCAAAGTATGTAAATCTAATGGTCCATATCCAACATACTGATGAAGTTCTATCAGTGCGCACTGACTTGAACATTTCTGTATATATATATATATATATATAGGGTGGTTCTCTAGTAAGGACGTCTAACCATAACCACACATTTATATTGGGTGTGGGTATTTGTTAATGTGTGGCTGTAAGTAGAGATGCACGTTTGGGGAATGGGGATAGATATAGGGCCCCCCATCTCTATCCCTATTTCCTAGACCCTTATCCCATCCCCTCCCATTTCCCATTTCCCATTTCCCCATTTGGAGAAAATGGGGATGGGGAATTTGGTGGGGGGGGGGGGGGTGGGAGGGACCTATATCCATCCCTATCCCCAATTCCCCATTTTCCCTGTCCATTTTCCCTGTTCCCTCATTTTTCCATTTGATTAAAATTTACAAATTAAACTAAAAAAACAAACATTCCATTACAAATACAAAATAAAATTCATTAGTACATTTTATATAAAAGGTGTATATATACTTAGGGAGTTAGGGTTTTCAAAGAATAAAAAAAAAAATTAAAAATATATATTATAATTATATTTATATATGTTTAGGGGAAATGGGGAAATGGGGAGGGGGACCCTCCTTCCATCCCCATTCCCATCTCCATTTCAATATAATTGTGGGGAAAATGGGAAAATGAGGATGGGGAGGGGTCCCTTCATCCCCATCCCCCATTTCAATTTGAGAATGATTTTCATCCCCATCCCTCTTATTTTCCTATTTTTTCCAAAAAAAAATTCCCAAATAGGGATGGGGACACGGGGAATTGGGACCCTAGGGAAAAATGTGCATCTCTAGTTGTAAGATCTTAGATTTGTGTTGGCTTGATTTCATTGCAAAACTCTCTATATTTGTAATAATTGTTGCTTAGGTGATTCTTGGTGAAAAGAAGCTTCAAAAGTGAAGAAGCAACATCTTGTGCAATTATCGTCTTCAAGGGGAACATCGTATACTTGGATGCTAAGTTATCAAGTTTCTTCTTCCTCTTGCAAGGCGTAAGCGCACACACGCACAATTCATACAAGTGTGTCCCTGAATTTTTGTGAAAACATTTGGTATAACACATTCACACTCATTGAAGTATGCACATGTATTAGTCTCATATTGTCAAACATTGTAGAATTGCATGTTTTATCACTATCGCCTAGATATGACATACTTGTGAGACATTGTGTTTATTTGTTTATGTTTATTGTATTTGGGACTTGAACATGATCTCATATAATTCTTTATTGAGTCCCAGTCATTTTGGTTACTCATTCATTAAGTTTCGAGTCCAAACGATGTAGCTATGCTACTTTGCGTTCTTATTCGTTGAGTTATCTTCGTCGTTGTTTTCTGAGATGAATGCTTAACCTTTTTACAAAGTTTTTTAGTCTTTGTTGTGCGTGAGGAGTCACGGTTCATAATCTAAAAATTGATTCGAATTCAGAGTTCGGATGCCCGAGTACGGCTGAAGAACGCAAGCGGAGGGCGAGAGGAGCAAGCGTGGCCAATTGCCAAGCTTGGAGGCCACGTGTGCCACACGACCAGAACACCTCTCTACCCACGTGTGCAATATATGGTCCGCACATGGATAGTGATGTGGCAGTTGTAGGTTGATTTGTTTTTCCCTTTCTTGAATTCTTTTAAAAGTTCTCCATTCTCTCTCTCTCTTATTTCATAAAAAAAGAAGAAAAATTGAAAAAGAAAGAATGTACAGAATATCTTCATGATTTTAGGTTTCTTATTTTGATCATAACTCTTTCATACGAAATCGAAATCAAGTGATCCAAAAGTCAAAATTGTTGTTCTTGAAGATATATATAAACCCCAAGTATTTTTATGGTTATTTGAGCTCGTGATTTTTTGCAGTGAGCTGATTTCCTTTCGTGACTCAACTTTTATATGTGAAACTTCTTCTTCTCACTTCATCTTTTGATCATCTCTTTTAATCTTCATAATTGATAGATGATATATGTTTAGAATGTTGTTAGATCATATTATAGGGGTGGTTGATCTATTTATTGTTGAGTTTTAGCCTTGTGATCTCAATTGAACATATTTAGCTAAACTTGACTAATCTTGAAAGAAATGTTGTGTATGATGTGCCTCATGTTATTTTCTAGGTTAAATTTCATCATCTAATAACTAAGATTTTTGTGTGATATATTGAATATTATTATATTGTTCTTATTGATCCACATGTCTTGATTTCTACATACATTTGTGATTGTTTGTTGAAAGCATATTCTAGATTATCATTGAACATGTTTATAGAGCTTGATTGATCATCTTGCTTTATTTGACTTGTGTTTGGATCATTTGCATCACTTAGATCATTGCCTTGTGGAAAGGTTGAAGTCTCTTTCAAAGTGAGTGAAGTTTTGGTTAGAGTAAAAAGACTTGACTAGGACATGTGGTCTGGATAGTCATGCAAAAGTCTTAGCTAGGAGTGTGATACTCCGAATGGTTGAAATAGGGAAGCTTGGCTAGGATCCTAATGATCTAGATAGCTAAGCAAGGAAATCTTCCTAGAGGCTTGAGATCCTTGGATAGGGAGTTGCTCTCTAGAGGTGTATGACACACCTTATATAGGGAGTAGGCTAGGTGGTTCACTAGGCCTTGACGGTAGATTAGGAGTTGATAGTTTGAAGTGGATATCATGTGTTGATAGCTTTGAGTGTGTAAGTCATTTTCATATAGTGGATTGTTTTGCTGGTGGTTGTAGTATCAACATGTGGACGTTTCCTTTTCGGAGGTTTACCACGTAAAAACTATTGTGTCAATTTTAATTTTTATGTTTCTTTATCTTTCATATCATGTATTGAATGTATCATTTGTATATTGATTTCCGCATGTGTTGACTTGTACAATACAATTGTTAAGACACATCAAGTGTACATTTTATTCTTATATTCCGCAAAATTTGTATTTCAAAGAATTTGGGACTATACCTATTCATCCCCCCTAGGTATAATATACACTATATTGCTTAAGGAAATTTCATTTGGTATCAGAGCGGGTTTCTAGAAATAATTAGAAAGATCCTTTTATAATGTTTGTGTTGTGTTTTTGTTTTGTTGTATTTTTGAGACATGGGTGATTTGATGCCGGAAGGTGCCTTTAGTGCTAGACATCCACTCTTTGATATTGGTAACTACACCTTTTTGGAGAAATACAATGAAAGCCTACATTAGAGCCATCAATGATAAATCATGGATGAGTATGAGTGATGTAGTAGAGGAAGAGGAGTCCTTGGATGATCTAGAATCTACTAGCAATCACATTACTCATGTGGCTATATGTGAATGAAGATTTGAGGATAATAGTGAATACTCAAGTAATGAGGAAAGTGAAAACTCTTCAAGTAGTGAAGATAGTGGAATCTCCTCCTATGATGAAGAGTTAGAAGCCTCCTCAAATCAAGATTATATAAGCTTGAATGACAAGATCCTTCAACCCACTAGTGAAAGTGTCAAGAAGAATAAAGAGAACAACAAGTTGAAGTTGATCAATGTTAATCTAATGGTGATAATTAAAGCTCTTGTTAATAAGAAGCTTGAGAATGATGGTCTAGGCTCAAAAGAATTAAATGAACTTAAAGACAAGATCATAAGTCTAGAAATGAACTTTAAGGATAGCAATGATACACTTACACTACAAGAAAAACTATAATTGTTGACAGTCTCTTATTGACAGTTTTAAAAACTATCAAGAAACTCAAGAAAAGTCGACAGTTTTTAAAACAGTCATATATTAACTGTCAAGTATTATTTCCAACACATAAAAAAAAAAAATCCCGCTTTTTCTCAGAAGTTACCGCCATCACAATTTTTTTTTTTTCCTATCAGCATCACAATTTCACTATATATCTAAACTAAAAAAAAAAAAAAAAAAAACTTCTTTGGCTGTAATTGTTTCTCTCTCCCTAACTTAAGATTTCTCACAACTTAAATTTCCTTTTTTCTTTTTGAGAAATAAAAGCTTCATTAAGAAGTACTCCAACAAGAAAAACACAACAGAACAGCAACAAGAAGCCGTAGAGCAAAGCAATTAAACACCAAAAAACTAAAATAGCATAGGCATCCATAAAGCCCAAACCAACAACGAAAAAGAAAGAGACGCAAACAACAACAAACATTTATTTCTTCAAACAACAGCCTTCACCATCCTTTATTTCTTCAATCATCCATACATCTTTCAAATCTGTCATAAAGTTTGAGTTGTATATTGTAAGTGTGCTAAAATCTTTAATTTTTTTTGTTAGTGCAATAAAATCCCTAAAATTTTCCCTAAAATTCCAAAATATTAGGATTTTTATCTCACCCTTGCTGTTTTAGCAATTTTACAGAAAAAAGATTATTAAGATTCAAGCTTTATTTGTTTTTTAGCTTCAATTTGGTTGGATTTTACAGGTGTTGTCATTAAGAAGGAAAAAGTCTCTATCATGCTTAAATATTTGTTGCAAGGTGAGGAATTTGAAATGCTTTGAGTTGTTATAGGATTTGATTTTTTATTTGATTTTAATTTTTGTCAACTCTTGGTGTTCTGTGAGGTTTGATCCTTTGTTTTTTGTCTCTCTCCAAGGGGTGTGCGTTTTTGTTTTTGACTTTGTGGCTTTAATATATGATATTCGAAACTTTTTGGATCTTTAGCTCAACTTCTGTGGTTTTCAGCTCAAGGGATTCATTCTTTGGCATCAGCTGGCTAAAAAAGGTTCCAGTTGTAGGGGGATAATGTGACTTGGAGTGTCTTTTGATTTGTTTGATTCTGGTATCTGTTCGTGTGTTTTTGTGCTGTTCTGCTATGTAGTTTGTCTCTATTTTGTTTTGGTCTTGTAGTTGGGTGTTTTAGGTGGGTTCTTTGTTTTGCTGGTCTCTTTGTATGCTTGTTTTCTTGCTTTGTGGCCTCCCTTTGGCCTTAATAAAGTACTTTTGCTATTCAAAAAAAAAAAAAAAACTTTAAAATTTATTGCATTAGTGTTTTCTCAGCAACCAATTAAAGTGCCTGGTGTGGTTTTCTTTTTTTAGTCAGGATATGAAACTTGTCATTTGGTATTACATATAATCATGAGATATGATGCACTAAACATTGCTCAATGTTATACACTTGTTTGTTGCTAGCATTGCTTGATGAATTGGTGTTGGTTAGAAGCACAATTATGAAGTTATTTCCAATTTATTGATTTGCATTACAAATTAAATTCAAGTTTTATCTAGTTGGTTCTACCTACAAAATTAACTTCACATAGCTTGTTAATTAGTTATTGATTGATCTATGAGTACTTGATACCATTACTAGGTTGCCAACAATATACTTGAGTTTGCTTGTATGGGGTGGTTCTTGAGTTTTTCTTTTTTTTTTTCTTTTTTTTTTGCCTATTTTGGTCGTGTTGTTTAGGTAGCTATGGTTTTGGCCTTGCGTCTGCAATTGGCTTTTTGTTTGTTGTTTGGTGCTTGTTTTGTGCCCTGTTTTGGCCTCTGGCCTTCTTCCTCATTAATATATCTTTGGCTGTAAAAAAAAAAAACCAATATACTTGAGTTTGATGTCTAGGCTTGTGTTCTGGTGCTGTGGGTTTTTGTGTTTTGTCTTTGTGCCTCTGTTTTAGGGGTGTTTTTAGGGTGTTTTCTTGTTTTTGGAGTTAGTCTTCTTGTCTTAGGATGTTTCTTGTTGCTCGTTTCTGCTATTAATAAATTGCTTAAAAGAAAAACAATATACTTGAGTCTTAACTTGACGAAATGAGGTTAACCTGGTTGTATGCCACTCATGTTTATATCGTTGAGGTTGCGTGTTCAAGTCATAAACTTCTCTCTAAACCCCGAATTATTTGTAATTATATACACACGGCTTAGACATGAATGTCTCCACTTTATTTTTGTGAATATTTAGTCTTTTAGTGAAATCTCTTTTAACTCTTACATAAAGAGTTTAATGAAAGAAAAAAAATTAGCATTTTACTAGGATGCAAATCACCCAAGAATTTTCACTTGCAATGAATATGTATTTTGATGTCTTTTAAACATAGGAGATAATTAAAATACAAAAAAGAATAAAAGAGGTAGTATTTATTTTCTAGGATATTTTGAGCTATATTCACTAGGGTAAGTTTGGTAATGTGAAACCAAGAATAGGTTTGTGGCTAAAATCTAATTTAAATATTCTTCGATCAAGCTTAGCTCCTTGTATTAATTTGGATGGAATCTTGTAATTTAGACTTTATCAAAGTGAGTTGAGTGTTTGTGGGCTTGTTAACAAAAAACATAAATCCAAGCATGAAATGACTTTATCAAAGTCTATGAGCTCAAAAGCTGTAAAAATAATTATCTTTATTAACATATCCTTTTTGTTGTATGTAAAAAAAAAAAAAAAAAAATTATAGTTGAACTTTATGTTAACGGATATATGAATGATTATATTTTGTGTATAATAATTTTTGTTTTTAATGAATAGCGTCTTTAGACTTTTTATAATTATTTTTATATTTTCAGGACTAATTAAGTTATAACATATGATGGGTAAGTCTTGGATGTTGAGTGATAGAATGTCAAGGGAATATGAGATTGGGGTTGAAAAATTTATAGAATTTGCCATATTTAATTATGAAAATCCTAACTTAATAAGATGTCCATGTCAGTTTTGTGGAAATTTGAAGTTTTAGTCACCTAGAAAAGTAGAAAATCATTTATTTATTATGGGTATTGACAAGAGCTATCAAATTTGGACTTGGCAAGGAGAGGATGATCCTAGTATGGGAGAAAATATTGAATCAGACTGCAATCAATATTTTGATTATGATAAAGGTGTTAATGCAGTTGAAATGGTGCATGATGCATATAAAAATTGCATTGTTGATCCCAAAGCATTTAAAGTTTTATTGGAATATGTTGAAAAACCTTTATTTCCTGGTTGTAAAAAGTATACAAAGTTGTCTACATTAGTAAAATTATTCAACATTAAAGACAAATATGGGTGGTCTGATAACAGCTTTTCTGATTTGTTGAATTGTCTTCAAGATATGTTGCCTGTGAATAATGGAATTCCAACATCATTTTATGAGGCCAATAAGAAAATAAATGCCTTAGGTTTGGAATATGAGAAAATACATGCATACCCAAATGATTGTATACTATATCGAAAAGAGTACAAGGATCTATCTGCTTGTCCCATTTGTAAAGAATCAAGATGGAAAACAGACAGAAATAAAAATGTACCTGGCAAGGAAAAAAAAGGCACCCCTACAAAAGTCTTATGGCATTTTCCTATTATCCCGAGATTAAGACGGATGTTCCAATCTCCTCAAACAGCTAAAGACTTGATTTGGCATGCTCGTGGAAGAAAAAATGATGGTAAACTTCGTCATCATGCATACTCTCCATCATGGAAATTGGTTGATCACACATGGTTGGACTTTGCAATGGATAGTAGAAATATTTGACTAGCTCTCTCCGCTGATAGGATTAATCCACATAGCTCACTTAGCAGTAGGTACAATTGTTGGCCAGTTATATTGATTACTTACAATCTTCCACCATGGCTATATATGAAACATAAATTTATGATGTTATCATTGTTGATATCAGGTCCTTAACAACCTGGAAATGATATTGATGTCTATTTAACACCATTGATTGAGGACTTGAAATGGTGTTGATGCTTTCGATGCAAATAAACAAGAGTACTTTACTTTGCGGGCTATTTTATTATGGACTATCAATGATTTTCCAGCATACGGGAACTTATTTGGTTGTACTGTGAAAGGGTATTTTGCTTGTCCAATTTGTAGGAAAGGTACAAATTCATGTTGGTTGAAACATTGTAAGAAGAATGCATATGTGGATCACCGTAAATTTCTCCCATTAAACCATCCATATCGAAGACTAAAAAAAGTTTTCAATGGTGAACAAGAATTTGGGTCTCCTCCTAAACCGTTGAGTGGAGAGAAAGTATTAGAAAAGGTTGAAGGTATTGAAAACTCATGGGGAAAAAAGAAAACTAACAAGTGCAAAGCATCGGTGTCATGTATATTGAGAAGAATGTTTGTGAAAATCTATATGGTACATTGTTCAATATTTCTAGAAAAACGAAAGATGAAATTAATGCTCGATTGGATCTTGTAGACAAGGGACTAATGATGCAATTAGCCCCTAATATGAAAAGGAAACGTACTTATTTACCGGCTGCATGTTACACATTGACTAAAGCCGAGAAACAAATCTTTTGTTAGACATTGTTAAATATAAAGGTTCCCGAAGGATACTCTTCAAACTTCAAAAACCTTGAGAAGGTGCTGTACGGTTTTAAGTCGCACGATTGTCATGTTTTAATGCATCAATTGCTACCTTTGGCTATAAGATCAGTTTTGCCTAAGCATGTTAGATATGCTAGTACTAGATTATGGTTCTTTTTTAATGCTTTGTGTACTAAGGTGGTTGATGTTTCTAAACTGAAAAAAGTTCAAAGTGACCTTGTGATCACTTTGTGCTTGCTAGAAAAATACTTTCTACCTTTTTTCTTTGATATCATGGTTCATCTAACAGTACATTTGGTAAGAGAAGTTAGATTGTGTGGTCTGGTTTACCTCAGATGGATGTATCCGTTTGAGAGGTTTATGAAAGTTTTAAAGGGTTATGTCCACAATCGTAATTGTCCTGAAGGGTGTATAGCTGAGTGTTATATTGCAGAAGAAGCAATGGAATTTTGCACAGAATATTTATCAGATTTGGCTCCAATTGAAATTCCACATTTAATTAAAGAAAATGTGCATTTGGGGAAACCTCAACCAGGTGGTTATGTGATGGCAGTTGATCGTCAATTAGTGGATCAAGCATACCACTATGTGTTGGAGAATTCAGCAGAAGTACGACCTTATATAGAGTAAGAACATTTTATGCTATGAATTATCAGTTTGATTTTAATCTTCTAAGTTGTTAAGTTTAAATTTTAATATTTTGCTTGCTAATGAATAGGGAACATATGATCTAGATCAAGTTGAAATATCCAAAACAATCAAAAAGTAAAAAATGGTTACAAGATGAGCATAATAGAAAATTTGTTTCTTGGTTGGAAGAGAGGGTAGTTGTTGTTCTTATCCATGTATTCTCACATTTTAAATATTTCAGTGCTTATTTATAATAAATAAATTAACTACCGTAGGTTTCAAATTTATTGATTAATGAAGAACCTGTTTCAAGTTCCTTGAAGTGGTTAGCACAAGGACCTCACACCACTGTGGTCAAACATTCTGGTTATGAGATAAATGGTTGTCTTTTCCAACATATTGATCGAGATAATTGTCGGGTGACTCAAAACAGTGGAGTTAGTATTACAGCTACAACAATGCAAATTTCTAGGGCGAAGGATAAACACCCTATAATAGGGAAAATGTGCTTCTATGGGATCATTACAGAAATTTGGCATTTTGATTGTCACATTTTCAATATTCCTATATTTAAGTGTAATTGGGTTGACAGTAAAAGCGGAATTAAGGTTGATGAACTTGGGCACACATTGGTTGACCTCAATAAGATAGGGCATAAATCAGAATCGTTTATCCTAGCTTCTCAAGCAAATCAATTTTTTTTTGTACCAGACCAGCTTGATTACAGATGGTCTATTGTTCAATCAACATGTCCATGAGAGTTTGTACAAAAAGATTATGTTGATGACTTAGACTGTACAATGGATCATCACCCCTTGACTAAGGATTTACCTGGTGTTGAATTATTTGATTTGGGAGATGAGAACAATGTAACATATGTGAGATTAGATTGTGAAGGTTTTTGGATTCATAATAACACATCCTAGGAATAACAGAGCATAAACTAGGCAATGGAAAGATTCAATGATTTTTGTTATTGCTTGTTAAATGGTAATTTTTTATTTATTTTTATTTTGAATTCAAATTTCATTTTTTATTATTGATTTCATAAGTATGCAAAAAACTGCTATATAAGGTAGTTTAATACCTTTTTATGTATTGTACATATATTTTTAATTATTTCTCTATTTTTAATGTTTTTTTTTTTAATCTATTTTTGGTTGTAGACATGGAACAAGAAGAGAATGACTTACCAAATAGTACTCAAGCACCAAAAGGATTGACAACCAAAGCTAAGATTATAAAAAACAAAAGTGAGGGAATTAAGCCAATTGTGCAATATAATGACATGGGAGTAATGGTGGGAGAGGTGACAACTGACTTGGTTAGCATCATTGGTATTTTAGCATGAACTGCAATTCCCATCACTTATGATGATTGGCGATATGTCCCACGACATACTAAAGATAAACTGTGGGAATATGTAAAGGTATGTAAAAAAAAAAATTAATCTCTTATTTGTGGAATTTCTAGCAATATGTTATACACGTTTGTAGTTTTATTAGAGAAAAGAAACATTACATTACTAACTCAATTATATATATATATATATATTTACAAGTATGTGTGTTATATATAGTGTTCGTATAAATTAATCTAAAATGTTGCAGGGTTCATTTGATCTTAATCCTAAGAGCAGGAAAAATGTATTGTCAATTTTTGGCAGTACATTTCGATCTTTTAGGCACAAATTGACGTTTAAATACATTCTTCCTTTCAAAGCTAAACCTGAAATTTTGGAGGACCATCCAGCAATTTATAACTTTATTAAAAAGGACCATTGGGATCAATTTGTGGCTAGTCGTCTATCTGAAAAGTTCACAGTGAGTACATATAAAGTTATTTTTGTTGTGTTTCATTGATTTATGTTACTTTGTTTGAATATATACTAATTAAGCTAGCTTTTATAACTCTTTAGAAAACTAGAAAGAAGCAACAAAAGAAGCAGAAGAAAAACAAATATGACCACACACTAAGTCGGAAAGGTTATGTAGGCCTTATAGAAGAACTAGTAAGTCAGAAATTTTGAATATTTGTTGCAAAACATTTATGATTGAATAACCTATATGTTTTCCTCGTACATTTACTTGAAATAGAAAAAGAATCCTAAGTATGAAGGCAGGTCCTTTGATAGAAGTTTGCTATGGAGGTTGGCACGTCGAGATAAGAATTGAAAATGTGACTCTGACACGCAGTCAGTTGTCGATAAAATTGTAAGTTTTTTTTCCAGTTACATTATATAAGGTTTTGTAATTTTAAATTATATATGGATTGTATTGTTTGCTAATTTTTATCCATGAATTATAGGATCAATTAATGCAACAATATGATGAGGGTTCCTTGCAACAAGTTAATTCTCAAGATGTTTTAACAATGGCACTGGGAACACTTGAGCATTTTGGTCGAGTGCGTGGTATGGGGCATTGTGTGACAAAGAGAATGTACTTTGACTTAACTAGTGGCAGACCAGCAATTTTAGTCAAGTAGCACACTTGAATAAATTAAAATTGTAATTATATGAAAAAATGCTGAAAAATTAAAATCATAGTAAAATAATTTTTTTTTTTTAGATAAAATAAAATAAATAGAATATTTACATAGATGAATTAAATAATCTTATATTTAAAAAGAAATAAAAACAAGAAAAAATATTTAAAAATAAATAATAACAAGAAAAACAAAATCAATAATGAAAAAAAATTAAAAGAATAAATTGCCATCTAATTTTAGAATAAGAAATTTTGTTTTACATTTATAATGAATTCAATTTAAATTTATACAAAAATAATTTATTAATAACTATTACTGGATATGTTTTTAAATTTTTTATTCTTCAAATTATTGGTAAATTATTGATTTGTTGATTTTAAATAAATTAAAACTATAAAATAAAGAAAAATACTAAGGATAAGATAAAATAAATCATAGTAATAGATTGACTATTTTAATCCAATAAAGTAAAATATGAGATCTTGGAGTTTATTGATTGAACGTGTTAGATATGTTAAATTAAAACTATTAAAAATAATAACAATCCAAAACAATAATAAATAATTTAATATAAATTAAGTAAACACAAATTAATGGTAGTAACGAAATTGACAATGAGCTACGAAATAGAAACAATGAATCGAAAATGATGGTAAAATAAATAAGACATAAAAAATTAAAAGATAAAATTGAATTAATAAAGGTGTATAAAAAATTAGAAGTTAAAATTAAATTAAAGAAGTACTCATTTTCATTGAAATGGGATTCGAACCGGGCACCCTCTCAACATATATATATATATATATATATATATATAGGGAGAACTTTATTTCTAACCAAAAAATTAGTAGCTTTACTATTTTTGTCCAAGATTATCATTTGTACTGTTTTTCTCAAAATTTTTACTTTTTTGACAAGATTGCCCTTCTTTATCATTTTCTTTTCCTTTTTCTTTCTCTCCTTTTCTCATGCCTCCTTCTTCTTCTTTGTCTCCTTCTTCTTTTCTCTCTCTCTCTCTCTCTCTCTCTCTCTCTCCCCTCACGTTTTTTCCAAATTTTTTTTAAAAAAATTCAATTTTTTTTTGGTTGAAAATTTTCAAGATTTAAATAAAGTTTGGATTTGAGTTTGAGAAGTGGTTGTGGTTGTGCTTAATTTTTTTTTTTTTTTTTTTTTTCAGATTTATGGTTGTTTTTATGAATGGTGAGAGTTGTGTTTGGGGTTGGGTTTTGTTGAAAAAAAAATTAATAATTTTTTCGAATTTGATCTTTTTCAAATAAAATTTTTAGATTTCATTTTGTTTAAACACATCAGGCCACGAATTAAACACACCAGACCAAATGAATTAAACACACTAGGGTAAAACGAATTAAACACACCAGACAAAACGAATTAAACACACTGGACCTTCAATTTAACACACCAGACCATCAATTTAACACACTAGGCCACCAATTAAACACACCAAACAAAACTCATTAAACACATCAAGGCAAAAACAATTAAATACACCAAGGCAAAACGAATAAAACATACCAGACAAAACGAATTAAACACCTGATGTTTTAATTTATTTGACCTAGTGTGTTTAATTCATTTTGTCTGGTGTGTTTAATCTGTGACCTAGTGTGTTTAATTGATTTACAACCGGTGTGTTTAATTGAGTTGCATTGATGTGTTTAATTGATTAAACACACCAGACCATCAATTAAACACACTAGGCCGCCAATTAAACACATCATGCAAAACTCATTAAACACCTGGTGTGTTTAATTCATTTGGCCTAGTGTGTTTAATTCGTTTTGTCTGATGTGTTTAATTCGTGGCTCGGTGTGTTTAATTGATTACAACTGGTATGTTTAATTAGTCATGTGTGTTTAATTGATTACAACTGGTGTGTTTTATTGGTTTACACCTAGTGTGTTTAATCGGTCTCAGATGTGTTTAATTGTGTTTCTTGGTGTGTTTAATTGATTTACATATGATGTGTTTAATTGATTACAACTGATGTGTTTGATGTGTTTAATTGATTACAACTGTTGTGTTTAATTGGGTTACCCTTCCCTATTTATGTTTAATTGGTTCCGGTGTGTTAAATTGGTTTACACCTGGTGTGTTTAATTTTTCCAACCCAATTAAACACACCAGTAACACAATTAAACACATCAATCTGGAAAAAAAAAAATTAAAATATGGAAAATCTAGACTCAAACACAAACACTGAAAATTTTAAAAACACAAACAAATAACAACAACAACAACAACAACCACAACCACAACCTGGAAAAAAATCTGAAAATTTTAAAAAATCTGGATTTTTTGTAACTTCAAACGAAAATCTAGAAAAAAAAAAAAAACACAAACACTGAAAAAATTTTAAACAAACAAAATCTGAAAAAAATTTAAGCCAAACAAAGTTTGAAATTTTTTTAAACAAACAACACTCAAACTTAAGCATAACAACAACCACAACCTAAAAAAAAAAAAAACGAGATCTGAAAAAAGAAATTAAACACAACAATACAACCACAAATCTGATTTTTTTTTTAACCACAATCACAACTCAAATTCAAATCTTTTTTAAATTTGGAAATTTTTCAACAAAAAAAAAATTGAATTTTTTTTTAAAAAAATCTGGATAAATTTTCAAATCTGAAAATTTTTGTTTCAAAATTTTTTTTGGTTGATTTTTTAAAAATCCCTAAAATCAACCACAAACACAACTATAACCACAACCACAACCACAACTCAAACTTAAAAATCTAAAAAAGATTTAAGAAAAAACTGAAATTAAAAAAAAAAAATCTAGAAAAAACGTGAAAGAGAAAGAAAAGAGAGGAGAGAAAGAGAAGAAGGAGGGAAGATCGGACATTCGATTGTCGATCGGTCGGTCGTCCGATCTGAATTTTTTATTTTTTTAAAATCTGAAATATTTTTTAAAATCTGGAAAGAAAAAAAAAGAAAGAGAAGGAGAAGAAGAAGAAGAAGAAGAAGGAGAGAGGGGGAGAGAAAAAAGAAGAAGGAGAAGAAGAAGAAGAAGAAGGCGTGAATGGAGAGAGAAAGGAGAGAGAAGAGATAATAAAAAAAAGGGCAATTATGTCCTCACAGCCCATTTAATGACAAAAACAATAAAAATGATAATGTTGGATAAAAACAATGCATCCCCTTAATTTTTGACTAAAAACCCCTATTTCCTCATATATATATATAATATATACAAAATCAATTTTTTTTTAAAAAAAAATTGAGGTAGGGCACGAGCCCTACCTGATCCCCACGTGGGTCCGCCCCTAGACTTACTCATAGGCCAAGTTAATTTCCTAAATGACAGTACTACACATCGAATAGCTGAGTTGGAAGCCGAATTTCAATCACTTAAACAACAAAATACTACTCCTAAACATTCCGATGTTTCAAGCTCTAATATGCCAAATAAATTATGCATGGATGACCAAGAAATGAGTATATTGCCTGGCTTGTAAACAAACGTAGAGGTAAATATTTTTTGTTTAGATTTCTAATATATGTTTGTTTTGGTATTAATGCTGCCATTATCACTGTCAATATCATTGAATTTCTCATGTTTATTTGGAATTTAAAATGCAAATATATGTAATCATTATTAATTCTTGTGAACAAGATCACACTACTTATGGACGTTAACTAAATCATTTATTGGTTATTATAGGGTGGAGCTTGTAAATTGGCAATAGACTGTAAAGAAAATATTGTTGCCACTAGAACCATTATAGAATATAAAAGTTCAAATTGTCTTGTATCTATTGAAGTGGTGTTTGATAGAGATGTTGCCTTTCCAATAGCAGATGATGATGAGTCACTAGTTAAAGTGAACGATGCAGTAGGTTATCATGTATTTTGGCCAAAGAATCTTATTATCCATGTTGGTGGAATGAGAATGTTGAGGTCACATGTGGTGCACCTCTGAGAGAGATTCTAACACTAAAAAAACGGAGAAGTTTAAACTTTATTTCTCTCTAAGATTTTCTTACACCACTCCACTGCATTACAACACAATCCGAGTCCCTTTATATAGGGAATTGAGATGAGATTAAAGACAAATAAAATAAATGCAAAAACAACAAGTTCAAACTTCAGTTGTCTAGTGGCAATTGGGAAGAAGAGAGTTGGGAGATGACAGAAGTAATTTTGGAAGGTGGAAGGGAGTCAACAATGGCTGGCTTTTAGAATTCGGTTGGTTGTTGCTGGAAATGGTTGGCTGGAGAACAAGTTTAATTTCCTACATCCCCTCTTAAACTTGACTCTCTGTGTTTCGTCATACCGAGCATTGTCTTTAGTCTTGAAAACACGTAATGTTTGAGCGACTTGGTGAAAATATCAGCAATTTGATCATATGTCCTACAAGAAACTAGTTCCACCTCTTTATTTTTCACATGCTCTCTGATGAAATGATACCGTGTATCAATATGTTTGCTCATTTCAGGGAATACTGGATTCTTTGCTAGTGCAATCGCTGACCGATTGTCGATGTAGACCTTTGTGGGATTAACTTGTGGACATCCCAAGTACTGCAACACATTCCTGATCCAGATGCCATGGCAAACAGCTGAGCAGGCAGTAACGTACTCAGCTTCACATGATGACAGCGTTACAATGGCTTGCTTTTTGGACGACCATGTGAACGTTGTATCTCCCATAAAAAATGTAAAACCTGTCGTGCTTTTACGTTCATCCAGATCTCTTCCCCAATCACTATCTGAATAGTCAATCAACTTGCAATCTTCACATTTGGTATATAAAACACTATCATCAATGGTACCTTTTATGTACCTGAGTATCCTCTTTGCTACATTCAGGTGAGACTGGTTAGGAGTCTCCATGTATCTGCTAACTAGTCCAACTCCATAGAGTATATCTGGCCTGGTACATGTCAAGTATCTCAAGCTTCCAACTAAGCTCTTGAAATAGGTTGGATCAACATCTCCCTTTTCATTCTTTCTTAACTCTAAT
The DNA here is from genome assembly GCA_035582765.1 of Acer negundo. NCBI lineage: Eukaryota > Viridiplantae > Streptophyta > Magnoliopsida > Sapindales > Sapindaceae > Acer > Acer negundo. The sequence goes on from CM069242.1 coordinate 14,742,890, forward strand.
CCTGTTTCTACTAGAGTTGTGACAGGATTGCATTTTTCCATACCAAATCTTTTCAGAATTTCTTTTGCATAGATACTTTGAGAGATAAAAATACATTTTTCGCTTTGCACAACTTCAATACCAAGAAAATGAGCCATTAAATCAATGTCAGTCATCTCGAATTCTTTCAACATCCTCCTCTTTAAATCTTCAAACATGGCTGGATTGTTGCCGGTGAAGATCAAGTCATCAACGTATAGACAAGCTTTCGTCAGTTTCCTTCTTCATATATAGTGCATGCTCATACGGACATTTCTCAAATCTGTTCTTTTGGAAGTAATCATCAATCCTCATATTCCATGCACGAGGTGCTTGCTTCAAACCATATAAGGCTTTCTTCAGTCTGCACACTTTATCTTATTTGCCTTTCTTCACAAATCCAGGTGATTGTTCCACATAGATTTCTTCTTCAAGAAAGCCATTCAGAAATGCAGACTTTACGTCAAGTTGGTAAATTTTCCAACTTTTCTGGGCTACTAATGATATTAGCAATCTGATGGTCTTTAGTCTGGCAACTGGCGCAAAGACTTCTCCGTAGTCAACTCCTTCCTTTTGTTTATAGCCTTTTGCCCTTTGCTACAAGTCTTACCTTGTATCTCTAGACTTCTCCTTTTGCATTCCTTTTGGTCTTGTAAACCCATTTCACTCTGATAGCTTTCTTGCATTTTGGGAGATTAGTCAACTCCCACGTCTTGTTCTTCTCAATGGATCGAATCTCATCATCCATTGCATTTCTCCATTTTCCTTCTTGGTTAGCCTCTTCAAAGCTAATTGGATCACTTGTCATTAGCAGACAATACAGAGTAAGGTCTTCTTCCTCCTGTTCTGTATATTCATACAGATCTTCTAGACTGCGTGTTCCTCTAGGCCTTATATCTGAGAAATCACGTTCAATTGGTAATGAAGTATCATACCTTTGTGGTAAAGGGGAACCACGTTGAGGTGTCTGTTGATCTTTAGGTGTTTGTGGCTCTATAGCCACTTCTCTTGTCTCTTCTTCAGGTATCAACTCTGCACTTCTGGAAGTTTTGGTCTGATCCCAATTCCATGATTCATTTTCTTCAAAAACGACATCCTTGTTGAAGATTACTTTCTTGGTGATGGGGTTGTATAACTGGTAACCTATAGTTCTGTCACCGTATCCAACCAGGATACACTTTTCTCATTTACCTTCAAGCTTGGTTCTTCTCGCTTCTGGAACCTTGATATAGGCAATGGAACCAAAAACTCTAAAGTGGCTGACACTTGGTTTGTGAGTGCTCTATGCTTCGTGTGGTGTCTCTGTATTAAGACTTTTTGTAGGACATCTGTTTTGTAGATATACTGCACACAAGACTGCTTTAGCCCAAAATAATTTAGGCATATTTTTATCCTTTAGCACGCTTCTGGCCATGTTAAGGATTGTTCGATTCTTCCTTTCAGCTACACCGTTTAATTGAGGAGTATAAACTGGTGTAAACTGATGTTTGATTCTTTGTTGCTTAAGGAATTCCTAGAAAGCACCGGCAGTGTATTATCCACCTTGATCTGATCTCAGTGTTTTGATATAGTAGCCACTTTGCTTCTTCATTAGAGATTGAAACTTTTTGAAGTAACCAAATACTTCAGACTTCCTTTTTAGGAAATAGAACCAAGTCTTCCTACTGTAGTCATCAATAAAGGTAAGGAAGTATTGATTCTATTTATTTAATACCGGCGTCAATGGACCACACACATTTGTGTGAACGAAATCAAGTGGCATAGTTGCTCTCCAATTTGCTTCCTTTCCGAAGCTATTTCTATGTTGTTTGCTAAGAACACAACTTTCACACATCTCATTTGGGTGATGGATGTTTGCCAATCCTTTCACCATCTTCTTACTTCCCAGTTGCTTTAAACTTTCAAAATTGAGATGTTCATACCTGAGATGCCACAACCAATCTTTGTTGACGATGATGGCTATAAAACACCTTGGTGTATCATGATGAATTGCGAGAGGAAACATCCTGTTCTTTGTCATCTGGACTCGAGTAACCAGCTTTCCTCGAGCATCTGTGATGGTGGGTTTCATATTTTGAAGGCTAATGTGATAGCCTTTCTCCAAGAATTGTCCGAGACTTAGGATGTTTGTCTTCATGTCTGGAACATAATAAACATTGGAGATGAAAGCATGATCTCCATTCTTCTGCTTTATCATGACATCTCCTCTTTCTTGGACAGAGATTTTAGAGAGGTCACCAAATGAGATTTCTCCATGAACTTTCTCATCAAGTTCAGTGAACAAGTTTTTTTTTTCCAGTCATATGGTTACTGGCTCCAGAATCAAGAAACCACACATCTTGATTTTGATAGGTTGAGTTGTTTGCCATCAACATCAATGATTCTCCTTCAACCTGCTCTTTCTCTGTAAAGTTAGAACTCTCATTTACTTCATTTGGGATACCTCTGCACTCGTTGCTATAGTGGCCATATTTGTGAGACATAGTTCTGCTGTCCATGTCCTCCTCTACTTGTGTCTCTTCATCCTCTACCTCTACCTCTACCTTTGGTTTCAACATTTCCAGAACCTCTACCACGAGATCCTCTACCTCGTTCTCTTCCATGTTGTGAGGTCCCCCCTTACTCGTATCTTTTTTCATTGAAGGAGAGCTTTGACTAGAGAGCTTGCTCCAATACTCTATTGTCACTTCTTCTTGTGTCTTTCTACTCATGAGCTTGTAATGCACCCACTAGTTCTTCAACAGACATCGTCTCCAGATCTTTTGTTTCTTCCAAGGCCACAAATATAAAGTCAATTTTTGGATCTAATAATCGTAAAATTTTCTCCGAAATTCTCATGTCTACGAGAGTTTCTCCATTTCTTCTCAGCTGATTCGCAACGACCATGACTCTTGTATAGAACTCTGCAATGGAGTCATTAGATTTCATTCGTAAAGATTCGAACTCACCTCGTAGAGTTTGAAGACGGATCCTTTTCACTTTGTCAGCACCTTTGTAGGTCTTGTGAAAGGTGTCCTAGACTTCTTTTGATGACTTAGAGGAAGCTATGAGTTCGAACGTGGCTTCGTCTAGTCTTTGATAGATTATGGACTTTGCTTTACAATCATTCTTTCGATCGGCTCTAAGAGTTGTTGTCTGAGCTTCTGTCATGGTTCCTTCAGCTTCTTTGGATATGGGTTTTATGTATCCATCTTCCATAATATCCATAACATCTTGAAAGCTACTAGGCTTTCATTTGTATGCACCAATTGTCATAGTTGTCTTTGGTGAGTTTCGGGATGACAACTTATGCGTTTCAGTTGGCCATCGAGCTTGAAATGCTTAGAACACTGATCTGGAGTCTGAATTTGCAAAAAATGAGTGAATGGTTGCGTCCGGAATGATCCAAAACCCTGGAAACCAGTCCGAGTTTGTTAAAAAACTAGTTCGGAAGCATCCGAAACATGAGGTCAAACTTTTTGGCAGAAGTCAACTAAGATAACAAAATATTCATTTTCTGATAGAATATTCCAGACGGTCTAACGTCAGCGTCGTGTCACGGGTTGGGTCGGTGACTTAGACCGAGTTGGCGGATCAGACTTTGGGTCGGATCACGGGTCGAACCCCTGCAATCTGGCGAGGAAGATGACCGGCGCGTGTGCGTGACGCTCCAGAAGACCGGGCTGCGCGTGGACTCATGCTCTAACTTCAGGTGGCGAGTGCGGCCTCTCTTGTACTCCGATTTCGATGAAATTTACACCGATGCACTCCTTAAGACGAGTAGAACACACTAGTATGCTCAAATTTCTATTTTGAGCACTTTGATTTCTGGGCTAATTTGGTTTTGGCCTCTGTTCTTTGAATTTCTAGCTCTCTTGGGCTCTGATACCACTGTTGGTGGAATGTGAATGTTGAGGTCACTTGTGGTGCACCTTTGAAAGAGATTCTAATACTCAAAAAACGGAGAAGCTTAAAATTTATTTCTCTCTAAGATTTTCTTTCACCACTTCACTACATTACAACACAATCTGAGTCCCTTTATATAGGGAAATGAGATGAGATTAAAGACAAACAAAATAAATGCAAAAACAACAAGTTTAAACTTCAGTTGTCTGGTGGCAGTTGGGAAGAAGAGAGTTGGGAGATGACAGAAGTAATTTTGGACGGTGGAAGGGAGTCAACAATGGCTGGCTTCTAGAATTCGGTTGGTTGCTGCTGGAAATGGTTGGCTGAAGAACAAGTTTAATTTCCAACAATCCATACTCCAAAGGTATTGTTATCATTTTTTATTTTATTTATTATAACGGTTCTGTTTTTTTTTTTCCACCATACTATTATAATATTATAGTTTAAATTTTTATTCTACACTTTGTCTTTTTTTTTTTTTTTTTTTTAGTGGGGCAAATTCGAAAATGTAGAATGTAATACTCAAAAGATTTCAAATATACAACAGATAGTAAAAATTCCTCCAAGCTTGAAAGCTTTTGCTACACTAGTTGATAGATGTGTCACTCCTTCTACGGATATTGTGATAAAGAATGATTGTGATATGTTTGGGTACAAATGTAATACACATATTTCCTTGGATGATTGTAGACATATCTTGTCCATGGTATAAATTGGGGTTTCTTGTCTAAATGTGTATATATGGTAAGTAAAATTAAAAAACTATTTTTAAATTGATGGGATATATTTAAGTTATTGTACGTGCTATTGACATGACATTATATATGGTTTTACTGTAGATTACTCTATGATGAATTGAGAGAGAATGAGGCTGGCCAGTTTGGATTCATCAACCCTGCAAGTGTATCCCTCTCTGGTGGACTAGCAAATTCTAAAAGAAGCATTGAAAAATCACACATGGTCGCAAAAGGCTTGGAAAACGCATGTCAATCTAGTTATGTTTTTATTCCTTACAACCCTGGGTAATGCTTTTGCTATTTATTTTATTTTATTTTTCCTTTTTAAGAATGTATCATAATCATATATAAATCTTTTGAACCAGATATCATTGGATATTGATTGTTATCGACATGTTGAACATGCAAATCTATTATTTGGATTCCTTGAATGGTGAGGCTGATGAATATTTGATGAATATTGTGAATACGTAAGTGTGAAATTTTATTTTATATTGAAAAGTATTTTCAATGTTGTACTTATTTATTTAATAATATTAATAAAAAATTTCTTTTATCACGCAGTGGAATAACAATTTACATTGCACAAAAAAGCACCACTACCAAGAGAGTTAATTTGCAGTGGAGATCGGTTAAGGTGATTTATATATATATATATATATGATAGAAGTACTTCAATATATATTAATATCTATTATTTATATAACTCATGTGAGTATAGGTGCCACTACAACTTGGTTCTGTAGTGCGGTTATTATGTCATGAGATACATGAAGGATATCATTGTCGATCCAAGTTTACTAAAAGAAAATGTGAAATACTTCTATCTTTTCTCGTTTGTTAAATTATATTATTATTTATTGAAGTTACATTTCATTAATATTGGTTTTTTTTTTTTTTTTCATTTTTTTTTTATCAATTTTTGAATATTTACAGTTTAATGGAAAATGTATACATACTCAAAAAGATATTGATGAGATACGTTGTGACTGGGCTGCATTTATCTCTCAATTCTTTTGAAAGGTCGGTACCTATACTAGCTTGTATTGACATGTTTCAATTTTTCATTAACATTTGGGGTGGGTAAAAAACCAATGAACCGAACCGAACCGATGAACCGAACCTGTTCAATCGTTTTTTTTTTCGGTTTTTCATTGTTAACCGGTTCGGTTCGGTTCGTTTTTTAAAAAACTGGATATTTCGGTTTGGTTTTCGGTTCAAGGGTTTGAACCGGTTAACCGAATCGAGAACCGGTGTATATAATAAAAAATCTCTTTGTGTTATAATCAAAATAACATTGATAGATAACAATTAAATGTTACACAGTCTAAAAGAAAAGCTGTATATAAATAAATAAAAACTGCATTAAATGTTATTATCTAAGAGGATAACAGTTTTATGTTATAATCAAAACAATATTAATGACACATTATAAAAAAAAAACTGCATATAAAAAAAAAAAATACTCATGTTAAATGTTACACGATCTAAAAGATACATGTCACGCAAATGTAAATAGTAAAATAAAAAACCAAGAAATGAACAATCTTAGAAATTGAATTAATACACATATACAACAATACTGTCTATTGCTTTGTTTCGTTTCCAAAACCGAAAAAACCGAACCGAACCGAACCAAACCGGTTCAATCGGTTTTTGATCGGTTCACACTTTTAAATTTTATCGGATCGGTTCACTTTTTCAAAAACCGGATATTATCGGTTTTTTATCGGTTCACTCGAAAAGTGAACCGATCCATTAAACGCCCACCCCTAATTAACATTGATAAAAGTGGTTGTGTATCTTGGTCATATATGATTAATTGATTGTTACCCAGATGATCAATTGAAAGACTTAGACTTTTCCTAGAAGAAGCTACACTTTGCTAGAGGAAGCTACACTTAAAAGAGTTAAAGATGCTGTGCAGTTTTTGTTGATATTTGAAGTTTATATGATATTGCATGTAAAGTAAACTTGAGAATTATGTTTAGATGATCAAGAAAAAATCTAGTATTATGGTTATATTAGAATATTTTTATATTGTAGTTAACTTGAATATGTTGAATATACTTATTTATGACGATATGTAATATTTTCTTGTAGTGATATACAAGTCCATTTTAATATGTTCATTTTTACTCTTATATATATATTTATTGTTTATACTTATTACTTAACAAGTAATTATATTTTGAAAAATAATGAAAATGTGTAAAATTTTATAAATTTTTCGATAAAAATTGCATAAATTTAATAAATGATAATGATGTATTAACATTTTTTTAATTAAATATTATTAAAATGCTTGACAGTTAAAAACTATCATAAATCCTTGACAATTAAAAACTGTCAAGGATTTATGACGGTTTTTAACTGTCATTACCTTCTTTGACATTGGCTTCCATGACAGTCAAAAAACTGTTATCCACCATGATTCTTGATAGTTTTTAACTGTCAAGAAATATAATGTTTTCTTGTAGTGTTAGCATCTTGAAGCAAGAAATTGAGCAAATGGATAGTTCTCTTATTTGTGTTAGGAAGCTTGAGAATGTGCTTAAAGCCAAATTTAGTGAGCACCAAAAACAAGAGAAGAAGTATGAAGAATGGCTTAAGAAATCTCGTGAAGATGTTAGGAAAAACGATGATATCTTAGAGAAATATGCCATTAAGAATAGGGGGCTGATAAACTTGATGAGGTAAGTAGGATGATTAACAAGATGTCATTTGGTTCTAACAAGGTAGAATCCCTCATTAGAAATGGAAAGCATCCATGTGACAAAAGAGGTTTGGGTTATATTAATGAGAAGAAAACTCCTTCATCTAACAAATCTATTGTTGTCAAAGCAAGTGTTGAACCAAATGTAGGTACTTTCTCTCAAGGTAAAGCAATGAAAGCTACCGGAGGTGCCTCTACATCAACAAGGAACTCAAATGGAAGATCTCAACAAGATCAAAGACAAAGAGCATCAACCTCAAATGCAAGAGGTGAAACATTAAGGGTTGCACTTCAAAGAGGTAAAAATGTGAGAAGACTAAATGCCTTGGAAGCACATGCAATTGGTAAAATTCTCAAATTCATACCTATATGTCATCATTGTAACATGGTAGGACATATTTGACCTAAGTACTTTGCATACATTCGAAAATGCAAATTTGATAATGCTTTACATGATATGTCTTTGAATGGTCCTAGGCAATCATCCATGTATGGATATAGAACTAGACTTACGAAGACCTTAGAAAAGCATGTTGAGAAGAAACTTGTTGATGACTTGCTTGTTAAATATTGTGTTGTGTATCACTTTACTAAGCATAAGAAAATTGATAATAGTTTGTTTGATATATTTGAGAATGTGACTAACAAGGTCAAGGTGCATGTTAAAAAGTCAAACATTTAGTCAAAACATGATAGTGGTAAGAGTGAGATGCGTATTGTAAAGAGTGTATGGGTTAGAAAAGACACACCTAAATGTCCAGTTGCACAATATGCTCTAAGTGTCAATAATCTTATAAAGGAACATACTAGGAAAGCTTGGATTGAAAAACATAATGTGAAAAATGTTCCTATTCATTCTTCTAAACATGTTTCTAATGATAACACTTTGAATGTTGTGCATGATATTGATAATCATGTGAAGAAGAATGTCAAGAAGATTTGGTTGAAAAAGAGTATTTCACATAATCATACTCATAGTCTTGATGAAATATTTGTGCATGACAATAATGATGTGTGTAACATGAGTGATATCTTTATAAAGAAGATAGTTGATTATATATCTTTGAGATATACTATTGCCATGAGATATGATCATGATGGTTTATGTGTTGGTTCACCTAAGACCAATGTGGTCAAAGGTGAGTGCTCTCATACTTGATTGAGTAGCACATATAAGAATATTTTTGTTCTTATTTGATAAGAGTTCTAAATTTGATGTTTAACTACGCTATTTGTAATGTGCTAAGTCTAGTATTCAAACTTTGTGTCTCTAGTCAATACATGAGCTTAATATTATCATAATCACTATGATAATCAAAATTTGTTGATTAACTTTAAAGAAGTTGAATTTTGAAATCTATTTGGTGAAAGATCATGTTAAGACTTTTGGAGAAAGTCATTTTTTTTTTTGTTGTTTGACTTGAAATGCATAGTTTTTAGTCTCTTGGAATTGACACACCGATAACATGTTGTCATGTGGACAAACAAGCCAAGATGACTCATAAAAAGGGTGAAGGCCTTGCATTTGATGAAAATAGCTTGCGAAGGTATCTTTATATCATATTACTTGCTTACTTGAATTTTCATCTCTCAACTCATTGTGTTATACTACTTCATGAAGCATGTCATATTAGAGAACTAGTATAGTGTTCTTATGGTTCTCATTGACATTTGCTCTTTTAAGATCTTTTGGTGATAATTGTTCATATTGATCTTAATCATGATGTGTACTGTTATAAGCATGTCAGGCACAAAACACATATATATTCGACATCATTTTATTAGAGACCTGGTTGAATATTCAATTGTTACTCTAGAGCATATGCCTACTAAAAATCAACTTGTGGACTTGTTCACAAAGCCCTTGGACAAAGAGAGGTTTAAAACTCTTAGAATGTTCATTGACATGATTTGTGTTGATTGGTGTGCTTGTGTGATTGATGAGTGGCTTGATGAGCAAAACTTAATTGTAATATCAATATCTTTGAGAGCCTCTGACTTGAGAAGTAAATGATCTTAAACAAGTATCTTTTATTGTTTTTAGATCATGCACTTGAGCTTGAAAATCTTATTTTTTTTGAAAAGTGCACTGATGCTTCTCTTATATGTTTTAGTTTTGAGTATATGTGGTTAAAAGTATGTAGATTATAGATGCATCTAGAAGCCTATTTCTTAGTACATGATAGATGACCTATGGTATGTATCCATTTTGCTTCAGTTCTATATAGAATTTAACGAGAACCCTCATGGAAAGGGCTACACACATTGGTTGCACATCCGCCCAATGTAGGAAAGGGCTACGCTATTGTGATGAGTGAAAGCCACTATGAGGTGTATATGTTTATGTTAGAAGAATCAAAGAAGTGTTGAAAAGAATCATTAAAAAAAAAAAATTCTTTGATTCTAAACCTGAAAGAAATGAAAAATAAAAAGGCTTATTTGTATATAGTTAAGAATTGTGAAATGCTCGGGTTGTCAAATAAAAATGAGTAAATGAGCCACATGCACACACGCTCACATGTTGTAATCTATTCTTTTAAAGTAAAAACCCGGATGAATATCGGTTTGACCTATTTTTGGAAACGCTTTAGTTGGATATGTGTGGAAATTGTTTGCATATTGGTATCACAATTACTCCTACTATATATGTGAGAAGCATTCACACACACACACACACACATATTTGCTTATGTGCTTGATTCATTAGCAATGTGAGAATATTTTTGAGAGATTAATGAAAAACTATGATTCTCTTTTGGACTTTGAAAAGTGATGAAATATTTTCTCTTATTGCTTGAATGTGTGAATGTGTGGATCCCTTGTGAACAAATATACTTGGTGATAATATGTGGAGCATATGTTAAGAGGGAGCTTTAGTTTATTCAACTTCGCTTTCTATACGATTTGTTTGCTTAATATCTCGTTCTTTATCTCTTGTGTCCTTTATCTATTCTTTGACAAAAAGAGAGAGAAATTGTATACCTCACCACATATTTGATATAGGGGAATCCATGTTTGATATAGGGGAGAAAAATGTATACCTCACCATATGTGGAGAAATGTTCCAAATGTGTGAGTTTTGTACCTATTTGTGCTTTAATCTAGACTTTGTCTTAAAAGGGAGAATTCTTGTCTTAAGAGAGAGAAAAGAATTCTTGCCTAATTATGTTAAGGATATTAGGGAGAGCTTTAATGTGAAAACATTTATTTTCTTGAGATAATGCATTTTGGTTTGGGATAAGGGAGTTCTTATTTGTTTATGTGATAATATCTCACCATTCTTCTTTGGAAGAAGATCTCTTGTTGGTTTGCTTATTCTCTCATAGGTACTTTGAAGTTCAAAGAAGGAATTCTTGAAGACTCAAGAAGACTTGAAGACTTTTTAGTCTAGGGATCTCTTTGTAATGTGAGGATGAGAGAATGTTATCAACCTTGAGTTTATTGGAGTGAAAATTGTTTGGTGAGGATGAGGGTTTTCCATGGAATAGCCAAAAGGGGAGATTGTAAGATCTTATATTTGTGTTGGCTTGAGTCCATTGCAAAACTCTCTATATTTGTAATAGTTGTTGCTTAGGTGATTCTTAGTGAAAAGAAGCTTCAAAGGTGAAGAAGCAACATCTTGTGCAAATATCGTCTTCAAGGGGAACATCGTATACTTGGATGCTAAGGTATCAAATTTCTTCTTCCTCTTGCAAGGCGTAAGCGCACACACACAAAATTCATATATGTGTGTCCCTGCATCATTGTGCAAACATTTGGTATAACACATTCACACTCATTGAAGTATGCATATGCATTAGTCTCATATTGTCAAACATTGTAGAATTGCATGTTTTATCACTATCGCGTAGATATGGCATGCTTGTGTGACATTGTGTTTATTTGTTTATGTTTATTGTATTTTGGACCTAAACATGATCTCATATGATTTCTTATTGAGTCCTGGTCATTTCAGTTACTCATTCATTAAGTTTCCAGTTCAAACGATGTAGCTACGCTACTTTGCATTCTCATTCGTTGAGTTATCTTCGTCGACATTTTCTGAGAAGAATTCTCAACATTTTTACAAAATTTAGTTGTTGTTGTGCGTGAGGGAGTCATGGTTCGTAATCCGAGAACATATTCAAATTCAGAGTTAATACGGCTGAAGAACGCGAGAGGAGCAAGCGTGGCCAACGACCAAGCTTGGAGGCCACATGTGCCACAAGACCATCACACCTCTCTGCCCACGTGTTGATAGTGATATGGCAGCAGTTGGTTGGTTCATTTTTCCCTCTCTTGAATTTTTTTAAAAGTTCTTCATTCCCTCCCATTTCATAAAAAAAAAAAAAAAAAAAATTGAAAAAGAAAGAATGTATAGAATTTCTTCATGATTTTAGGTTTCTTATTTTGATCATAACTCTTTCATACGAAATCGAAATTAAGTGATCCAAAAGCCAAAATTGTTGATCTTGAAGAGAGGTACAATCCTCAAGTATTTTTAGAGTCATTCGAGTTCTTTATTTTTTGCAGTGAGCTGATTTCCGTCCGTGACTCAACTTTTGTATGTGAAACTTCTTCTTCTCACTTCATCTTTTGATCATCTCTTTTAATCTTCCTAATTGATAGATGATATGTGTTTAGAATGTTGTTAGATCATATTATAGGGGTGGTTGATCTATTGATTGTTGAGTTTTAGCCTTGTGATCTCAATTGAACATATTTAGCTAAACTTGACTAATCTTGAAATTGATTTTAGAAATGTTGTATATGATATGCCTCATGTTATTTTCTAGATTAAATTTTGTCATCTAAGAACTAAGATTTTTGTGTGATATATTGAATATTCATATTTTGTTCTTATTGATTCACATGTCTTGATTTCTAGATACATTTGTGATTGTTTGTTGAATTCATATTCAAGATTATCATTGAACATGTTCATAGAGCTTGATTGATCATCTTGCTTTATTTGACTTGTGTGTTTGCATCATTTGCATCATTTAGATCATTGTCTTATGGAAAACTTGAAGTCTCTTTCAAAGTGAGTGAAGCTTTGATTAGAGCAAGAAGACTTGACTAGGACATGTGGTCCGGATAGTCATGCAAAAGTCTTAGCTAGGAGTGCGGTACTCTGGATGGTTGAGCTAGGGAAGCTTGAGTAGGATCCTAGTGATCTAGATAGCTAAGCAACTAAATCTTCCTAGAGGCTTGAGAGCCTTGGATAGGGAGTTGCTTTCTAGAGGTGTAGGACACACCTTGGATAGGGAGTAGGCTAGATGGTTCAGTAGGCCTTTAGGGTAGATTGGGAGTTGATAGCTTGAAGTGGATATCATGTGTTGATTCATATAGTGGATTACTTTACTAGCGGTTGTGATATCAACCCGTGGACGTTTCCTCTTCGGAGATTTACCACATAAAAACTATTGTGTCAATTTTAGTTTTTGTGTTTCTTTATCTTCCATATCATGTATTAAATGTATCACTTGTGTACAGTGTTGTAAAAGTGGACCGGTCCGGCCCAATTCAATCCGGCATGCCTGGCCCGTTTTTGAAAACGGGCCAGACTTGGTCCGGCACGTATTCGGAAATCGTGGCCCGGCACGGCACGTGGACCGTTTCCGACGGACTGTGCCGGCGTGCCGCCGGACCGGGACCACTTATTATTTAATTTTTTAATTTTCTTTTTTGGATTTTTGGTTTAGGGAAAAATAAAATACATAATTACAAATTAAAATACTTAACATTTTAACAATTAAATTATGTAAATGTAGTTAGATAGATTTATTATTTTTGGTAATAAGATAATTCAAAAAATGAATAAAGATAAAGTATTACAAATATATAAAATAGATGAAGTTATGAAAATATGAAATGAAGAAGTATTTATTTATTTCTAACTTATGAAATTCAGTATTACATATTTACATGATTGCCTCATTAAAAACCTTACCAAGAAAAACCCAATGGGATAAAAACTTGGCAAGAGAAAAAGAGTGCAATTGTATTACAATTTACAAGTTCTGAAACTGGTTACTGCCGAAACCGGAAGCCTCATCAACATATAGATTGTTGAAATTTTGAATAAGTTCATTATCTACAATTTGGTTTTGCAACCTCTTTTTAGCATGCTCCCAATCCCGAAGGCTTGTTAATACCTCCACCATGTCCGGAGACAAACAACTTCTTCTTGGTTCAATTATGCTTCCACTGGTGTTGAATGCTTGTTCTGAAGATACCGTGGACACGGGAATAACTAGTATGTCACGTGCTAGCTGTGACAGAATCGGATACCTGTAGGTATAAGACTTCCACCATAACAACAAATCAAAATCTTCCTTGTCTTCGACAGCATCGAACTGTGCTTCAAGGTACCTATTCAGTTCGGCACAAGAAGATGGGCCAGATTTTTGGGTTGAAGAAGTACTTGTTGATTTGTCCTTTTTTCGGCGTTTGAGAATGATCCAACTCGATGTCTTCGAGTGTGTCTCCGGTTCTGCTGATGGTTGGGTGTTAATGCCGCCAAACCTGCACTCATAAATATGAAAAATTTCGAACAACTTGTTTCGAATGTTAGTAACCTGTTATGAATAATCTATTTCCAAATTAGTACCAATAACCTCAAGGAAAACTTCTAAACCAGATAATTTAACTCTAGGATCTACTATAACACTTAAGGCATAAAGTAAAGGAATGGTAGCCCAATATTTTTTCAACTTTGCCTCCATGGCAACAACTGTAGTGCCTAAATGAACATCTTCCCTATAAGCGTTTAACGCTTCAGACATTTCCACTATTCGATGAATTGCCTCACAAGATGTGGGGTAATAGACCCCGGAAAGAGTTACAGTAGCATCGTAAAAAATCTTTAAAAAATCAACAAAAGCCCATGCCACATACCAATCGTCTGATGTCAGTGCTTGTGCTTGTGGAAGGCCAACTTCGGCCAACTTCATGTTATAAAAACCTGAAATAGTTGTATCATATGGCAAACAATTTCCAGCATTAAGTAAGTAGAGTTCCACCTTACCAGCATATCAGTTTGGAATCGTCGAGGGCGTAGATTGTTTAATCTCCAGTGTCTACGAAATTCTTAGAATCTAGGATTAGAGCTGCCAATCCAAGAAATGGCATTTCTGATGCGATATACACGGTCGCTTACTTTCTTCAAACCAGCCAGTAAAACCAAATTTATAATATGACATGCACACCGTTGATGAAAGAAATAACCTCCATCTTGCGGGATATTTCTTTCAACAAACAATGCAATAGAGCTAGTGTTTGCAGATGCATTATCTAATGTAATAGAAAGGATGCGATCTGTGATTTGATATGTTTCTAAAACAGAAATAATGACATTAAAATATTTTCAACAGTATGTGCAAAATCCATAGGACGAAAACCAAGAATTCTTTTTGTTATCCTCCAATCAGAATTTAAGTAGTGTCCAGTGACACATAAGTAGTCCTGTTTCGAACATACGTTCCAAATATCAGAGGTTAATGCAATACAGACATTTAGATGGTGTAATTCAGCACTCAAGTCATCTCTAGCGGTTCCAAACAATCTTATCAAATCGTTTCTAGTGGTGGTTCTAGAAACAGTTTGATATTGGGGGCAGAATGCAGATGTGATCAACTCTTGAAAAAAAACATTGTCAGCAAAATTGATTGGTTGATCAGTTTGTGCAATGAATAGTGCCAAGCAATTTCTAGCGTATTCGGGATCGTACCTCCATGTCGTAACAGACCCATCTGGGTGCCGTTGTAGTTGTGTTTGGGTTCTAGTGTCTACCTGTCCATGTGCAGGCATGCATTTGAGCATATGTCTTCTCAAATGACCGGTTCCATTCCTACTAGTTGAATAGTCCTTAGAACAAAACTTACATTTAGCTCTGGGGCCCGTTGTCCCGTCTAGGAGTGTCATTTGTACTATGTGAAAACACTGTCAAACATCGGATGTAAATTTTTTGGGACGTGATGTTGGGGTATCAGTAGCAGTAGCGGCGGAACATGAACCTCTCGCTTGGGGTTCTGTTTGTTCTGAAAGATCAAAATCATCATTCAGCATGTTCAAACTGTCCATGAAAAAATGATCCATTTCCTGAAATACAAATATGAACTCATTAGTCATTAATATATTATTATTTACATTAACTACCAAACTTAAAAATCATAAGTTACTAACTTAAAAATGTTAAAATTAACTACTATACATAAAAATCATAATTTACTAACAAAATATATTTAAATAAACTACTAAACTTAAAAATCACAACTTACTAACTTAAAAATGTTAAAATTAACTACTACACATAAAAATCATAATTTACTAACGAAATATATTTAAATAAACTACTAAACTTAAAAATCATAACTGTAACTTTAAAATGTTAAAATTAATTACTACATATAAAAATCATAATTTACTAACACAATATATTTAAATAAACTACTAAACTTAAAAATCATAACTTACTAACTTAAAAATGTTAAAATTAACTACTACACATAAAAATTATAATTTACTAACAAAATATATTTAAATAAACTACTAAACTTAAAAATCATAACTTTAACTTTAAAATGTTAAAATTAATTACTACACATAAAAATCATAATTTACTAACAAAATATATTTAAATAAACTACTAAACTTAGAAATCATAACTTACTAACTTAAAAATGTTAAAATTAATTACTACACATAAAAATCATAATTTACTAACAAAATATATTTAAATAAATTACTAAACTTAAAAATCATAACCTACTAACATAAAAATGTTAAAATTAACTACTACACATAAAAATCATAATTTACTAACAAAATATATTTAAATAAACTACTAAATTAAAAATCATAACTTTAACTTTAAAATGTTAAAATTAACTACTACATATAAAAATCATAATTTACTAACAAAATATATTTAAATAAACTACTAAACTTAAAAATCATAACTTTAACTTTAAAATGTTAAAATTAATTACTACACATAAAAATCATAATTTACTAACAAAATATATTTAAATAAACTACTAAACTTAAAAATCATAACTTACTAACTTAAAAATGTTAAAATTAACTACTACACATAAAAATCATAATTTACTAACAAAATATATTTAAATAAACTACTAAACTTAAAAATCATAACTTACTAACTTAAAAATGTTAAAATTAACTACTACACATAAAAATCATAATTTACTAACAAAATATATTTAAATTAACTATTACACTTACAAATCATAATTTACTAACAAAAAATATTTACATTAACTAATACACTAGTACACTTTAAAAAAATTATCTTACTAACACAAATATTAAAATTAACTACTACACAAGTACACATAATAATGATTAATTAACTACTAAAAAAATAAAAATAATTTACTAAATAAACACAAATATTTAAAAAATTAGCTAAAGTGTTTACATAACATTAAAAATTTACTCACATAAAGAAATAATAACATTTAAAGAACAATGTACCTTAAAAGTTTTGTGTGTTAGTGGAAAATGAAGAGAACAATAGTCAATAGATAGATAGATAATAGGGAATTAATATAATAGTATTATAAAATGTAATAAATGTATATATATATATATATATATAGAGAGAGAGAGAGAGAGAAACAATGAAATTGAATAAAAATGTGTAGAGATTTATAGAATGGAGGGAGATTGAGAGAATGAGAG
Organism: Acer negundo; assembly: GCA_035582765.1. NCBI lineage: Eukaryota > Viridiplantae > Streptophyta > Magnoliopsida > Sapindales > Sapindaceae > Acer > Acer negundo. The sequence goes on from CM069242.1 coordinate 14,759,933, forward strand.
AATGAGAGAAAGTGTCAAAGTGATTGAAAAATGGAATGGATAGGGGTATTTATAGAAAAATTAGAATTGTGGGTGAAAATATAAAATAGAAGAGTTTAGGGGGTTTTTGGTAATTTTTAAGCCATCAACGGTTGAATTTTGAAATCCAACCGTTGATGGCTTAAAAAATTAATTATTATTTTTTTTTAAATCAAACGGTCGGACCTTGGGGTCGGCCCGTCGGACCGGTCCGAAGGTAGTCCGCCTGGCTTGGTCCGTCGGCTTGACGTGTCGTGGCGGGCTGGTCCGGCGGACCGGACCCCTACAGACCTGCACGCGGCACGCCTCAGTGCCGGTCTTGATCCAGCACATCCCCTTCGCGGATCGGACTTGATCCAGCCCGTTTTGCTTGGCAGGCCAAACGGACCGACCCACTTGTGCCTTGTCCATTTTTACAACACTACTTGTGTATTGATTTCCGCATGTGTTAACTTGTACAATACAATTTTTAAGACACATCAAGTGTACATTTCATTCTTATATTCCGTAAAATTTTTATTTGGAAGAAATTGTGACCATACCTATTCCCTTTCTAGGTATAATATACACTATATCGCTTAAGGGAATTTCAGTGGCTGTGGGCCCACTGTGAATGTGTGGCTGTGGTTGGACGTCCTGAAAGTATAAAGCCGGACGGTTATGATTAGAGAAGTATTATATATATATATATATCAAATAGGGTCGGTCTATAGAACACCAGTGATCTATACACCTTAAAAATATATATATATGTGATCATGACTTTTTTGGCGTGATCACATCAATTCATATGTGATCACATACAACTCCTATGCGACCACATTAAAATTTAAGTCTTGTTTTGTTGTGAATACATGTAACTTATATTCGATAACATTGTATATATATGTGATCACATGCTACTCACTTATGATCACATGCAACAAAATTCTGGTACACCATACATCGGTATTCTATAAATTGTTATAGAGTTGGGAGCAGAGTATATAACATTTTTGTCGGGACGGGCGGTTTGTCACTAGCAAAGCATTTAAGTCATGCGATGTGACCTAGTGTACAATAAATTCTTATGTTTATAATTTTTTTTTTCTTAGCAATAGCATACAATAAATTATTTAATTGCATTAAATAGTATTGACATTAATAATATTACATAATGTTATCCAAAAAATCTTGTGGGAGACTTTCCATACAACAGTTAGCCGGTAGGTACGGGTATCCCCTAACGATGTCTTGAGGGTAAGGAGAAGAGATGGTGTGTCCGAGGTTCACTTACTGGTCTTTGGTCCCAGTTTCCGGTCCCGATCCCCGATCTCTGGTCCTTAGTCCTCTGTCCCCGATCTCCGGTCTTCTCTTTGGTCTTCCTCTGTAATTCCCCAATACAAGCAGCATACAATGAGGAGGTACCGATGCTCTTCATGATAGAAAGGTGGTCACAAAGGACGAGACCACCCATATATGACACTCTTTGTGCTTCGGTCTTTTCGGTTGGGACCGGAGCCCATCCTAACCCTTATGGTTGGTCATGTGGTGCTTTTAGGGTTTCTAAGGTGTATTTGACTAGGCTCATCTAGTCCTAGTGTCTGATCCCTAAAAAGGTGCTGGCTCCTCTCAGATGGGCCTATGGAGCTCCAAGGGTCTTTTGGTGGGTCTAACAGCGCCCTTCTAGTTTTGGGCATAGATTTGGATGTGCTTTTTAAGCTCTAATGCTAGATCCTAAAGGAGGATGTTCGGTCTATAAAAGCCAATCGAGGACTCCTCGGCTCCCTAGTTCTTCAATAGTGGGTCTAGAGGGTGTTTTTCCTTTCTATATGTGGTTCTGATGCGGCGGATCAGCTGGCATTAGATTATTTGGAGGGGTGGGATTTGAAACAAACCAAGTAAGGCTAAACCCGGGCGGCGGAATCAGAATGATTTGAAATTTTGACAGCTGATGCGTTTCGACGTTTCCGGAACTACGTAGCTTCGCTGCGTAAGCACGTCCTTTTTTAGGCAAATTCCGTCGTTTAGGCCTTGAAGTTGCAATTTTTGCCGTTTTAGGAAAGTTTCTTTTTCGCAATAATTTGAGTTTCCCAATTCCGAATCGACTTCCATCAATTCTGGAGTGTTTAGGATTCTCAGTAGAATTAGTTTTTGCTTTTTTTTTGTTTTTGCCTTTTTTTGGTAAATTTCCGTTTTTAAGTCGTTTTCTTGCTTTCCAAGGAATTCGATTAGGTTTAGGATTTATTTTGCTTTAAATAATGATGTAGGCCGAATTGGCCATTCGGCTTTTGATTTATAAA